>CM060591.1:45013963-45328963 GCA_030578255.1 Tiaroga cobitis
GAACATGGCTAGCCCTGGCCCTGAGCAATAAAAGTTGAAATTGGACAGCTTTAGATTGTCCGATTGTCTGAGATATTCAATTACTACCGGAGATTAACCCGTGCAAACAAACCCTGGCGCCATCTCTGATCTCACAAAAGTCTGTCTAAGGGAAGAGGATACAGAGTAACTGTCATATGGAAAGAGAAAAAATGTCTATAGCTACTTCCCTATTGCTAAAAAAAAAAAAAAAAACTTTCTGAGATCATTTGTTCCACAGCAGGTACTTTACTTATTTTAGTGAGAAATGTTTCACCTTCGCTCAAACCAGTGGCACCATAAGGATGGGAGTTTTGAAGCCGGGATGAACTGCTGATGATGTCATGTCACAATGATGCCTTATCTCATGAATATTATTTAATTAACCTTTCAAATTAATATTTATAAGCTGTAGCCGTTTGGAAATGGTAAAAACACATCCTATGGAGATTTGCTTGAGTTTTAATGTCTTGCCGTTGTACCACACCGACTTAAAGAAGCAAAATCAGTTAAAATTTGCATTTTTACAGTGTACTGGTACAGTTTTAAATGAATAAATACATGCAAACACATATCCTAACTTACATCTCACATATATGGAGATTTGGAGACTGTATCTGGACCATTTATCTTTTCAGAGCTGTCAAAGCATCATGTCAATAATGTACTAAAACATTAGAAATAGAAATATATGGTGCGACATTGCTGAAATAGTTTAATAGTTGTTAAAGTCCAATCTCCTTCTATTTTTGCATTTTTTCAAATAAAATGCAAACTAACTAATTCACATTTTATTTAAAAAAAAACATAACCAATCCGCCATCCAGAATGCATAAACTATGAATTAAAGTTTGGTTTGTTATGTCATCTATCTACAAAACACTGAGTATCATGAGGAAATGCTTTCATTTACTTCCAGCAACTTTAAAGAGCAGTATACCAAGATAGATACCTTTACCACTCAAATGGTCTATTGTTTGACAAATGTAGTTTTTCCTGAACAGCTTTAGAATCTTCAGAAATATCAGTCCGTCAGCATATGCATTGTTAATTTATCAGCTGAGGATTAGATGAGCACCATCAATCCTGGTATTGACACTTTAAACAGCATTGACCTGCTAATAACGCGATGGCTTCAATTGATACCTGCTATAAAGTGGCTCATAAAATGACTCCTTGTAACTCTAACCGCAAATTATCCAACGATCCAATCAAGCAATTGATTCGCTCCTGCCTGTCCATGTCTTAATCACCTTTAGACATATATTAGCGCAAATAAAATCAGTCATGACTGTGGCAGTTTGCTTAGATTAGGCAGTGTTGTCCATTACTGAAATATGTCACATTCAGCATTTGCAAATGGTAAACTTTTAACACTCATTCATTAAATTGAGTACATATACTTGTCATTATTTGACATTAAAAATAAAGTTTTGTAAGTTGATAGGGGACATTGTGCTTAGCCTTGCAGTACAGGTGTACAACAACATGATGTGGGTGTATGTGATGATAAATGGTCCATGAAGAGGGAGAAATCTGAAAGTAATGCCTCCCAGGGAACAGGTGAGGGAGAGAGAGGCTGATCTATCTGTCCGGAGCTCCTCCCAAATGTGGAGACACCTCTGCGTTAGATTTCCTCAGAGGCCAATAACTCTGCTTGATAAGGGATTACGCCAGTCCAAAGGTCTGGGTCACCACAAATAGACTTGTTCCAATAGCCATCTATCGTGTTCAGCACATCATTTAATGCAGCATGGCCCCCCTTCCTGCCGAATAATATTTACTGCCTTGCAGCAGTGCGTTTGGAATCATGAAGGCCTGAAGGCCGATTCAATATTGGTTACATTCGGGTCGATATTGATTTTGCATAATCATTAGAGAAGGCAACTTTCCACCCTTCATCTCATCAGGAAGGTCAGTGCTTTAAATTCTAGTCTATGCGACTTCATGAACTGGAGCTGCACTTAAAGTCACACTCTACAAGAGATACTGTTTTCCCTGAATATAAAGGAAGGAGAGCAGCTCCAGATTAGGGTGAGCTGAAAAGACCTGAGCTACGTTTGTAAGGTGACTCGCAAAACAGAAGACCATTGTCCTTCATTCCATGAAACAAAAAGTCTCTAAAATTAGGTTGATTTTAATATTTGGACACTTACTGGGTTAATAGATGCATGAATTCAGGAAAGTTCAACCGAGAAAAGTTGGGACATTATTCAGGCTCCTTCAGCACTCAAGGGCAAGAAGGCCAAACTTCCGTAAGTTCATTTTGATCCTCAAGGAGAAAAACATAACATTCTCCAAAGCTACACACACACATCTACAGAAAAATCAATAAACCTCAATAACTGACCCTACAGTCTTAAGAAATGGCCAGAATGCATCCCTGTAAATAAAAAAAGTGTTTTTTTTTTCTTCTGTCTGACGGTACTGTGTATATACTGTGAAGATACTAGTATATTCTCCAGTCATAATTTAAAACTGCTATGTTTTACATTAATCGAATTTCAAGTAATTTGTTTTAATGAAATTAAACAAATTACTTACGCATTACTTATGCAAAGGATTACCAAAGTCATTAAGGCACTAATTGGAACAAAGCACTTTTTTACAAAACTCAATGTCTGAACAATCATGACTCTAAGAAATGACATAGCACATTTGAATCTGAGCAGCTCTTTGTTAGTTCACACTGCCTCTTGGCACCTCTGATAAATATACAGCACATTTCATATTTATTCATTTCTAAAGCTCCTTTTATAATCAACATAAAAAGCAAGGAATTCTCCACAGAGATATGGGTATCAAAACAAGACAATAGTAATGATCCATTCGGATAGTGATGAAAAATGCAAACACAAAATTAAGAACAAAAGATGGCACAAAGAAAACGCAAAGCGGGACATAAAAGGAGTGATCCATGAAAGATAATATTCAAATGTATGCAAACAGAAACTTTACAGGAGGATAAAATGTTATCATGGGAGGGAATACAAACAGATAACAGATAAAACAAGGGTTTGGGATGTCAAATTAATGAGGAAAAGCACAACTGTGTGTGGAGTCGTCCTCAGGGGACGACGTTGGGGAGTTTTGTTCCCGAGACCTCAGCGCAGAGACATTTTGAAGCACAGGCTGAAAGCTCTATCTCTATAGGATAGGATCCCTAGTGAGCCAGCTAGCTGAAAAAGTAGGTTATGGAGATTCAAGTGCACACAGATGCAGGTCAGGACTGCTCAGCAGGTATTCTTTTTCTGTATTATGAAGACACAAAGAGACTTGTGACGATACACAACACTAAAAACTCACTGGGAGTGATGTAACCTGCAACTTACAGAACATTTGCAGAGCACCTGGAGGTTAAGTATCTGGCTGATGAGCTTAATTTGGTAACCAAACAAAGGATTACTCAAGGATATAGAACAATTCTGATTTTGTGCTGGCAGCTAAGAGCCGGACTGATGGACCAAAGTCGCTCCACTATTTGAATTGTGATGGACTATGATGTCCTTGTGATCTCCGCTTTTCCATCAGCCTTTCTTACCTCTATAAAGCGGAAATGCATTCTTCATCTCAGCTTGAATGGGACTCTCTATAACCAGTGTTTCAATGAACAAAAGCATGTGAATGTTTTGATCAGCACAGTTAAGGCATGGTGAAGGGCAAGAGACTTATGGGAAGGGCATCAATTAAATAATGTCTATAAGTCAGATTACGGCTTCTTGATGATGCATGAATCCTCTGGTGACGAGGGGCAGGTGAAAAACAGACTTTTATTACAATCCACTGTCTGCCAGACAATGAAAAGTTAGCCTTCATCATTAATCTGAGACCCGCTTTGTGTTTCTTTCTTATAATGGCTACAGCAATCATTTAATGGTGCATTCTCAATTATGTTCGGAGATTCCCAGAATATTGTCAATCTTTGGATAGTATCACTTGTGTGAATAATGCAAAACATATAGGCTGAATTCAAGTTGCTTGGGATAGGCAGATATTGTAAATGTGCAGTCACGATAAATTACAAAAATCAATAAACCAACTTTTGAAACTGTATTTAGGTTGTTATTGGCTGAAAATCTTCCTCTTCTTCACAAATCAAATTCAAAAAGATGAATAAGGTCAACGATATTCTAAAAACAATTGCTTTTGACATTGCTGATGTCAATCTTATGGCTTCAAGTTTTTGCCGTTTGGATGAGTGCTAACTGCGAATGAGATTTGAGAATAAGGGGAAGGTATGATGGCCACAGAAAGAAGTTAAACATGGCACCGCAGTTAAATTTAACATGCAGCACAAGAGTTGAGCATCCAGAGCTAGTTGCTAGAGTGACATTTCCTTACGAGAATGTGACATTTTTTTTTTAAATTGAGTCTACTAATAATTGAGGCTACCGCTAGCAGGTATTCTTGCTTAGCTTTCCAGTGCTTACCGCTAATCGTCCCTTGTCAGTAAGAGAGATGATTTTAGTCCCTCGCGCTGTGATGTCACAGGTGGTAAGACGGAGAGGGAGCGGGAAATGGGAGAGCGAAATCCCAGTCCCCTCGTTTTATTAACACAAGTCCATTCTCTAATGCAATCTCTGCTAATTAAGGTCACCATACCCACATCATAAATATTTCTCTACACCCGCACAAAAGGTCTGCGAGCTGTGGCAGCATTGCCTTGGGCTTGGAAAACTATCTCTTTCTTTCTCTCATTCTCTTTCACTCTACTTCTTTTTCATGGCCAGAAAAAAAGAAGAATACATCTGGTAATTATTAAAGCATTTCACTTTGTGTCAGGAGGAGGCAGATAGGAAAGATTGGAAACTATTTCCATTGCTCACACTAAATGACAATTTCTCCATCCTGAACACAAACTATGTGATAAAAATATCATGTAACTTAGCAACTGTTCAATGATAACGTGCCACAGTCACATTATAGCATTGATCGTGACCTGTGACCTTTAGGGTTTGAGACTAACCCGAAGGGGTGCCAGTGATTGGCAGCATTGACATTTAACTTGTTTTCCATTGAAAGGGTAAATTCACACAATATTTTATGTGCAGATTTTGGTTTAGATTGCTTTTAAGTAAAAGGGTCACTCTGTGAAAAATCTAAAGCCATGGCACAGTTCTGAAAAACACTGTGAATTTACTGAGGTTTTGATATTTTAAAATGCTTTCTCTTTTCTACTGACACATTAAATGAGAGCATTACAAATTAGACATGAAATCAAAATTGACCAATTTACTTTTTCAATGCACGTACGCACTATGTGTTATTGTGCAGACTTAACCCTCCTATTATCCTTGTGGTCAATTTGACCCCATTCAATGTTTAACGTCTGTAAATACATCATTTTATTTTTATTTTTTTTGCTTCAGATTTAATGACTTTTACTAATTTAATGGGGACAACTCTGTAAACATAAAATTAACCTGCTAATATTTTTTCAAAGTCATGTACACATTTTGTAGCATCGGTGTTCCTTGGGGTCAATTTGACCCCAGGCTCTTTTAGCTGTATAATAAAACAGAAGAAATAATAAAATTTCACACACATTTGTTTTGGTTGTTTTATTGAGGTCACTATAACATGTTATAATTTGAATTTATAATGTTCGTTGTAAT
The DNA here is from genome assembly GCA_030578255.1 of Tiaroga cobitis. Classification (NCBI taxonomy): domain Eukaryota; kingdom Metazoa; phylum Chordata; class Actinopteri; order Cypriniformes; family Leuciscidae; genus Tiaroga; species Tiaroga cobitis. The sequence goes on from CM060591.1 coordinate 45,019,597, forward strand.
TGTACATATTCAATATCATATTCAAAAAACTTCCCTCTGTTTTAGGGCTCTAACCAAACATAACCAGATCTGTAGTATTGCGAGAACCACTAGTAGTTCACATGACATGTGATATAATTCTCATCAGAACTAATAATTCTTTCCTGTGCCGTGGGGAGTGGAAAACATCATTTTTGCGAGAACTTTGATGTTTCCCGTGCCATGGGGGAGGGGAAAACATAATTTTTGCGAGATTGAACCCAAACATAACTCGTGTTACTATCCTTGATAAAATAAATAGTTTTTCTTTCCAAATGTTATAGATTACAAAAATATATACTTAGAAATATTATAAAACAAATAAAACACCAAATATATTTATACTTTTCCAATTTTAGGTCAATCAGTAAGATTTTATGTTGATTTGTAAATTTGTCCATAGTCGTGCAATGGGTATTCTGGATGTATAAGGGGTTAGGTGGGGTGGGGAGGGGGGTGGTGGGTGGATGTCAACTTAAAAGGTTTCTTAAGTAGTCAACAAAGACAAATTAACTGAGACAAACCTTTGTAAAAAAAAAAAAAAAATCATATTGTGGAGGTTTAAATTACTGGGGTCAAATTGACCCCAGTAGGTAAAAAATGTTATCAGATTTGAGGGTAACAGGAGGGTTAATTAATACAAAAAGTTATCTTTGTCGTTATCATTATTATCTTTTATCAAACGGATAAAACTATTCTTGTATTTTCTTTAAATCTGTATATTAATAAAACATGGTTCCAGCCCTAAAATTCAGTAGCCCATTTCAAAACATCGGATAATGGAAGTAAAATGGGATGCAAATATTGTTTCATGTTTACCTCAAGAAACAAAACAAACCGCAATGTTAAAGGCACCACACAATCACAGTTTGTCCTTTTTTTCCCCCACGAATGGCCAACAAACAGCTAGTGGGACAGTGGACAGTTCACTCAAAAGCCACTTATTGTTTACTCTCCCTCATGTCGTTCCAAATCTGTATGCATTTCTTTCTTTTGTGGAGCACAAAAGTCATTTTGAACAATGTTTCAAATGTTTTTGTCCATATAATGAAATTCAATGTCCAAAACAGCACTGGAGGCCATTAACTTTCATTTTCAAAATATCTTATTTTGTGCTCCACAGAAAGAAAAGCATACAGCTTTAGAAAAACATGACAGTTGAACTATCCCTTTAAGTTCTCTCTGCACATTAAACTGTGATAGGAACATATTTCAAAATAAGAAAAATAAATAATATGCTTTACCTTCCGAGCCAAACACATTTGTATTAACCTTTGTTAAAGCTGGCTATAAAACACAACAATGTAACCCAAGCAGACATGAACTGCTAAAGGGAGGATGATCTTAAGTCAGCAGAATCAGTAAATGCATGTAAATATGGGGGAAATCAAATATAAGATTTTTAATTGGAAGAGATGAACCGGTCATTGAGTCACAGAGCATGAAACAACAAAATTTACATTTATTTCCCCATTGACAGTTGTGTGTGGGATGGTGTGTTTGTGTTTTTGTGTGCCATCTCATGTGTCTGCGTGTGACAGAGAGAGGCAGAAAGAGAGCAAGACAAAAAGAAAGTGTGTCAACAGGTTCACATTAATAACCCACATCTCAGCTGTGCTACAAATATTTTAATAACCTTTTAAATTGGCAGTTATTTTATAGTGCAATGCATTATATGAATGTAGAACAAAATACACTAGACCCAGACACTAGTGGAGTCATTTGTAGTCTACAAAGTGAATATGAGAAAGTGTTATTTAAAATGTATTGAAATTCATTAACATTAACCATTAAGTGAATGTCATAATGGCTCTCAAAAGAGATCAGGCATTCATCATACTTGCATTTACTAGCTTAGAGGATGAAATTGTTGTAACATTTCCCAAGATTATTGCTATCTGAATAAAATATAATCCATATTCATATGCATGTGCCCATTGCTGTTGCTATTTATTGCGAGAGAGAGAGAGAGAGAGAGAGAGAGAGAGAGAGAGAGAGAGAGAGAGAGAGAGAGAGAGAGAGAGAGAGAGAGAGAGAGAGAGAGAGAGAGAGAGAGAGAGAGAGAGTTTTTTCTTTTTTTTTACAGCAGTACAGACATTGCATCAGGGTAGAGCTGTGGCACGTGACCTCTATTTCATCAGGGTCCTTGACCCCGGTAAGAAACAGAGACTATTGATCAGCTGGAGAAACAGAATTGAGCCGCTCGGCTGTCCTTTATTCTGAGATCATACCAGTGTGGGAACATTTTATTTGATGAAGTCAGGGAATGACACTACCTTCAGGTCAACTCTGTGTGTGTGTGCCCCTAACCCGTCTATGCTTTGGGGACAAATTTGCAGAAAATGTCCCCGGAATGTAGTTAAATCTGACAAAACTCATTTTGGGGACGTCCTTAAAGAGAAAAGACATGGATAACTAATGTATTTATACACACACTACCATTCAAAAGTTTGTGGTCTGTAAGAATTTTCTTTTGTTGTTGTTGTTGTTCAAAGAATACTTTCATTAAATTGATCAAAAGGGATGACAAATACTTTTTTTATTGTTCCAAAAATAAATAAATATATATATATATATATATATATATATATATATATATATATATATATATATATATATATATATTTCAGATAAATGCTGTTCTTTTGAAATTCCTTTTCATCAAAGAATCCTGAAAAAACGTCTCAGGTTACGTATGTAACCCTGGTTCCCTGATAGGGAACGAGACGCTGCGTTTGAGACGCGGTGGGAACGCTCTGCGTGATTGCGTCATGAAGCACGTGTAAAATCAGTCCAATGGAAGCCCGATACGTCATAGGTGACGTCATAGACCAGGAAACTATAAAGCACCCTTGCAAACAGACCGGGCCAGCTTCTGAAAAGTCTGAAGCAAGTCGATCAGGGTGTGCAGGAAGTATGGCAGGCAAACGCAGCATCTCGTTCCCTATCAGGGAACCAGGGTTACATACGTAACCTGAGACGTTCCCTTTCAAGGGAACTCGAGCTGCGTTTGAGACGCGGTGGGAACTCCATACCCACTACGCCATAGTGACAAATGCCCGTTCTGTGTGAAGTCCATTGCGCACACTAAGAAGCAAGCAACCTAGCCCCTGGAGTGGAGAGGTCAAGGTCATAAAACCTGACAAATGTATGCGGAGAGGACCATCCTGCCGCATTACAAATATCAGGAAGGGAAACCCCTGAAATTAAGGCCGTAGAGGCCGCCATACTCCTAGTAGAATGGGCCCGTACAGCCATAGGTGAAGGCTGACCGGCCGCTTCATAAGCTAGTGAAATAGCCTCGACTATCCACTTGCTCATAACCTGTTTAGATGCAGGGCACCCTCTTTTGAGTGACCCAAAACATACAAATAATTGCTCTGACTTACGCCACAGGGCAGCTCTGTGAACGTAGGCATCCAATGCCCGAACTGGACATAACAGGTTTAATTGTTCCTGCTCTGGGGTATTAAAAGGTGTAGGATAGAAGGCCTGCAGCACTATTGGGCCCCCAACATTGACAGGGACCTTAGGAATATAACCCGGTCTAGGGTATAGAAATGCTTTCACCATACCAGGTGCAAATTCCAAACATGACGGAGCAACCGACAGGGCGTGTAAATCTCCAATTATCTTGATAGATGAAACAGCAAGGAGAAATAAAGCTTTCAAAGTGAGGAATTTTTCTGAAACCTCTTCAATGGGCTCGAACGGAGCCAGAGCCAGACCCTCAAGTACAATGGCTAAATCCCAAGCCGGTGCTCTGGAGTGCAGTGCAGGTCTCAACCTCAATGTACCACGGAGAAAACGAGTAATCAGAGGATCTCTCCCAATAGAAGTACCCCCCAGAGGGGTATGGTAGGCCGAAATAGCCGCCACATAAACTTTTAAGGTGGAAGGAGATAATCCAGCAGAGAAACGGTCTTGCAGAAAATCGAGAACTGAACCGACAGGGCAGTTAACAGGATCTAACTGACGCTCACCACACCAGGTGGAGAATAATTTCCATTTCAGCGCATACAGTTTTCTCGTGGAAGGGGCTCTGGAATGGAGAATGGTCTCAACGACCTCAGTCGAGAGACCGGATTCTATGAGCCTGGCCCCCTCAGAGGCCAGGCCCACAGTTTCCACAACTCCGGTCGAGGGTGAAATATCGTGCCCTCTACCTGGGACAGCAGGTCCCTCCTGATTGGAATCTCCATAGGAGAGCCGCTCAGAAGAGACACCAAGTCCGAGAACCATACTCGAGTCGGCCAGTAAGGGACTATTAGTAACAGACTGGCCCCTTCCCGGCGAACCCTCTCCAGAACCCCCGGGAGCAACGATATCGGGGGAAAAGCATACAGGTGAAGCCTCGGCCAAACCTGCACCATCGCATCCAGTTCGAGAGGAGCTGGGTGCGTGAGAGAGAACAATGGGTTGTATTTGAGGATGCGAAAAGGTCTATCTGAGCACGACCAAATTTCTCCCAAAGGAGCTCCACCACCTCGGGGTGAAGTCTCCACTCCCCGGGCCTCAGCCCCTGCCTTGACAGTATATCTGCTCCCACATTCTGACGCCCCGGAATGTAAACTGCTCTGAGAGATAGCAACTTTCCTTGGGCCCATAGGAGGATCTGATGGGCATGCTTGCAAAGGTGACGTGACCTCAGACCCCCTTGATGGTTGATATATGATACCACCGACGTGTTGTCCGTACGGACCAACACATGATGGCCTCTCAGGTCTGGCAGGAAATATTTGAGAGCTCGAAATACCGCCATCATCTCCAAGCGATTTATGTGCCATGACAGATGATGGTCCTGCCAAAGACCTTGCGCCGAGCGGCCACTCATGACCGCCCCCCATCCCGTGAGGGAAGCATCCGTCGAAAGAGTGACGCGTCGACAAGAAGCCCCCAGCACTGGGCCCTGGGCGAGGAACCAAGGTTTCTTCCACATGACCAAGGCACGAAGGCATAGCCGCGTGACCTTGATCTTGCGGAACGGATTTCCCCTCGGAGAAAACCCCTTGGTTCTGAGCCACCACTGCAGGGGTCTCATGTACAGCAGGCCAAAAGTAATCACGTTGGACGCTGCTGCCATGAGCCCCAACAGTCTCTGAAACTGTTTCACAATGAGTGACTGGCCTAGTTTTACATTCTTTACGGCTGTGAGAATCGCAGAAATCCGAGCAGGAGATAGACGTGCCTCCATTGTGGTCGAATCCCAAATTACACCTAAACAAGTGGTCCTCTGAGCAGGGAGGAGAACACTCTTCTTGATGTTGAGCCGCAACCCCAACTCCTTTATGTGAGACAGAACGACATCTCGATGCCGAACTGCCAACTGCTCTGACTGAGCTAAAATCAACCAATCGTCGATATAATTTAATACGCGAATGCCCTGGAGTCTCAAAGGAGCCAGAGCTGCATCCACGCATTTTGTAAAGGTGCGGGGTGATAAACCTAGGCCAAACGGTAGAACCCGATACTGGTAAGCTTCGCCCCCGAAAGCGAACCTCAGGAACTTCCTGTGATGAGGATGGATGGATACATGAAAGTAAGCGTCTTTCAGGTCTATTGTGACAAACCAGTCCTCGGACTGAATCTGTGATACAATTTGCTTTAGTGTGAGCATCCTGAACTTGAGTTTCTGAACTCTGCTGTTTAACTGGCGCAGATCTAGAATAGGACGCAACCCTCCATCTTTTTTCGGAACAATGAAGTAACGGCTGTAAAACCCTGACTCTCTGCTGGGAGGAGGCACCCCCTCTATCGCTCCTTTTTGAAGAAGTGTCAGAACTTCCTGCTCCATAACCAGAGCCTGCTGTGGGTCCACCACTGTGGGAAGGACCCCTTGAAATCTGGGCGGACGAGAACCGAACTGAATTCTGTAACCCTTCTCTATTATATGCAGGACCCATAAAGAAATATTTGGCAGAAGTTTCCACGCTGCCAGAAATTCTGATAAGGGAACCAGTCTCTCGAGACTGGCCTCTGGATTTGATTGAACAATCATTTCGGCGCCCTGAAGCGGCGAACCGGCAGGGAACAACCGAACTGACCGTTCTACAATCCTCCTCAGAGGATTGCATGGGGACGCTGACACCTCGGTGCCCTGAAACGGCGAACCGGCAGGGAACAACCGATGTGGCAACGCTGCGACTCTCCTCGGAGATCCGCCCCCCGGAGGGCGCCAAAGAGAAACGGTTCCTCGGAATCGTTCCTCCCTGGAGGGGACCACCCTCAGAAGCCTGGCACACTTGGCGTCAGGACTTCTTCTTAGTCCAGGTTCTTTTAGACATGACAGTCCTCAGATCCTGTCTGCCCCCAGTAGGCCTGGACTGCGAACGCCACTTGGGAACCCCAGATTGTGGAGGAGCCCGAGCAGCAACGCTCTGTTTCTGCTGGTATCTGTATGAGGAGCTCGTAGACGGACGAGGCTGCTCAACCTTTATATTGCGTGCAGCCTCGGGGACATTAGACCGGCGAGGAAGAAACCTCTGAAACGCAGCCGCTTGTTTTTTATTTTCTTGAAACCTATCGACAACACAATTTATAGCATCGCCGAACAGACTTGTAGGAGAAACCGGTGCGTCCAGAAGAACAGATCTATCTTTGTCTTTTATCTCAGAAAGATTCAACCATAAATGACGTTCCGTGGCCACCAGGGCTGCCATAGAACGGCCCACAGATTTGGCCGTCTCCTTGGTGGCCCGGAGAGATAAATATGTCGTGCGACGTAATTCTCGAATTGCATCAGCACTAACTTCCTCACATTCATCTATTTCCCTCAGCAGGTCAGCTTGATAGGCTTGTAATATCGACATTGTATGAAGGCATGCTGCCGCCTGACCTGCTGCCGAATACGCTTTACCCACCAGCATTGATGTATTTTTTAATGGTCTGGTGGGTAACGTCGGGGCTTTGAGTGATGACGCTGACTCGGGGGAGAGATAGCTCGCAAGCGTCTCTTCCGCACGAGGCATCGTCAAATAACCGTAATCATCAATACCTCTCACTTTACTGTAATTACTAGTTTGAGGATTACGAACTCTGAAAGATGCCGGTTTATTCCATGATCTAGACACCTCAGTGTGAAGATCAGGAAAAAACGGGAGCTCCCGACGAGGAGGTCGTGATCTAGATGGTAAATAACGATCATCTAGAAGACTCTTTTTTGATTCAACATCAATATCATCAGCTGGCCACTCAATATTTAATTTAGTAACAGCACGAGATAAAACCTCCATTAACTCCTCATCATCGGGGATATGAGCTGGCGAAAACTCAAAATCCCCCATATCAACGACATCCGGTTCCTCAGAACTGGATAGCCGCAACATTGGTGCCTCAACCTGGGGAGGAGAAACCGCAGGGCGGGCTCCTTCCTGGGCTGGGACACCGGAACTAGCAGGTAAGGGCTGAGAAAGGGCTGGGCCCGTCTCAAACCCCGCTACTAGATCCATCTGTGAACCCCATGATGCACGCCGCCGCTGTGCCTCAGCAGCAGCGGGACCCGCACCACGGGGAACACGAACCGAACCATCCTCCTCAAAGAATGCCCGGCGGGAGCGGAGAGTTTTCATGGACAAACTCATGCAATGCTCACAATCAGCCCCCTCGAGGACTGACTGGGCATGCTCAACTCCCAAACAAGCAACACACATCTGATGTGTGTCCCCACCCGTAATGAAACGAGGGCAGGGAACAACACAACGTTTGAAATCTTGCTTGCTCGCCATAATGATATATATATATATATAGCAATGTGATCGGACAGACAACAATAAATAGACAAGGACAGAATCACAGAGAGCGCTTGCTGAAGACAACAGAAGCTGGCGCGGTCTGTTTGCAAGGGTGCTTTATAGTTTCCTGGTCTATGACGTCACCTATGACGTATCGGGCTTCCATTGGACTGATTTTACACGTGCTTCATGACGCAATCACGCAGAGCGTTCCCACTGCGTCTCAAACGCAGCTCGAGTTCCCTTGAAAGGGAAATATCATGGTTTCCCAAAAAAAAAAAAAAAAAAAAAAAACGTTTCTTGAGCACCGATAGAATGCTAGGATGATTTCTGAATAATCATATGACACTGAAGACTGGAGTAATGATGCTGAAACTTCAGCTTTTCCATCACAGGCAAAGCTCAATTACATTTTAAAATATATTAAAATTGAAAACAGCTGTTTAAAATGTTTATATATAAAATAATATTCTTATACTGTATTTTTGTGGCGAGCATAATAGATCTTCAAAAACATAAAAAAATAACTTACCGATCACAAGCTTTATTATGGATTAACTTACGAACAGTTCCCTGATAAAAAAAAAAAAAAAAAATACTTGGATGTAGGCTATATGATGAACATATTTGCTACCAAAATGTAGTAATCCCATCAGAAATTACTTTTGTCAATAAACCAAAATGTTAAGAACTTTTAACAGAATTATACACATTATCATAATTGCCGTAAAATATCTGTGAACTATATTTGTCAACCTTTAACATCAGTGTTCCAATAGGTCATATAAATCATGCTGCTACAGGGCCCTCAAGGCCCAACAAGTTCTCTACCAAAACACACACAGGATCACAATAATAACTCTTTTAGAAAAGATTTTGAATGTAATTGCATGTGATAATATTCCTATTTTAAAGTCCAATTCAAGCACATTAATAGTACATTTTGGAATTTGATCTTAAAACGTATCCCATATTTTTAAAAGTGCAGGGAATTGCTCTATCAGACTTGTTATATTATTGATACCATGCTCAAAATTGAGTGCTGAATCCAGTGTTCCAAAGTCAAAAGCAGATTTGTCCTAAAACTCTTCTTTTGGAAAGCAACCATCTAGATGTCACTCACAGGTTTTGACGGCAAGTTTTTTCTGGAGCTTTTGTTAAAGTTATTGGAATAAAATTGTTAAGAGTACTGTTTATTGGAAAACATGTGTGCACCCACACTAGCTAGTATGTGAAAGTCAATGTGTGTGCAAAAGTGAGAGTGAGAACACGTCAGGATTTTTTATCAGTTTTACTCAGAAGTGACCGTCTAATGCTTTCGAAAAGTTCTGTTCAGTGTACGTTATATGCCCTTTTGCATTTTATGACATACCATCCTCTAACATCACATTCAGATAAGTGTCTCTTTCCTATTCAGCCATTTTCCCTCAGTCACCCTATTGCTTTTCGATAATGGGAATGAACCGCATCTTTGAAGTCGAGTCACGAGAGATATTAAATAGAAGAAAAAAAAAGATGTTAAAGCCAGTCCCTGGTGTCATTCCCACTCCGTGATCCGAATCCATGTTATCAAACACAAATTTGTCATTACAGAATTGAGCTCCACTGCACCATATTCCAGGATTAAATTGCCTTGGCTTGGCAGATGACTTCCTAAAGGCCACCTCGTGCTCTGACTGATAGTGGCCTGTGGTTCCCCAGATAAGAATCATCCGCTCGGGCTGAATGAGATGAGGGAGTTGAGTGAGGGGGTGTTATGTGTTACTCACCTCCACCAGCTTGTTGGCATGTTCACGGAAGACCTGCGCATACTCCTTAACCTCTTTCTCGTTACCGCTCTTGGCCGCCTCTATCAGCACCAGCAGAGGCACGTTGGTCTCCAGGAAAGAGTCAGATATGTGGTCCATAACAGCCTTCCTTAGCTAGAGAAAAGAGACAGAACGAGTTGGGATCAGCTGCTGTCCTACATAGTACTTAAACTTGTACTTGAGCTCCTACTATAGGGCTTTTACAAGCGGTAAACTAAAGGTTTAACACATTTTCTAATGGAGCGCTTAAGTGCTATCTTGTGTTAAGACAGCTGAAATCTGCCATTTTACTTAGGTAGAATGTCTGATGGCACATTTCCAAACCCTTCACTAGCATCTTTCCAGAGTGGTGATGTCAAAGAGACCTTAAACAAAGAACCTAACACATCTACTATATTATATTGAAATATTAGCAATGTTGCTTCAGATATTTTTAGCAATGTTTTGGCATAGCAAGAGAGAATAAGTCCAAATTATACAGACAAGGAAGAAATAGCTAGCAACTTAAAGGTTAAATGCCTTGCTTAGTGGGAAAATGCTGAAATCACATGGCTTGTTAATTGCAGTGATCAAACTAGCAACCTTTTGGTCACTAGCCCTAAGCATAAACCAGTATCACATCAACCTAAAACACACAGGCACACATTTTGCCTCATGGTCAGAGAAAAGCGTAATACTGTATCTCTTGAAACAAGATGTCTAATAATGAACAAGATTATACATGTGAAGGCCAAGTATGGTAACCCATACAATTTTTTTTCCTCTGTATGCCCATCCAAGTTAGTGTACACACATTAAAAGTAGTGAGTAGTGAACACACTGCAAACTGTGACACACACACACACACACACACACACACACACACACACACACACATTTTACATACTTTATTTGATTCCACATTACAAGTCAATTTCATTTGGAATAACATTTTTTGAATAATCCAACAGATTAGCACATTGTTTTATCAGACACATAACAAGGAGTGCTGTTCGTTTAATCATGTCAGAAAATTCTCTACATTTACGACGGCAGTTACGACAGGTGCTGTTGCGTGCTCCGATGGCTGCACACACAAACACACACCCTGGAGCAGTGGGCATCCATTGGGGGTTAGGTGCCTTGCTTAAGGGCATCTCAGTCATTTCCTGCCGGCATTCAGAATCGAACCCGCAACCTTCGGGTTATCAGTCTGACTCTCAAACATTTGGCCATAATTGCCCCCTCTTTATAGGTTAGCTATACAATCAATATTATTTAAAGTTGGCATAAAATAGAAGGTGCAATAGTCTTATGTAATGTATATATGAGAAAAATGGCTTCTCAAACAAGAAAAAAATTGACAGGTTGCCCCGCCCTCACGCCAGTAAACGCATCATCAGAGAGGAGAAGAGATGTTGCTGCAAGAGGGAGGGGAAGTTACTTTGATTAAAGATTATGAGGGCACATGCATTTTAAAAAAAAGAAGATGTACATGGATAAATCATTTATATTAAATATTGAAATATTCCATTAAAAATAAGAATGGTCAATTTTGATATCATTGTGACTTTAATAGACGATTCTAGTTTAGCAGAAGCACACATCAGCATCACTCACAGTCATATGCAGGAAAAAAACAACAACAACATTGTGGGCTATTCTAATGGGGTAGATTCCCATGACACATGTCCGCTAATGGTTGATGGGAAACTCCTAACAAGCAATAATTATCATTCAGTGAGGCGCGCACATATCTTAACCAATTAAAAACCCTGTTCTAGTCAATGGTGGGCAGACAGTAATGATGAAGTATGACTAAAGGCATCGCATAATCCATCACTGGCAAGAAAGTTGGCCAGTCAGAACTGGAGCCACCCTTAAAGGGGATATGCCATTGAAATCAGGACTTTCCTTACTCTTTCTCAGTATAATAATCCTAATATATCTGCAAAAACTGTAATAATCATGGTTATGATGACGTTTCCACATCAGCACCTTTTCAGTAATCAGCTTGGCTGGGTTAATTTTCACATGCATAGATTTTATCCAATCAATGTAGAAATGCACTAATCAAACGCTATGATTAATTTTGATTGCAAACAGAACCTTAAATGATTGTATATCAGGCACTTCATATAACCTTTTATTGGTTCCCATCATGGGACCATTTGATAGATTTAGTTTTAATTAATTTGTATTTTTTATCATTTTTAGCTTTACATTTTATGAATAACAGCTTGTAAATACACTTTATCACTAGAAAAAAAATTAAATGACCCATTAAACATTATAAGTATTATCATTTAAGACATTTCTCCTTAAATTGAACCTTTTTGACATAATGTGTTCTTTAAAGGATTAGTTCACCCAAAAATGAAAATTATGTCATAAATGACTCACCCTCATGTCGTTCCAAACCCGTAAGACCTCCGTTCATCTACGGAACACAGTTTAAGATATTTTAGATTTAGTCCGAGAGCTTTCAGTCCCTCCATTGAACATGTATGTACGGTATACTGTCCTTGTCCAGAAAGGAAATAAAGACATCATCAAAGTAGTCCATGTGACATCAGTGGGTTAGTTAGAATGTTTTGAAGCATCGAAAATATATTTTGGCCCAAAAATAACAAAAACTACGACTTTATTCAGCATTGTATTCTCTTCCGGTACTGTTGTCAATCCGTGTTCACCAGTCTGCAGTGACGCTACTGACGTAAGACGCTGCTGACGTGTTATCTGGTAACCAGTTATCTGGTATGCCAGATAACACGTCAGCAGCGTCTTACGTCAGCAGCGTTACTGAAAGCGGATTGACAAAAAAAACGAGAATACAATGCTGGATAAAGTCGTAGTTGTTATTTTTGGACCAAAATGTATTTTCGATGCTTCAAAACATTCTAACTAACCCACTGATGTCACATGGACTACTTTGATGATGTCTTTATTTCCTTTCTGGACAAGGACAGTATACCGTACATATATTTTCAATGGAGTGACAGAAAGCTCTCGGACTAAATCTAAAATATCTTAAACTGTGTTCCGAAGATGAACGGAGGTGTTACGGGCTTGGAACAACATGAGGCATTAATGACATAATTTTAATTTTTGGGTGAACTAACCCTTTAACATTTAATCAAAGGCCCAAGAGTTCTATACAGAACCACACTGAACCACTTTTTTTTTTTTTTTTTGCTAAGTACTAAACTGGCAATGTGGGGCCTCATTTATAAAACGTGCGTATGCACAGATTTGAAATTGAACTTTGTACGCTAAAATCCAATTGATAAAAATGGTCTTTGACTTGGAAAAGTGCTTAGCGCCACATCAGGATCTACGCAGACTTATGAACTTTTTCTTGTGGCAGAGAGTCGGTGTACTGCAGGTATTTGAAAATCCATACAATTCTTGCCGCTCGCCATTCTCAACTAAAGGATTTGGACGTTGACTGGTGCTCTTTTATATGTTAGTGATCCTAAATAGGGGGCGTTTACAAGGCGGAGATCTGAAACCATTCAGCTGCACACGATTTCAAGATCATTTATGATTTATAGATTTCACATCTGGAAGAGAGGCATTTTTTTGTGTGTACGTTTGTTCTTTGAATCACACATCCGCACATTTGAGATATTATCATAAGATCAAATGTAGGACGGTTTCTACGCAACTTGTTTTTGTTGTGGGAAACCTTCAATCACTCAATAACTGCCACTACAGTGTATAATATGGCCTTTCTTGCTGGCATGGAAGAAGGTTTAAGGCCACGCTGGGATGTGGAACAGGCAATGAAACCAGAGCCAAGCATGAGGACGTCATCTTTTCAATCAATGTGCAGCACTCAGTGGTGGAGTTCTTAGCCACCTGAGCATGAAATTCAGAAAACAGAGCACACTTCGTAGGTAATGATCCTTCTCCCTGTGTGCCGATGATTTAATTGAAATGTTTTAATGAACCTTGGCGCTCTGTCTCTAATAACCTCTGGTAAAGGATGTGTGCTTGTCTTCCTAATGGTTGGGGTGCAACCCCAGGGAAAATGAAATTGAAAAAAAAGTGACCAAAATGTATCATTTTTCTGGTTATACTGAATAAAGACATGCACTAAAAACTAGAGATGTCCTAGAGTGAACATGAGTCATATTGTGTGTAAAAAAAAGGACTACATGAAAAAGAAGAACACGACCGTACTAGTATTTGAATATATTAATAATGTTAAACTGGGACTCAGTCTGACAGCATTTCAGTCCCCCCATCCCTTCTTAAAATAAATTTTTCAGTTCTCACGGAGCTTGAGAGGAATTAATCTGTCTTTGCTTATTATATTAAGATTATTTAAGCCATAATTAATTTCCTTTGACATTGACCATGGCATTTTAGGGTCAGTTCCGTTTGCATCTTATCATCATTATGCCAGTGAGATTAATTTCTGTTTACTGGGGAAATCTCATTTTCAGGTTGCAGACCTTTAAACCTTTATTTAATATACTGCATGTTATTCCAATATGTTAAATAAATACACGTTTTTCCCACACTCGCAAAAGCTTGTTAAATGTTCCACTAGCATTAAGCATTGGCAAGACAACAAGTAGGCCTATTCCACGGTGAAGCCCCCCGTGTGTAATGTATTTTTCAAAGAGGGAATTGAAGTTATAGTCATGTAATCTCAGGACTAAATTGAAAAAAAAAGCTTGACGAAAGGAGTGCGCCGCCGACTTCTCACAGACTACAAAAACAGCAAGCCAAAAATTGGAAACACTGAGGAGAGGAAGTGCTTTGCTTTAAATTGCTCTGAGAGACTGAAAAAATGGAAATCTTGTGATCCTACCTGTCATCTTTCCCTTTCTGTCTTTCTGCCTCTCTTCCCAATGTCTCTCTATTCCTTCATTCTCTTCATTCAAATGGCACTGAAGCACCGGTAAAAATCAGCATAGCAAACTCAATCAAGTCAAATTGAGAAGGTAACAAAAACAAAATAAGGAAGAAAGCATGCACTTAGCCAAGCCGGGGGATTTAACTTTTATTGTCGCAAATGGGGGAGGATCTTAAGAAATGAGATTAGCTCTGTTTGCAAATTTCGCTAACAAACAGGAAAGTGTATTTTTAAGGATTAACCACCTGCTACAACATGAAAACAGATACCACAGAGATATAAAGGCAATCCAGCAATGAAATTCAATGATCTTTCTATAATCTACACAGAACAAAGCCGACAGATGTTTTACTTCTAAATCCGAGAAAACAAGAGCAGTTCATTATGCTGTTGAATTATGCCCGCATTCTCCACCAATTTCTGAAAAAAACTTCATTGGTATTATTTCTGTGTCACGACTGAGAGACCAAGATATTTCAATATTTACAATCACGGAAAATAATAGAACGTGACTAAATACAATCATCAAAAACGAACGATGAGTGGCTTAAACTTTGCCTTTCAGTCTTAAAATGTGGATTCTCTGCAGGTAGCGCCAGAAGCTTTGGGTTCAAGAGCTCAACATTTTTTTACTAAAATGTCAAGGGCAATCACAGGATAAACATGCTTCTGTACCTGGTTAGCAGAAAAGGCAGCCAATACAAATCAGAATAAAGTGACAACTTCTATAGTATTAACAATGACATCTGGAAAGGAAAGGGGGTGGAGAGAAAGAAACAGAGCAAGCGGAGATGTGCTGTTTGATCTTCCTGTCATGTCTGTAAATTAATCTGATAGCAAAGCCCCCTCTCCTTCAGTGATCACCGCAGAGGTCTTTGGCTAGAGTGGAGAAAGCCTGAGAAACGAATTTCTTGATCTGGAGGGATAGCATTTAGGTTAAACTTTAGCATTGATGTAAATGTTTTTACTCCTGGCCAAACTGAAAGGTACAGTACATCCACACGTGCTTGCTATCCATCCATCCATCCATCCATCCATCCATTATATCTATCTATCTATCTATCTATCTATCTATCTATCTATCTATCTATCTATCTATCTATCTATCTATCTATCTATCTGTCTGTCTGTCTGTCTATCTATCTATCTATCTATCTATCTATCTATCTATCTATCTATCTATCTATCTATCTATCTATCTATCTATCTATCTATCTATCTATCTATCTATCTATCTATCTATCTATTATGTCTGTATAATGTATAATTAAATGACACAAAGTGCAATACTCCATCAAAACAATAATCAATGCTGGACATTAACTCTAGGTTTTAAATTTCTTTAGTTCATTGAAATTGTACATGTAATGCAAGCTGCAACATCTTTTAAGAATAGCAACTCTAATGGGGGTACTGAGAAATTAAGAGCAGTTCCTTACATAACACATTCCACATAACATTGTTCACATAACAAAAGAGGTCTCATCTCTGATATAGAATCACGTAACACTGGAGTCAATACACACATCTATGAGAGGATGTGATGGACGCTGTGGCAGTGTGACAATTGGCAATTTCTTGAAATAGAAATAAGAAGAAGACAGGCTTGTGGGAAGGTGTTTCTAGACTGTTAATGAGAACCGATGTGAGGAGGTGTGTACAGGGGTTTATCAGCTGCTGCTGTTATCATACTCCACTATGACTGAGGTACCAATGTACCCTGATCCCTGATCGGTGAGGGACCACCGAGGACTTTACCGGCAAGTAGGAGTGCTGTACTTCCAGCTTGAGTCCCACTGCCTGCATTAATGTATTGCCCACTGACTTCAGCCTTGACTGCGCTGCAATGCAGGGCTTTTTTTTATAAGCGAAAACTGGGAGTGGCGTCTCTCTGGTGCTCTTGCTTTCTGTGTCTGTCTGTGTGACATTCACTACATGCACAGATTGGTGACAGTATAAATTAATTCAGTCTAACTGCAGATGCAATGCTAAGAAAATATAATTATTTTAATTTGTAGCCAAGGGGTCTTCAACAGGGAGGTCTGTGTTGGTACTGCAGGGGATCTGACAATCATTCTGAGAAAAAAAATGCATTAACCTAAAATACATTATTAAGTTAACTTCAACTAAAGCGAATATTTGGCTAAATGGTTCATTGTCCTTCCTACACTAAAATGTAATGTGCAAGTATATGACTCTGCACATTAATGATTATTTTAATGGATTTGCAATATATGCTTCATAAAACAGTTTGTAAATAGATTGACATGGTATTATGTGCATATTATAATAGACCATGCTTAAAATGCAACACTAAATTTTACAGATTATAAAACAAATGGTGCGTTTTCCATCACCAAGGCATGGAAAAAAAATAATTGCTCTACAATATACAATATACTATTTATGATTGTAATTGTAAAAAGAGTCTAATTCAAAAGTTCAATTACTGGATTTGATTATTCTGTTCATTCACAGTTATTTACGACATAACGCAATTTAACATTCTGATCAGCTGTCAGTCTGATTATTCACATATTAGTATGCTCCATGTAAACACACATTACAGTTCAAATATTTTGAGTATGTAAGAAATTCAAGAGCATTCCTGTATCTCAAAGAGAATCGAGAATGATGCCAATGTCATGGGTTTAATCCCCAGGGAATACATTAACTGATAAACAGAAAATGCATTGTAAAATTGCTTTGTTTGCCAAATTCGTAAATGTAAATTCATTATTTTATTAGCAATGATGTATTAAATTGATCAAAGCTGATAGTAAAGACTTTTATAATGTTAATTTAATGGTTTTCAACATTGATAATAATAAGAAATGTTTCTTGGGCACCACATCAGCATATTATAATGACTTATGAAGGACAATGTGTCACTGAAGACAGCTAAAATTCAGCTTTGCCAACACACACACACACACAAAAAAAACATACAATTTTAAAATAGAAAACACTTATTTTATATTGCAATAATTTTTCACAATATTACCGTTTCTACTTTTTTAAATATATATATATATATATATATATATATATATATATATATATATATATATATATATATATATATATATATATATATATATATATATAAATGCATTAACCTAAAATACATTATTAAGTTAACTTCAACTAAAGCGAATATTTGGCTAAATGGTTCATTGTCCTTCCTACACTAAAATGTAATGTGCAAGTATATGACTGCACATTAATGATTATTTTAATGGATTTGCAATATATGCTTCATAAAACAGTTTGTAAATAATTTTCTAAAAGCCTTGGTGATAATATAAGACCTCTTTTAAAAACAATAAAACATCTCCCCAACAACAATTTTGAATGTTAGTATAGCTAGTGTGGTATTCTGAATAGCTGTTTAAAACATTTCAGCAGAACGGCTTCTGAGTACAACACACATTTCCAATGCCAGATTTGTAACAGGCTCAGTCCAAAGTTTTTTTTTTTTTTTTTTTTAAATGTCATGTTATGCTCAAACTAAATACAGCACAGAATAAACATATAAATATAAAGTACCCACAACTGAGCTTACAGCATGCCCATGTCAGTGTTAAGATGCTTCTGTGAATGCCTGGGAATTGCATAGGATGACACATAAAATCTCAAAGCATAAGCATAAGCAATTCCCTTTATATTTAAAAAAATAAATGACTGCCATATTGTACAGTAGTAGCCTGACAGTTAGGAGCGCTGAGTGAACCCAAACTCTCCAGACTGCAGACACTCAGAGCGATTGTTTAAAGTTCAAACAATTTCTGCTCAAGAATTTCATAAAAGTGGGAAAAGTAAAGCTGATTCAGACGTGTTAAAACTGAGCTCCACAAATCGTTTTTAGTTTGAGAGCAGGCGAGATTTATGAGCTTCTCTCTGGGAGTCTGTCTCTCGGAGAATTTCTAAGATGTAGATTAAGAGTAGCTGTCAGCTAAACAGTTACAAAGAAGTCAAAGCGGCTGCAGAAATAAGACACCGTCAGAATAGCAGTCAGTGCCAGCACTCTCACAAGGTCACAAAAACAAGCCATGTGCCAATAGCAATAATTACACTCATTCACACGGAGTAAATAATAAGAAAAATCTGAAAGCTTTGTGCATCTATAGGAAAACGATTTTTTTTTTTTTTAAAGCATATACTGCATATTGCAGGAGCTCAATTGTTTCTATTAGCACTTTACAAAATGGATCCCCATTTAGAGAAACTGAAAGAGAGAGAGAGAGAGAGAGAGAGAGAGAGAGAGAGAGAGAGAGAGAGAGAGAGAGAGAGAGAGAGAGAGAGAGAGAGAGAGAGAGAGTTTGCTTAAGCATATGTTCAGAGAAATGTTGTGCACTAGAGGAGCATCCTGAAGTAAGCTATCCGTCAACACAGAGCTGGGAGGGAGGACTTGACAGACACATTTATTAGGAATGTGATGACAGATGACACATACCTCAAAGTGGTGTAAAGGGATGTGTGTGGAGACTAATAATTGCATAAAAACAGATAATTAAGAGTATAAGTTCAGCACGGTATACGTTCTCACACCTCCAGTATTATTCATTATAAACAGCCGGAAGTCGGCACCTCAGATTTTTTTTACGTGCTGTTATTCTTGTTTTATTTTTCTCTCTTTCAGTATTTCACGGTGGCAGAGCATTATGGGAGCTCAAGCACTCGGCGGCATCTGAGAGGTGCGCCTCTGGGGGAGAGGTCTGACAAATGTTGGGTTTAGTTCCAGGACTGGCCCTTTGACTGCAGAATTACTCTGGCAGGAGGTCCACTAGCTCAAAGAAACGCCCTCTGACGTGACATGATTTCTTTCTTTTCTTCTTTCTCGTCATGTACAATGAAGGCAAAGAAAATATAAAGAAGTCATATAGCACTTAATATGTGTAGTTATAGGTTTTCGATCTATTTTCTATGTATCTTGAATAATGAAAAAATGTCTAATCGTAAATTAAAATAATAAAAAATATACAGATTAAAACATTTATCATATTTGAAGCACTAATATGTGTTCATCCAAATGCATAAACAAGTCTTTTTAAATTAGGACCTAATACTATAACTATCAAAAATGCATTTTTTTTTTAAACCTCTAGTACTGGTATATGATCTTTATCCTGCAGTTTGTTCACACAACACCTCTGTAAGGGACGCCAGAACCCCCACCACTCATTGCCGTTGGCTAATATTAAATATGTATCCAAACTCTGTTGACTCCCAATAAAAAAAAATCATATAGGCTATAATTTGATATAGTTTCAGTATGATCATTTCAAACAGGTATAAGTATGTGTGCTTATTTTTATTTTTAACTCTAAAAAAATGTAAGACAGAAACCTGATATAAATATTATCTACCTACTAAATTCCCAGAGCAGCAGTCTCTCATTATTGTATAGTCGGAGAAAAACATTTTCCACCTTCCCATCCATCCATCCATCCATCCATCCACCCAATTTATAAGAACTCTTACCAAGTACAAAGCCGATGGCGTAATTGGCTTAATTAGGTAATGTGTCTGGAACATTTATGAAGGCTGACATCACAATGTCCATTTTCGTCTTCCCTCCCCACTCTAAATCTCATTCCCCTGCAGAAAGTGCAAGTTTGGTGGTTCAAGCTCCTCAGGAACTGAACCATAAGTTGTCATCATTGTACCCTTGAGCAAGGCTCCTGACACTAGGTTGCTCCAGGGAGATTGTCCCTGTAATAAGTTTGCTCTAAGTCACTTTGGATAAAAGTGTCTGCTAAATGGGTACCATCACAGCACCATAGTTGAACCATAGTACTTTTCTGTCAGGAAACAGATGCTTTTATCCAAAGTGCTTAAAGTACACTCATTACAGAGACAGTCCCCTTGGAGCAAACTAAGTGTCTTGCTCCAGGGCGCAATGGTGATATTACAAGGATCGCCTGTTGTGGTGTTCCAACTAGTAACTTTTTGGTTACCAGCCCAGAACCACTACATCATTCCTTTAATAAAAAGAAAATAAATTAATAAAGAAGATAGAGTGGAAATCACCAGTTGTCCTCTGCACAATGTGGAAGGAGATTTAAGTGCTCAGGCTAAAGTCAATGTTTTGAACACTTTTGAGGTTAATCTCAACTGTATATATGAACTAGTCTAATCTGTTCTGCGGAACTATTGATGGATCTGATAGCGATGCTAATGCACTAGTCAGAGCGCTCACTGCAGGGCTGAAGTTGCATGGTTATTCTACGCATGCCTGTATTGCATAAATACCTGCTTGTGTATTTATGCAAAGCAATATGGGCATTACTCTCTTTCTCTTGGATTCGATTAGTCTAAACTCAAATTAGATCAAAGAAAGTTTACCACAATTTGAACATCTGTCTACAGTAAACCTTTTTTTTGTATTTCCTGTGAATTTTATAAACAAGTCCTTGCAGGTCATGCTATACCTACATGAACAATATTCACACCTCATTCAAAACAGATTTATTATTTTCTAATCAGTTGTTATTTACACACACAATCCCATACTAGTCATCAAATCAGATCTATCTATCCATCCATCCATCCATCCATCCATCCATCCATCCATCCATCCACATATTATGCCAGTCTGTCTAAACAAAAAGCAATTTGTAAATACATGCTGAATCTACACAGTGCAAATGTAATACAACACAGTGCAATATGAAAATCAACCACGGTCCTCTGCAATGTTTGCGATCATGAACAGGATTTGCACTGGTCGGGCTGGTGTATCCTCTTGCCAGGTAGACAGTAATAACTCACAGCCTGCTGCCACAGACACTCGGATGTTCCCCCGCTGAGAATGATTTGATGAGATGGCGATGCCTCCATTCATTTGACTGAGGGGCCTGAAAAGCCCTGAGCGGATCACAGAGGTTCGCATCTCATATCTTCTGTGGCTGTACCATGAGAAAGAAATGCATTTACTCACGTAAGCACACACAGACAAACCATGCCGAACGCAGCACATATATACCCAGATCCATACATGCAAATGTTAACAAATATCGGGTTGTTTTGTGTTCTGCATGGTGAGTTGTGCATTAGTTAGCCTCAACCCCTCAATGCATCATCTTCCCGCAATCAACTAATACAACCCTAATAAGTCACTTTGATTGAATCAGTCGTTTTTTTTTCTGTTATAAAGCTCATGGCTGTTGTACTGCAGGGTTGGTAAACAACAGCAAAAACACAGCAGGCGACTCCTGCCCGTTGATCACTGCCTGAAATTAAAATACGTAATGAGAACATCCAACATATGTGCATGGATTTCACATCTGATACATAAACAGCTTGGTCTGCAATTCCCTTAGAATCCTCCTTGATCCTTCGGCAAGTTTTTTCGGAATCTCAAACCCCATTAAAGTGATTAAAATGTAATTTGTTTTGCGATGAGATTCTATTGACATGTTGCTAAGGTGAGAGGTGGTTTATCAGATGCAAGAGCATATGGAGCCCACCAGCAGTGGGAACAGGAAGTGATCGGTCTGAATTACCAGGAGATGAGTGAGCCGGGGTAAATCAGGGCTATCAAACACTTTCCATTTCCTTTAAACCACTTTACTGTACCATAAAACCTCCATGTATCCATGAGGGAAACATCTTGCCCTGCCTCAGACCATGATAATGAAATAAATGTCTTAAGAGGATTAAAAATGCTTGGCCTGGCAAATCTGTAAACAACCTGCTCCCTCAACCGACACGTAACTACAATCCATGTGTCAGGGAAAGTTTACAGCTTTCCAAATATTGGTCCAGCAAAGCGGGTGACAGAAGATGCGGGAACAAGGCGGCCGCCTGGTTCAGCGAGGGGGGAAGGAGCGTAAAGGAGTAGAAATGAGGAAGGTGATATACGACTGCTGAGTCTGAAAAAACGACCCTCAAATTTACAGTCATGGGGAAGGGGGTGGGAGGGGGAAGATTTTAAAGATGTTTTCCAATTATAAAAGATCGTACAATCGTGTGGAGGGTAAACGCCAAACGTTCATGAGCTAACTCCAGCTGTGTGTGTGCGTGTGCACTGTTTTTTAACCTCTGCGCCAGTTGATTTATACACCCACTAACACACTCCTGAACTCCAAGTGTGTAATTAAAGCAGGCCGCTCAAAACGAACATCCATTCCATGGTAGTTGCTCTCTCTGTGGATTTACAGTGATGTGGGGTGAAGAGGGTCTTCTCTCAGAGGGGGCAGGCCAACAAGGTCTATAATACCTGGAGAAAGCTATCTGTTAGCATTTATATTCATCCTGGACCACCCGGAAGTGTGAGATTTGAAATCTGCCATCCTCGCTCATGGCCCCACAGAGCCAATGAGTTGAGAATGTCTTGTGACTAAGGGCATTTTCAAACCTGTAGATTGTATATTTTGTTCCGAAACAGGGGGTTCAATTGTTACAATGTTGCATTTTCTTTCACAAGGCAACAGTTTAAGATGAAGAGGCGTTCTTTGTCTTTTAGAGTTGACTTTAAACCAAACGGCTTAAGAGTGCTTTTTCAATCTGGCCAAGACACCTCTTTCAGACAATCTTGGTCCAGTTGTTTTGGTGTGGATTCAAACACTATTACCGTGTTAAAATATGCATAAACAAATCATAGAAAATGCACCAGGGAGAAAGTGTGAAGGGGGACAAAAAACATGCCAGGTAAATTATATTGTGATTGGCCAATAGAACCGCACAACAATGTCTCAAAGACAGCAGACAGGGACAAATCTAAGTCGATTCGAAGCTTGTGAGAGCCCTATAAAAAATACAGGCAGTGGTAAAACATCTACTATAATAGAATTGTGCAACAATGTTATTTTCTCAGAATACAAAACAAGTTTGGAAAGTTCAAACACAACAATCTCAGAAAAAAAATAAAAATAAATAAAACAATCTCGAAGAGAATATGGTGAAGTCTCACAAATGAGAGGGTGACTATGGTGATTGTATGCTCTCTGACACCTGACATTTTGATGTTTAGAGTGTTGGGCCAATTTTTCCTTGCCGGAATGTGTTATTTGGTGAGTTTATGAAAGGAATAGTTCACCCACAATGAAAATTCTGTCACCATTTACACTTTCATGCCATTCCAAACATAGAATATGACTTTTCTTCTTCCGTAGAACACAAAAGATGATTTGTGTGTGTGTGTGTGTGTGTGTGGGTAAACAATATCCTACCTGCTGTTTTACAGGGTGGGGACTATCCAACTTCAGAATGACAAAAAGCACCATAAATGTATCATAAAAGTATGTCAAGTCTTCAAAAGACATACAACAACTTTGTGTGAGGAACAGAGTGAAATTTGTGAAGCCATTTTTAAAAAATCTTGCCCTAACTAAGCTGACAGGAGCACCTATGTTTCTCTTAATCGGTGAAATCATTTTATCTAGCCTTATTCTTTCCACTGATGAGCTGACACAATACTTAATTTTCATGATGCAAATGTCATGTAATAATATAATATAATAGCATAATGTAATGTGTATTCTCTATTAAGTTTACAGCAAAAACTACTTGACTGATAATTATATTTCAGTCTGATGGAAATGCCCCTCTGTCTAACACCTTTAAGTTTTATTTCTAGACTGTGTTTTTGGTTTAGACCAGTGCTGACCAATTCAACACTTTCTTCCATTGTCATGGCGATAGAGAGAAAATGCATCAAAAGAGCTTTTAAGCTCTGCTGATAGCTGAAGTCGAGAGGGTGGACCTCAGCTTCTTGAGTTAGAGCAGCCTGGTCTCATTGTTAATACGTAAGTATTAATACGTTTTTTTTCAAAGAAAGAAAACGTACTTTTTGTACGTTTCATAGATCCTGAAACGCATAATATGGACGTATCTGCAACATTTAAACGTAACATAATTACGTTTTTTCAGCTACAAAACGTTAACTGTTTACGTATATTTCATATCTGTATAATTTCCCTTTTACCATTTTATAGATAAATGTGAGATCCCTCAACCCTACTTCTAAACCTAAACATACCCATTTTATACAGAATATAAAAAGGATAAAACGTAATGGGCAGAGGTGTGTAGGGAAATGGCAGTTTTATTAACAATATAGCATTAAAATATATTTTGAGCGGCACTAATCCTACTCCTAATTTACCCCTAAACCTATAACCATTCCTTAAAACTACGTAGGCTAACGTTACAATTATGAAGAAAAACATAACAGACAGACAATTAATCACAATAATTTATTTATTGCGAAAATGTCAAAACCGGTACCAAAAGTCGTTCACATCATGTGTTGCAGTCGCAGACGCAGTTCTCTCTGAGTAGAATTTAAATTATTAATCCATGAAAATGTTAATCCGGTTTCGGCTCGCACTGTGAAGGCGCGCGCGCTTCTTCATTTCAAATGTTGCACACCGACTGGAACACGGAATTTCGCAATTTGTGACGAAGCAGGCGAGAGGGCGAGAGCCAATGAGCGTTTGATATCCCTGCCGTAAAACATGTCGTAACGCTTCTTCAGGGCGCATTTTTTGAATTTGAATTCATCACGAGCGCGGGATTTGACGTTTACGGTCGGTGATGAGAATGGAGATGAAAATCGCTGGATAAAGGGCTGAATTTGGATCTGTTTCTTGCAAACGTATGGATTCTAAAGATTTGGATTACATCAAGCTAATAAAATGTATGTCTTTTGTGAATTTATGTTGTGTTTTGGTGTATTATGGTTCTATAGGAGAAAACGCATTTTGTGTCTCACGGTAAATAAACTATATTACAAAATGGTTAAAAAATTAAGAAGGTAATGTTATTTTAAAGGGTTTAAAGTGTAGTCTTGTTTAACACAATGTAAGTTAACTTAGGCTGATCCTCTGAAACGAGTTTGCAGCAGAAGGTACGAACAGAGTGAAATATTATTTCTTAAATGAGTAAACTGTATTTAATAAATGCGACTGAAAACGTAATTGATAAGACAGTTGAAAGCAATAGAGTCAAAACATTAATGCCACGATTTTAATAAGAATAAATAGGAACAGGTACAAATTTGTACGTCGGTAGAGTCCATACGTAAATAATTTACGTTTTTGTGCTGTCAATACGTAAATATTTTACGTTTTAGTGCTGTAAATACGACAGTATTATACGTTTCTGAATGTACAAAACGTAAGTAAATGTACGTGTGGTAGAACTACACTTAACGTAAAATACACACGTATTCTCATGAGATCACGTTGGTTAGAGACATAGATACTGCTGTTTGATGCTCTTATGGATGACAGTCAGATGTTCAGAAATATGAGGAAGTGTTATTTAAGTCTAAACCGTTCTCAAAAGACTTTTCCTATTGAACACATAGCTATAGTGCTGTGCATTACGATATCGTTTTTTAGAATTTTGTTTGTCTGTTCGTATGTAAAGTTTTAAAGCAATCTGCAGGCTCAAAGGAAACATTTATGTTTCCTTACGCAAGTATTAATAGCTGATGCATGAACCCTGACACCAGCGTTTCTCAAAGTCTGGCTATTGTAAAGGGACAGCAAAGCGGAAGATCTTCAGTGAAAAATGACTTTAAATGTCATTCTGTTCCTCACAAAGAATTATCATATGGCCTCAGCAGACTTACAATATAGTGCACAAGTCGTATACAATTTTTACGATACCTTTATTTGCTTTTTGGAGCTTGACAGTTGCATCCACCATCCTCTCATACCTTATTTATCTAATTTTGTGTTCCACAAAACACAATGTATCATGTGAAAAAAAAAAAAAATTCTGTAAAAAAGAAAATGACATGAAATAGCATGAAGTAAAATATATCATAGATAGATAGATAGATAGATAGATAGATAGATAGATAGATAGATAGATGTATATCATTTTTAAAGGGGACATGAATAGAAAACAAAACAAGAAAAACAAAAACAAGACAGACAGAACCACTGCTGTAAACCTTTAATGAGTCTCTTCCTTTCAGTGAAATGGTCTTTTATGTTCCTATTTCTAGAAAGACAGCAGACTGAAGACTGACTAACCTGTCTGCGAAGATCACGGGTCTTCTTGGTCATCTTGTCAATAGCTGAATTCAGCGGGTCTCCTTTTTCTTTTCTTCCAGTCTGCAATAAAAGGGAAGAAAGGTTGAGAAACAGTGCTACTTGTGTAGTATTGCCTTTTCATATCCAACTAGCTTACACCATAAGAACATGGAAGAGTAACAAACGAATCAAGAGAGATTGTAAGTGTTAAGTTAAAAAAATAGTGTTGTCGGCCTTAAGTATGGTTTGGGTGAAGGTTTTTAGAAACCCCTTGAAACTTGAGCCCTGTAAGTGCCTCTAAATGTAGACACAGCAGGGATGGAATAAAGCAAGTGCCTCATAAAGTAACAATAGAGAGTGGACATGACCAACGATAAAAAAGACTGAGCACAGTAGCAGATTTTGCAGACAGACTGACATGAAAGAATCCTCTGTGCTACATTTCTCCTCGACAAAAATGGCTGGCCACAGGCAAGTCCTAAAACGACAGGGATTAAACCTTTATAGCCATATAAAAGACACATTGTGGGGTGCAGAGAACTCCATCTGATGAAGCCAAGAGGACACTATAGCCTGGAGCCGTTTGAAAATTGCAACCAACTCTGAATGCTGCACAACTTGCATGTTCTTTCACCAATACAGCTCGGAGGATTACAGAGTTGAGTGTCTACAATTCTCTATTATATTCATAGTATGAATCAATAGCATTTTTGTCTCTCCAACCCTCTCATTCAATCTTTTGACAGTTTAACTGCAGAGGGGAAATGAACAAATTTGACCAGAGTCATTCTTTCTGAATCATCAATTCACAGGTGCTTAACAACACTAAACTCCCCAGATGACACACTCGATGTGTGGTACACTATGCTTATGACATGCAGTTAAGCTTTGATTTAGAGAGGGAGCCATTTGAAAAAAGACAGTTCCAAACTGCCCAGAAACAACATTCAATGACTAATCTGATTGGCTGGCTTTACACAACTTCCTGAAATAAAGGCACAAAGATTTCTCAATCAATCCTTTATCAATCTGCCTGAAACTTTGGAAGGTACCACGTTGATTCCATAAGCACCTTAGAGAAAGAGTAAATAAGTGAATTTGCCAAAGTTTTTCAGGTTAGTGGTATCAAATTGTTGAAAAAAAATATTTGAGGCACTCAAGTAAATAAGCAGACCTGCATATTTCCACTTTTTTTAAGTAAGGTCTGGGAAATAAACCATACGACTTTCTTTGAGTGGACAATAATCACAAGGTCTATAGACAATCCCAGCATTTGTCATTGTTTTATGTACCACTGTTGAGCTATAATCCATTTTTAGATTAACCCCGCCCCCAGTGGCCACACAAAAGGTCACTTTATATGTTGGTCAGACTATCTCATCCTGACTAAACAGGCAGTTATCAGCCAGAATAAGCTGTGATGTGGACTAGACTTGATGCCGTGAGGGAAAAGTCTGGCTACGCGTGACTAGGAGTGTCATGCACCATATAATCTGAATGCCCCTGTTTGCTTCGTGTCTGATTGTTTCAGTGGCTGTTGTCCTCAAAAAAGAATTCTCTTTCCCCTGTCAAGAGTGAGCGGGTGAAATGTGCTCGGGTTGAAACGAGGACGGTTCCTCTTGTTAGTGAGTAATTAAAGATTTTGCAGCGGTGGCGGCCGCCTCCCCTAGGTCCGATCTGCCAGACAGCTCACAGCTGGCTCCTGTATGTTAGTGTCAGAGGAAACTCTCACCGTTGATGACACCACACGTCCCATGTCTCACTCTCTCTCTCACTCTCTCTCTCTCTCTCTCTCTCTCACAGCAGCAAGACTGCAGGCTGTGGCTCCGTACAAAAACAAACAGTATCCTATTAAATATGGACAGCAGGACTGAAACAGCTAAATGCCTGCAAGAATTTGCTAGAAAATGATACAATGGTGTACAAAAGTGTATGAGAGGACAAGATGATGGTGCAATGCAGGGGCATTTAAGATGCCATTTGGAATCTATTTTATTAAGAACAGTGAAAATAATCACTCGGAATCATACTCTTTCCTGTGGTGTTGGTTTTTTGTATATTTTTATTTTTTTTATAAAATGCATCTATGGATGGGAAAATAAATAATTAAATAAATAAAATTAGCCTAAAGGTTATACATAAAATTCAACTTATGTGTAACTTAAATAATGTTTTCATCAACAGTAAAATTAACCATCACATAGAAAACCCAAAACCAAGACAACTTAGATTAAGCAAGCAGAATGTGACATACAATTAGATTTTTTATAATGGTGAAAGGTCAGACTCAGTCTGAATGGACATTATTTTAAATACATAATGATCCATGTGTAAACGTCTCTTTTTTTTTTTTTTTTTGCCTGGCATGAATTGATATTCAAAGCATACTGTTAATTAGGCAATCCGCTTTCATTTGGGAGATGACCCTCAGAATGAATACTGAATTATGAAGCCATCATAACCTTTACCAGTGCTGCCATTTCAAATGGAATCTTTTAAAGCAGCATATAATTATTTATTTATTTTTTTTGCACCATAGAGCGCAATTAGGGGGCCAAGCACCAACCCCACTCTACCTTTCAGCAAAGAGAGAGAGAGAGAGAGAGAGAGAGAGAGTAAGACAGCTCTGGACAAATCTGAAATCAAGCTTCCCTAACACATTACAGCATAAAGCTCTTAAACCCCGAGAGAAGAGCCCTAAATCAGTTCACAAACATCCAACAAACCTCAGTTTCAAACCAGGGCACTCATTCATCTATTGGAGAGAGAAACAAAGAAGGAGTGGATACCTTTACCAACCAACGATTGCTTTGAGCTAAATTAGGTGAGAAAATGTATTCATTCATTCATTCATTCATTCATTCATTCATTAAATTAATTCATTCATTTGTTATTACTATTGGCACTTTGTTTTTATTTATTTGGCGTTTATTTATTATACTTTTTATTTCCTCTTTATTTTATTTTCCTCATTATTTTTTTTTCCTTCTGTGACAATACTTAATGTGAAACAATCATGCCAACAAAGTGATTTGAAATTGAAATTGGAAGAAAGAGAGTGAGATTGAAAGAGAGCTAATTCAACAAATGTTTCAACATGGATATCTGATTCAAAAATGAGAATATATTAATTTAATTAATTACCTTTTCTATCATTGAAATGGAATCTTTCATCAATGCTGACTAAAGGCGAGGCATCTGACCAGAGAATTGCAAATCAGATGCAACAGTTGAAACAGCAGAAACAGTTGTATTCAGCCTGAGTGTTATGATATTGCTCAAAATTAATGACCACGTTGCCAAGCAACCGTCCTCCAGTTCCGCCTAGATGTTATTAATACACAGGCAGAGCAAGCTGGCTCACGTTAGATTGGCTAGTTCAATCAATATTCTTAAACTGGATGAAGAGGCAAGAAAATCTCCACGGAATCAGCAAACCTAACAGAACAAGACGCTATCTAAAGACATTTCCCTTTGTTCTACTAGTGCACAATGACAAGGCAATCATCTGTATGTGACTCTAACACAACGGTGTCTCACAAAGACGGCCTTCAGGATTGTTAGAAGAAATAAAGTTGACTGGCTTTGCAACAGATGGTGCACCATTCATAGTAAGGAAAATGGCAGGTGTTGCGTAGTTACAAGATAAAGTTCTCCTAAAGCATGAATTCTGCAGCAAAAAAAAGCCTGAAAAAGAAAAAAATGTGGTATATACGTAAAATGTAAAAAAAAAAAAAAAAAAGAATGAAGAAAAAGGGTTACACCTTTTTTCTAAAGAATACTTTAGACATTCTACGAACTGTAAGCAACTCTGCAACTACATGTCAACTAACTCTCATTAGAGTATTAGTAGATTCACTGTTAGGTTAGGGTTAGTGTTAGTAGAATAAGTTGACATCTAGTTTCAAAGTTACTTATAGTCAGTAGAATGTCTGTTGAGGGGCTATCAAAATGGCTTTAGCAAATATTAAAGGGTTAGTTCACCCAAAAATGAAAATTAAGTCATTAATTACTCACCGCCATGCTGTACCAACCCCGTAAGACCTTCGTTCATCTTCGGAACACAAATGAAGATATTTATGATTAAATCTGAGAGGTTCATGACTGCTACATAGGCTGCCTAAGGGAATGAAACTGGACGGCCCAGAAAGTCATTAGAGAAAATGTTTAAATATTCCATGTCGCAACAGTGGCTCAACTATAAGTTTATCAAGCGACGAGAATACTTTTTGTGCGAAAAAAACAAACAAAAATAACAACTTTATTCGACTATTCCTTTTCTTCCTTGTAGGCCTGAAACGAGACTTCAAGAGATTTCCACGACGCGCACGCGCGAGAACTTAACTGAAGTAGTTGAAGGAGATCGCAATTCTCGCGCATGCGTCGTGGAAATCTCTTGAAGTCTCGTTTCAGGCCTACAAGGAAGAAAAGGAATAGTCGAATAAAGTCGTTATTTTTGTTTGTTTTTTCGCACAAAAAGTATTCTCGTCGCTTGATAAACTTATAGTTGAGCCACTGTTGCGACATGGAATATTTAAACATTTTCTTTAATGACTCTCTGGGCCGTCAAGATTCGTTCCCTTAGGGAGCCTATGGAGGAGTGATAAACCTCTCAGATTTAATCATAAATATCTTCATTTGTGTTCCGAAGACGAACGAAGGCCTTACGGGGTTGGTACAGCATGGGGGTGAGTAATTAATGACTTAATTTTCATTTTTGGGTGAACTAACCCTTTAAGACAGTCTACGAATACTCTAATGACTTGTAGTTGACATGTAGTTGTAAAGTTACTTATAGTCAGTAGAATGTCTAAAGTGGACTTTTGAAATAAAGTGTTACCAAAAAAGAACAGAAAAAAAGTAATATTACTTACTATAGAGTTAGGGTTTGGTTTAGGGTAAGTTGTAATTATGCATAATTTACTGTTACTACTAAGTACATGTAATAACGTGTAACTGTATAGGTAAGGTGTACCTGTAACAAAATGTATTGTTTAATTTCTAACAATAAGAGTAATTCTAAATCAGTAAGTCTAATTCAAATTTCAATTAAACATTGTGTAGTCTGGACGGTTCACTTGAAATTATAACGTCTAAATTAGAAAGGAGCCAATTCTTAACCAACCAAAGGTTGTTGTGGTAAGGCCACAACACAATTGTCACAGAATACCATAGAATTTGCGTCTTTCAGCTGAAATCAGAAGGAAACAGAAGTACCCAGAGGCAACTCAACAGATTTCCCCTCTTTGAAGTCTCTGTATGATTCTCATGGAAATGATGACATGGACAGGTAAAAAGGAAAAACACATGACGACTATAAAGGGAGTTTCAGAATTGTTTCAGACTTTTCACCAAACTATAATTCGCACTCCTCTGCTTCTTGTCAGAGTTTGAGATGTACACAAGGAACTCCACTTCGATACATTTGCAGCCGTGAGGGTAAATGTATTGTGCCAGCATCTGTAGATAATATACTGTATCATGGTTTCAGAAAGAAATACAAAGATTGGCTTTATCCAAGCTGTATTACTATTAAATGATAAGACGTGTCTGAAGGTTACAAACTTCAATGTTATTGTTATTTATTGGTTAACACAGATAATGACAGACAAAACTGCTCCAAAACAGATTGTTATAGCTGCAAAGAGCTTATTAAATATTTTCCCGCCAGCGTTTTTTAAAGCGTTGTTTTGATCCAGGGATTCTTTACTCATTCAAAAGTTAAGTAATAGCGTCCCCAACCAAAAAAAGTCTGTCAATGGCGGGGAAACGTTGTCTCAGAAATGACGGAAAATTACGTCAATGGCAGGGAAAGAGTTAACAAAGTGTTTATGCGTGCAATGGTTTAACAACAAAAATAATAATAATTACTTCACATTATCATTATCATTTTGTCACTCCTTATATGTTTGTCTGTCAAGTTATAAACAGCATTATTTCACATTAAGGGGAGAAATTGCTTCGATCAAGAGTAGGAGACAAACATGCCCTAGAAGAATGCTTTAAGACCATTTTCCACACTGAATGCAACTATCAACCCTACACCACTTAAATGCCAATTTAAATAGTATTACACACCATATTACAATGGTCTTTTGGGAAACTGAGAACACTGATATGAAAAATACAAAGTGACCTCTACTTGATGGAAATAAACTGATACAGTCAATAACAAACACTAAAGCAGTGCTTCCTCTTTGCATTTGTGTCTTATCAGGGCTCAAGTAGACATTTATTCACAGTAAATCATATATATACAAACCTTATACACTGAAACACATCACGGCCATGAACGAGTAATCGACATCTTGCAACACTGCAGGAGATGCATGAGAGTCAAAGTCAAACTTGATGAGCATGCAGGCTCACAGAATGCTTACCGTGGACATATACATATACGTTTCACATCACTCTCAAACATTTTACTAGATGGAAGACTGACAGAAAGAATGTAGATGTAATTGGCCTGTCTCAAATACGTTTTCACTTGTGGTCTCAGACTTTTGGACGTCACTGCACATACAGTATATTTAGCATTGGTTTGTGTGCAGGCACTCTATACATGCATCGTACACTGTATTTACTTTGGAGAATGAGATGGGGAGGCAATTGAGGCTACGGCTTCAGATCAGAGTCAACAGAAACTGCCTTTCAAAAACCATCAAAGGCATGATGCTTGAAATAAAATGCAATTTCATATTACTGAATATTTTCACTCTGAATCTTTGATATTTACATATATTGAATTCTTAGTGCACGCCTGCAACTCCAAAATATATATCTAAATTACTCAATTTTATACATTTCTAATAGTTGAAAAAGAAGGTAGCTTGTATTCAGAAATGGTAAATATAAGCATATACAGATTTTCATATTGAATTCAGTCAGATGAATTTAAATAATTTCTCAATGTCTCATCGATTGTCCTTTTCAAAATTTAAAGGAAAGAGCAAACAAGCTTGGATCCAATCTATCTCTCACCTTCCCAAGGCATCCCATAGAGAAGTGCAATTCACACCTTTCAGGAACACAAATCACAGTTCTCCTGTGAAATACATGATACCTTGGAAAGACGGCAGATATAAGCATAGCAGAGGAACAGCCAACTGGACCTCTTCCAACTTATCTTTTTAGTTCTCATGCCAATAAGTTGCATTTACTAAATAAATGACTACTGATCAGCTACTCAACCATATATATATGTATGCATTAAATTCTAAATTAAATTCAGCCAAAAAAATAAACGTATGTATTCCGTACTTGATTTATTGGATTGATTGATTGGTTGATTGATTGATTGATTGATTGATTGATTGATTGATTGATTGATTGATTGATTGATTGATTGATTGATTGATTGATTGATTGATTGATCGATTGATCGATTGATTGATTGATTGGTCGATTTTATACATACAATGAAGTCAAAGCAGTCCAATGTTGTTTTGGATCCCAATGACTTTCAGAGTCTGGACAAACACAGTTGAAACATTCTTCAAAATATGTCCTTTTTTATTCTGCAGAAGTCATAAAGCGTAAGAACTACACCAGGGTGAGTAGATGATGACATGATTTTAATTTCTGGCTGAACCATCTCTTTTATTAGATTTGTTTAAACTTACATTTGAAGATTGAATTTCAGATTAACATTTCTGTTCACTTTGATCTGGTGCCAAAAGAGAGTGTTAGATGGAGGCTGCTTACGTCTGCAGAGCCCAGCCCAAGATGCTGCAGGATCGTTACTCAACCCCCTATTGCTTTCAGAGCCAAATGCTAATGTGTCATTTACCTATCACTAGGAGGGAAGGTTTATCTGGGCCCCAAGAAAAACCATCCGCTTCTTTAAAATCCGTGAAGTGAAGGCATAACTACACAATGCTACTCACAGTGTAGTATTAATTCAAACTGACAAAGTACCCACAGTGTTGTTGATTGCTGATCTAATGTCTAGCCAACTGTTAAAACCATATATTTGTTTAGCTTTTATCAGCTACCATATCATCTTTGCATACTTTTAACTTGAAAATGTAGCTACATGTTATGATCAACAAACACATAGCCCTTGGGGCATATGCTAATTAGTCAGGAGCAGTGTGCACCCGATGGAAAGCAAATGCTCATGAGAACACTTACACGCAAGCCGGTAGCATTCTACTAGTATGGTATCTTATTACAGAGAACAGTTCAAGTACACTCTCTTGGCTGCTGGTGGCCAAGAATGAGCTCTGCAGCTGACATCTGAACCTTAACTCATGGAATCAAATCAAAGTGTAGCTTTCAGTCCATGTCTAGCTGCTTTAAAGCCTTGTATATGCAAGTGTAATTAAACTGTAATATTTAATTAATAACATGACTCACAAACACAGAAGTGTTTGTCTGGTAAAATTCTCTCTAGATTAACATAGATTGAAGTTTTCAAAGGCTGTGATATGATCTCCATCTTCCTGTTTAAATAGGAAACACAAAATCAAATGGCAAGCCGTTCTTGTTCTGATTTATGACAAATCCGATTTAATGAAATGTAGTTCAATGAGGGTAACACTATTTCGATGGCCCACTTTAGACATTTGACTAAGTAAATTTGCAACTCAATGTCAACTAACTCTCGCTAGAGTATTAGTAGACTGCTTAAAGGGATAGTTCACCCAAAAAATGGAAATTCTGTCATTAATTACTCACCCTCATGTCGTTCCAAACCCTTATGACCTTCGTTCATCTTTGGAACACAAATTAAGATATTTTTGATGAAATGCGAGAGCTTTCTGATCCATCCAAAAACAGAAACTTAATGGTAACTTTCAAGGCCCAGAATGGTAGTAAAGACATTGTTAAAATAGTCAATGTGACTACAGTGATTCAAACTTAATGTAATGAAGCGACGTGAATACTTTTTGTGTGCAATTAGCATGATATGTGTTAGCATCCACTCAAACACCAGAGAGAGAGAGAGAGAGAGAGAGAGATGTTAAGTTTACTCTACATAATAGGAAGTCAGATCATAATTAAGATCCGTTCAGCTGCAGAGCTCTAATTCATAGGGCTGTGTTAAGGATTGGAGTGAGGTGCAGAATAGTAAGACTATTGTGATTTCAAGATTGAGAGCAGAATTGAGGGAGGTGACGACAGTTTCACCCTTCTGCTAAAAGCATAACTGCCAGAGAGAGGCTGTTTGAGGAGGCAAAGCACAACAGCACCTTCATTGTCGTGTGTGTTTTATCAGACGTAATCACTGATTTCATAAGAGCAACTCTTCCAGTACATGAATTGAAGTACTGCGATGAAAATATTTTAATAAGGGTATTTTGGTGTAATTATACCCCAGCTCTGACTTGATGAGTGCGAGTGGGTAAGGGACAACTGTGCAGAGTGTGTGTGGGTTTGTAAGACAGATCGCACCATGAATACTTCCCATCATAGGCTACATCAGTAATCGCTACATGATGGGCAAATGTCAATCGTGATGATTTAGACATAACTGTCTTTCGGAAAATCTTTGTAAAGTGAGTTTAAATCTTGTAGATGATGCAAAAAAAGTTGATACAATATTTATTTTTTATTTTTTGGATTTATTTTTTTCAACAAGGATGCATTGAATTGATCATAAGTGACATTAAATATATTTATAATGGGAAAATCTTTTTTTTTTTTTTAAATAAGTGCTGTTCTTTTGAAGTTTCTATTATAATCCTAAAGAAAGTATAATGGTTTCCACGAATAAATATCAAAAAGCACAACTGTCACTGAGGATCATGATACACTGAAGATTGCAGAAACAAATTCAAATTTTATTAAAAAGTTATTTTAAATTGTAACAATATTTCAAAATTGTATTGTATTTTTACTTTTACTGTATTTTTTGATAAAACAAATGCAGTGTGTAGGTAGTGTGTAATGGAGATGGGACAGGAAAATAAAATAACACAGAAGAAAGGGGGAAAGTTATTATTGCATTACTGAGATTTGAATAGTAACTTGCAAATATTTGCAAACTAATTACAGTATGTTGTTCTTTGTATATAAAGTAAAATAAAGTAAATCTTGGCTTGTTTGGCTTGCGATTGCATACAAAAAAATAAAAATAAAATAAACTTTGTATTTAACATTTTACACCCATGTACAAACAAATGCAGTAGATTCAGCATCTGTCCAGTAAATAATGTTCACTAGACTAGCGCTAAACTAGGAATAGATTACCGCTTCCGCAATACATCAAATCAACAATAGCATCAATCTGCTGTTACCGTACAAAAAAAATACAGGAGGACAGCGTACCTGGAAAATACATTTACAACTGTTCTTTTGAGCTAAAGTCTCCTGAGCATTGAGGAGTTTGCAAAACAAATTAAATGTGACTGGTTGATGGATGTGTTCGTTTTTGATGGTCCCCTGAAAAGACAGGACACTTACCGGGGATCATAATGTGGTGTAATGCAGACGTTTAAAAATAGACATGGCTTGATGCATGGAGGCGGGGAGGGGCCGAGCTACGAAATCTGAGGCCGGAGAAAAAGGAGGAGGAGAAGGAAGAGTTATTAGGCCAACACAAAACTGATTGTCTATTCCTGCTGCAGAGCGGAGCACATAGCAGCCATGCACTCTGAGGAAGCATGAACTGAATGGCAAGTGGGTGTTTAGGAAAGTGAGAGAGAGAGACAGAAAGAGAGAGAGAGAGAGAGAGAGAGAGAGAGAAGAGAGAGAGAGAGAGAGAGAGAGAGAGAGAGAGAGAGAGAGAGAGAGAGAGAGAGAGAGGAGAGAGAGAGAGAGAGAGAGAGAGAGAGAGAGACAGAAGAGAGAGAGAGAGAGAGAGAGAGAGAGAGAGAGAGAGAGAGAGAGAGAGAGAGAGAGAAAGAGAGAGAGAGAGGAGGGTGAGAATGAGTGTACGGGGAAACAAAGACCTACACTAATGAATGAGAAAGGTTAAGAGGGATGAGAAATAAGTAGTCTGAGAATGCTGCTCTGTTTGGAGATTGTGGTGGAAGGCCAGAAAAGAACTATTTGTCAGAAACAACGGGAGACTATTTTTGGTGAACCAGGTCAGTGACACAAGCAACACATTGAGAGAAACGAGGCAACAATTTTCTCTCTGTCTTTAACACACTTTAACACACAGGGAAAACAAATCCCATATTATCTGCCTCACTGTGCGGGATTAGGATTAGCGAGTCCCGCATCATATGTTGAACAGTATGTCAAATATGGCTGGATTACCCTCTTTTCCAGTGTATTTTCAAAGCATGCAATTTGTGATATTTTATTGGATTATATCCTTACAATGTCTGATGATATTCAAGAGATTTGGTTTGCAATGATTTTCTGATAGGTTTGTATATATACAGTGGTGGAAAGAGTACTGAAAAAGCATACTTAAGTAAAAGTACTGTTACTTGTCAAAAAATGTAGTGAGAGTAGAGTAAAAGTACCGGTCCTAAAAACTACTCAAAGTAGGAGTAAAAAGTAGCCCTTTTAAAAGTACTCAAGAGTAGTGAGTAGTGAGTATTATGCTATGAATGTTAGTCCACCTTATACCCTGCAAATTGAAAATGTAGCTTACTCTTTTATCACAGATTCATAGAAAAAAAGAAACAGTATTTCAATATTTCTCCAACAGTTTTATTTTTGACTGCTAGCACTAAAAATACAGTGTTTCCCCTACCATTTTGGACGACCCCCGCCCCCCCTAAAATGCTGACAAAATCCAGTCATAAAAAAGGAATTTATAACTCGGAATTTCACGGAATTTGTAAATGTTTTGAGGAATAAATAGAAAGCAGTTCAGTACACTTGAAATCAAATCGCGATATAGTGTGCGTGTGTGTGAATATTAAACCACAAAGACAATTTAAATACGAATCCTGCATGTTCTGTGTGAATGAATGGTGCAGCCGACGCGCAGTTTCATTTACCACACACACACACTGAAGCACGTGTGAGGTGTGACGCTTGCGCTGTTTTTTTTTTGCCTATATGAAGACACAAATGCATGAACTTCCTCCAGGCTCAAGATCCACTCCGAAAGTCACTTCGTGAACAAAATAAATTGGCGCCAGGTGTCTCGAAGTCTGTTGATGCTGGTTTGATGCAAAGTTTTCCGCGCGCGATTTGATTTGACGGGA
This sequence comes from Tiaroga cobitis, assembly GCA_030578255.1. Taxonomy (NCBI): domain Eukaryota; kingdom Metazoa; phylum Chordata; class Actinopteri; order Cypriniformes; family Leuciscidae; genus Tiaroga; species Tiaroga cobitis. The sequence goes on from CM060591.1 coordinate 45,058,105, forward strand.
ATCACGCATAGAGTCACATGATGACTTATTATAAAAATAAATATTAATATAAATGTAGCGACGGCAGGTTCAGGGAAAATAGCGCAGTAAAAGTACCGATACAGCACTTAAAATGTACTCAAGTAAAAGTAAAAGTACATTGTTTTTAAACTACTTAAAAAAGTACAATTCCTAAAAAAAACTACTCAATTACAGTAACGAGAGTATTTGTAATTCGTTACTTTACACCACTGTATATATATATATATATACACTGAAGACTGGAGTAATGATACTGAAAATTCAGCTTTGCATTACAGTTTTTAGTGTATTTTTCTTTATCAAATAAATGCACCCTTGGTGAGCATACGAGAAAAAAAAAAAATACAAACCCCAAACTTTTGAACAGCAGTGTGTGTGTGTGTATTTAGCCTATTGGAGACACATTTGCACACTACAAAGTTGTTCAATAATCAAACACAACTAGAAAGGTCATTGTTAAAGGGACAGTCCCCAAACAGTCCCCAGTCCCCCCCCCCCCCCCCCCCCCCCCCAAAAAAAAGAAAAGTCTTTCATTATTTACTTACCTCATGCCATCCCAGATGAATATTATTTTGGAAAAATAATACAAAATCATAAATAATAAATAATAATTTGAAAAAAAAAAAGAAAAAGATTTCAGCTCGAAAACATGCTTACGTCACAAAGTGTTTTGGCATTTAAGCCAAGTGTGAACTCATGAACCTACGTATTACATTAATTGAAAGAAATGGTTCATAGTTAAAAGAAAGTTTAAAAAAAAAAAATTCTACATGCAACTATTCAGAAAACATTGTTTTTGAAAGTTTTTGAAGGATCAATGTTGGAGGTCCCTAACACTTGCATTAAATGGATTCACAGAGATTGATTTAAAAAAAAAAAAAATCTTTGTGTTCATCTGAAGACAGAAAGTAATATACATCTGGAATGGCATGGCGGGTGAGTAAATGATGAGAGAATTTCATTAATTATGTACCGCACCACCAACAACAAACTACTTTTATGTACTTGCACTGTAAAAAGTGATCAGTTGACTTAACTTAAAAACATTGAGGAAACCCGTTGCCTTAAAATTCTTAAGTAAATAAACGTCATGCTTAATAATAATAATAAAAAAAGTAATGTGGAATTGTCAAGTTCACATAACTTATTTTTTTCAATTAAACATTAAGATTATTTGCTTACTAATTTTAGGGCAACGGGTTTACTCAATTTTTTTTTTAAATAAGTGAATTGAACACTTTATTTAGCTTTCATCTCTATCCGTCCACTGCTCTTTCTGTCTTACAAATATTCTTATGCCCATACACAACACTCATAACACCTCTGGCTCCACTACCCTCACATTTGCATGTCTCTCATGTCTGGCGGATACAACACTCTGATACCGTTCAGCCTTGCATTTAAACGCACACAAACTCGGCCCGACTCTGACACCAGGACTCAAGGGGAGCCGCTGCATCCCTTTAAGGAACTGCTCTTAATACACAGACATAATCCCATTTCATCAGTTCATTCTCCCCTGACGCTTCCTCTCTCATTTCATTTTTTCTTCTGAGTTATGGATCAGGGTGATGGAGTGGGAACGATGCGGCTCAGAGGAGGAATTTCCACTCGAGCCCCTGAGGCTTGCAGGAAATATCAATTCCCACCACCGCATCAGACAAATCAGACAGGCTCTTTCTATTAGTTTACAGCTTGCGGCTCACCTTTTTTCTCCTCTCACTAACTTCATTTCTCCTCTCCTTTTTCTTCTCCTCCACAAACAACTGTATGAAATGCACATTGCATACAGCCTGCGCTACTTCACAGTGTTTGGAGGGGTAACTGACTAATAGTAGTGACTGTGAGCTACTATCTTAACATTAGTCAGCAGCTTTACTGTAGTTATTCAACCCTACTTAAGATCACACATAAATACTGCTCTGAAAAAAACAACAAACATAAAAAGTACAATAACTGTGTAATAACTAGGTACTAACCCTGAACCTATACACCTAACCTTAACCCATGTTACCTTATATTGTTCAGTACTTTCTTAGGTAAGAATGCTGTAAGTAGACTTACTGTAAAATAATGCGCAACCAAAGTAATAACATGTTTCAATGTTTTGAGTCAGAAAGACTTTGTTTTGTTTAAATCAATACTTTTATTCAGCAAGGATGCATTAAATTGATCAAACGTGACAGTGAAAACATTTAAAATGTTACAAAAGAATTCAATTTCACATAAATGCAGTACTTCTGAAACCTCCATTCATTAAAAAAACCTTTACAAATATGTAAAATCGTACCAATCCCAGCTACATTTTGGAGGGTAGTTTATATAGTGTGTGTATAAATTACATGTTGTATATAATTACACACAAATCTTGTTTATTAGGATTTCCCACTATGTACTCATTTCATTAATTATTAGTAATAATTATTAGAATTAAATGTATTAGCATCATCATATTACATTGATAATCCAAAACTGTACATGCAAGCTATGGTAAATGCAATGTTCTTACATTTATTTTGCTTCACTGGTGAAATAAAAATTTGTTCATTTACAAGTATAACATTAGATTTAAAGTTGTCAATTATCCCGCCATAAAAACACAGTGCATTTTGCTTATTAATGTGCCACAGTTAATACACAACAACATGTTGTTTGTTTATTTTTCACCCCCATTTTGGGACTGACTAGGATAAGAGAAGTACTGGCATCGTATTTAGCCCTGTCATTGTAATGACGTTCAATAAAAAAATGCTTACAGACAAAGGTACACAAAACAAACAATGTATTTACTGTTATTTTACTAGTGTCTCTCGCTGGCAAGCGAAGGTGAGAGCGCCATTACACTGCAGCTGTGGTAAGTTCATGCTCGTGTCTCATGAACCTGTGTCAGCACAACGGTGGAAATCACACTTGCTTTAGTGATAGATGACACCCACTAAGACGCCAGACAGGACCGGCTTGCAGTCTGTAATGGAGCACAACACTCAGCTCAAACTCAAACTACACAAAAGAGGGAGGTTGAAAGAGGATTGCTGCGTAAACAGAACATTATTCTGATTTCTAAAAACTCAATGAACAATGCTACCCCTGAATGCCAGCCTTTACCAAAATCTTAGGGTTAAGTCTGGTTCTTGGAGTCTCTGGTCTTGATTCAACTCTAGTGGTGAAACATATTTGGATAAATATGGAACATTAAGCCTTACTAACATTAAAGATCAGCCGACAAATATTTTACAGAACACCGAAGTGTTTCATTTTCACAGACAAATTCACACATGCTTTCCAAAACATTGGTTTGACTGAAAACAAAATCATTTGCGGGAAAGATTCAAACACTAAGACCTTAGATGTTCCAAGCAGGGATAACAGAGACATTTGGAAAGAAAGAAGGAGGAAAGAAAGAAGGAAGAAAGAAAGGGGAGAAAAGCAAATAATCACCTAAGCAAACGAAGAGTCGTGAATTGTCTGCTCCTGAAAACACTTGCACACAGCTGAGACTTTTGACACTGTACATCCTTGTTGTAATGCAGGCAATATGGTTCTGTTTTGTTCTGCACAAAACCTTGGAAATGACCATTCTTTGCTTTAGACATCTCTGAATGAACACTAGTCCTTGTACCTCAAACAAGGTGTGCAGACTAACAAAAAATAAATTTGTATATGAGTCTTTCATATTTCATCTATTTGGGGGTAAAAGCTTCTGAAGAGCTGAATATTACAGTCGAGTTGTCCCAGGAGACTCTGAAAATGGGAATGAGACATTACAAGCACATTCCATTCATTACGCTCAAAAGGATGTGCACTCGCCATTCTGAGGAGACTCTTATTCAAGACGAAATGAAAAGATTGTTCAAAAGTTTTTTGTAGATTAATTATTTTTAGTTTTTTTTCTTTTTAATGTTGTCTGGAAACAGACAACTAAATAATTCATTATTAAATAATTCATTATTGTCCAATTAATCCTAGTTACTTGTCCACCACATCAGAGGCAACATATCATGCTAATGGTCATCAGAACCATTGTGAGGTTGGATGGCATAATGCATTTGTGGCATTTAAGCATCTATACTAACACGTTACACTACATACTGTAAACACTGCGCAGCAGAATCAGCACTGCACAAAAAAAAAAAGAACAAAAATAAAACACTGAACTCACAAAAAAAGGAAAAAGAAACCTTGAAAATACAGTGAAATTGCACTGTAGTCTATCGATCAACCCAATCTTTTCCAGTGCAGGCTTTAACTTGTCTGAAAAAAAAAGACAGTGAAAGGCACAGTTTCCTTTTGTTCGGGAACTCCTACGTCTCGTCGGAGGAGTTTACAATGAATTGGGATCAAGCTAGGGAGACCAATTGCCTTCGAGTGAACTAAACCGAGCCAATGAACATTGGCATGCAGGACTTGCATTCCGCGCCTCGCCTACCAGTGCAGGTATGAAGCGGAAGCGAGCGCACACATATGCTTTCTGCTTCGGAGCCGACCGGTTGTGTCCTCTGAGTGGATGAGCTTTAAGATTGAGATTATCTTCACACTCAACGAGTCTGCTGTTTCCTCAAGACCTCTCTGTGTTGGTGTGACGGCGCTCCAGCGATCTCCGCGATCTACCGGGTGCCAGCTGTTGCTTCACGCGATCTGCTTTTTTTTCAAAGAGCTGTTGTCACAGCTGGTATTCGGTTGAGTGCACACAGCGGGCTTGCTTCAGCACAATAAGAGAGTGTTTTTCTATGGAAAGAGCAACACAGGTGAAGATCGCGTACTTTTCAGGATGACGTTTCGCCAGTTTGTTTCTGAGTGCGGTCAAATTTTGCCCCCGGTTGATGATTATGATCGCTGCCTCTCGTGTTTGGGCCTCGTGCACGCTGAGGAAGCGTTCATGAACGAGTCATGTTCTCACTGTGGGAGCATGACCGTCGCGGTGCTTAGATCTAGACTGAGAACCCTCAACCGAGGGGGAGTACCTTTGGAGATTCCCCGATCAAGTTCTTCTTTTGAAGAAGACTCCACTCCAAAAGAAGTTCACTCCAGAAGAAGGCTACCTCGGCTAATCCCATTGGTGGTCTGAGGGTTACAGTGAGGAATGACCTGCCGGGTGAAAGACCCCCACGGGCTTCCCACTCCTTTGCATCGCTGCCATTGGAGCCCCAGGAGGAGCGTGCTGGGCCATCTCGTGTGGTCCCAGTAGTTTCCTTTGGGGCTCCGCCGGAGGACCAGATGTCGATCGCTGCATCGGAGGGAGAGCGGTCATCTTCTGGGGATGATGACTCGGCTGCGTTGGCCCCTTCGGATGTGGTAGCTTTTTCCGAGGCAGATCCGGAAATGGCCGCTATGCTTGCCCGGGCGGCCCCAAGTGTCGGGCTCGTGTGGAACCCTCCACAGTGTCTCGAACCTTGGGCTTGACGATTGGTTTCTCGGGGCGGCCCATGCTGTTTCTCAGTGCCCCGCCCCGGTTCCTTTCTTACCGGAGGTGCATGAGGAGGTGACAAGATCGTGGATGGCACTCTGGCAGCCAGACACAGGTCGACTCCCTCCTCCTCCCTCACCACTCTCGATGGCGGGGCAGTGAAGGGATACGAAGGCATCCCCCTAGTGGAATGGTCAGTGGCAATGCAACCTATGTCCCAAGACCTCGTCCACCTGGCGGGGAGGAGGGCCGGGTGGAGAATCTTCTTTTTCCTTTTGTTTCTGTTCCGCCGCTGGCCAACCGGTCAGCGGTACCCCAATTTTCAATCAAAGAGCAGTTTCTACTTCCTCTGGGTCTCTTACAGTCGAGACTGGCAGTCAAGGTCGACGCTCAATTTCCTTGGCGCTCCCAGTCTCCCCCGTCCAAGAGGGTCAGATGACAGTGTGCCCCGCCACGTTGCCTCGCCGCTCTCATTCCCCTCGCCCCAGCGCTCTCGTCTCCCGCTGGGCAAGGAGGCGCAGAAACCAGGTCTCGACGCCCCCGGGCCTCGCTCCTCGTTTCCCCTCCTTCCTTCGCCTCGGGACAGCCAGCAGACGAACGCCTCCGGACCTTCCCTGCTGTCTGCCCCCCGGTGGAAGCAGGTAGGTGTTGCCCCGCACACCCAGACCCCTCTCTCGGCCGCAGTAATGCTTCCGAAGTCCGGTCCCTGCCTTCCACCTTCCCTGCCTTCCACCTCGCTGCCCCTCTGTGGGTATGCCGGTGGTCCGGGTGGGCTCATTGGTACGGTCTCACAAAGCCTGGCTAGTGTTCCGAGGCCGTCCCGCTGGCTCATCCGTACCATCCGGCTCGGCTATGCAATTCAGTTTGCCCGCCAGCCCCCCAAGTACAGGGTCATTCGCTTCACCCGAGTGCGGAGCATTGATGCCCCTGTCTTGAGGAAAGAAATTGACGTCCTGCTGGCGAAGGACGCGATCGAGCCGGTCCCTCCAGCCGAGATGAGGTCTGGGTTCTACAGCCCTTACTTCATTGTACCCAAGAAAGGCAGTGGGTTACGGCCGATCCTGGACCTGCGAGTTTTGAATCGGGCCCTACACAAGCTCCCGTTCAAAATGCTCACGCAGAAGCGCATCTTCGAATGCATCCGTCCCCAGGATTGGTTTCCAGCGATCAACCTGAAGGACGCATACTTTCATTTCTCGATTCTTCCTCGACACAGACAGTTTCTTCGGTTTGCGTTCGAGGGTCAAGCATATCAGTACAAGGTTCTACCCTTCAGCTTGGCCATGTCGCCCCGTGTCTTCACGAAAGTCGTGGAGGCGGCCATTGTTCCCATGAGAGAACATGGTGTTCACATTCTCAACCATCTCGACGACTGGCTTATGATAGCTCACTCGCTAGATCTGTTGTGCGAACACAGGGACTTGGTGCTTCGGGACCTCCGCCGTTTGTGGCTTCAGGTCAACATGGACAAGAGCAAACTCTTCCCCACGCAGAGGATCTCTTATCTCGGTATGGAGTTGGACTCGGTCGGTCAGACTGCGTGCCTCACTGAGGAGCGTGTCCAGTCAGTGCTCAACTTCCTCAAGTCTTTGCAATGCAGGTCAGCGGTCCCACTGAAACGGTTTTAGAGGCTCATGGGGCATATGGCAGCCGCAGTAACGCTGCTCGGCCTGCTGCACATGAGACCGCTTCAGCGCTGGCTTCACGGCCAAGTCCCGAGATGGGCGTGGCAGAGAGGGCACGTTCCGAGTCAACATTACCCTGCACTGTTTCCAAACCTTCGGTCCTTGGTCGGACCCTGCATTTCTACGGGCCGGAGTGACCTTAGTCCAGGTGTCCAGGCATGCTGTTGTTTTCACAGATGCCTCTGCCAATGGATAGGGGGGCATACAACGGGCATGCAGTTTCAGGTCTGTGGACGGGGCCTCAACTGCATTGGCACATCAACTGCCTAGAGTTGCAAGCAGTACGCTTGGCCTTGTGCCGCCTCAAGGGGCTGCTTCTGCAAAAGCATGTACTGGTCCGTACGGACAGCACTGCGACCGTTGCGTACATCAACCGCCAAGGTGGTCTACGCTCCCGTCGTATGCCGTGACTCGCCCGCCATCTCCTCCTGTGGAGTCAGAAGGATTTGAGGTCGCTTCGGCCATTCACATCCCTGGTGTGCTCAACCGTGCAGCCGACGAGCTCTTACGGCAGCCACTTCTTCCGGGAGAATGGCGACTCCATCCCAGGCGGTACAACTGATATGGGGAATCTTCGGAGCCGCTCAGATAGATCTGTTTGCCTCTCCGGACACGACTTAACCTGTTGAAAACCAACGCCCCCGATACCGGGGGCAAAATCTTTTTTATGATGTTCGTACGTTCTTCCATAAAAGGTATTTATAGGCTTCCATAAGGTATTACCCAATTCATGGTATCATTTGAAAGCAGAATCTAAACTTTACAAAGAATACCATCACTTTCGTTTTTATGATACATCAAATGAAATTTGACAGCTGCTCCCTGGATCACTTCCGGGTGACCACTCTGATGCCTGAAATTGAACTCGGGTCTATCCATCTGCGAGTTCGCGTGTGTTATTATAGTTTATGAACTGTTTTGATTTCTATAATTGCATCTAGAAAGATAAAAGCATCAATGGCATTGATAAAAGCGATCTTTGGAGGTGCAACTGGTTAGTAAATGGACGATTCGGAGAAGTTTTGAGTGTGCATTCTCAAGACTGCGTTTGGGTAAGTTACGTACACCCTATGGGTTTTCAGCATTTACAATGTTTATATACATTTTTTTATAAAGTTATTGTTAGTTTGAAATGTGAAAGCACAGCAACCAATCTGATAAACTATTATTTGAAAATAAATGTCAAATGTTTTGGATTTGGAAAGTATGATTGCACAATAGTTTCCAAGTTTGCATAAGTTGAATAAAATGGTCATTTCAGTAAATCTATATTTTGATATTGTGAAATGGATATTATTACAGTGCAGAAACTATGTATAAACAGTGATTTCTTTGTTTCAGGTTCTATTGGAGATTGAAGATGTGGCACTGTTGGGTGTTGGCACAGCTGGCATCACATCTCCAGGAGGCTGGCCGGTGATGTTGAGGTGATGCACAACACAGGTGACAAAACTGATGCCCATATAATGAATGATATAAATCTGGAGGATGAGGATCCTGTTCTAGATTGTAATAGATCACAGATTTTAGGCAAATAATTTGTAAATTGATAAGTCTTGTATCTTCTGAAAGAATAAAATGATCAAAATCATAAAGCGCCTATTTTCTTCTTTTTGTTTACTATAGCACAGAAAACATATACTATAATATTTATCACATTCAGCAGTGTTTTATCTCATTTTAAAGGGTTTTATGTAAAATGACACTGGAATATTGCATATGTACCACTGGGTATGGGTATGAGCAGAGTTTAGATTTGGGTAGGTGGAAATGACATAAAAAAAGGTAATATTCCTCCCTTCAGATTTATTTTAATATCTTTTTCATTTTTTATTATAGAGAATTTTTTTTTTCCCAGTGTTTGCTGTCATCTAGAGGAAATAGCCACACTTGTCTGCAGCTTGCTAGAGCACACAGGGCCTGAGTTATACACTTTCAAAAATTAATAAAAAAAAAAAAAAAATCAAAAAGCGCCTCTTTTTTGTGTGTTTATTAAAGCTCAGACAACATATACTTAAATGTTTTTCACTTTTAGCACTGTTTTATGACACTGCAAATGGTTTCCTGTAAAATGACACCAAAACTGTGTATTTAGGCCAAAGTATGTGGGAATGGGAAGTTTTTTAATTTCGGTAGGCCAAATCCAGGCGGAAATCTCCCAAAATGGCTTGGGGCTTCGGCACGGATGCACTGGCGCACAGCTGGCCCCAGGGTCTTTGCAATTAATATCCTTCTCGAACAGACTCTGTGCAAAGTCAACCGGACCTGGTTCCCAGAACTCATGCTTCTCGCGACAGCACCTCATTGGCCCATTCCTCTGTGGAAGGACCTGCTTTCTCAGAGACGGGGCACTCTATGGCACGCGGAGGTTCTAGGTCGCCTACCACAGGCTGTGGTAGACACTATCACTTCCGCTAGAGCCCCCTCTACGAGGCGCCTCTGTGCGTGTAAGTGGAATCTGTTCGATGGGTTGGAGCGCAGGCTGTTTCTCTCCACCCTCAAAGTGTATATTGCCGCAATAGCCGCTCATCATGATGCAGTAGAAGGTAAGTCATTGGGAAAGCACGACCTGGTCATCAGATTCCTTAAGGGTGCCAGGAAGCTAAATCTGCCTCGTAATCCACACCCCGTACCCTCTTGGGACTTAACTCTAGTGCTCAGAGCACTCCAGAGGCCCCCCTTTGAACCCTTACCTATGGTTGAGTTAAATAGCCTGTCTATGAAGACAGCTCTCCTGTTGGCTTTGGCTTCTTTCAAGAAGGTAGGGGATCTGCAGGCATTTTTGGTCGACAAATCGTGCCTGGAGTTTGGACGGGGGCTTTCTCACATTGTTCTGAGACCCCATGGGGCGGAAACGTGTGTCTTTTTGCTCCGTTGGTTCCCCAACATATGGTTAAGCTCATGAGTTCCTCCATCACCCCTCCGGCACCAGGCGAGGCAGTTTGCCCGGCGCCAGGTCTATTACCTCTCATAGAGTTGTTATTAGACTGGGTGGCCTTATAGTTGTACCTACAGCGACCCACTTTTTTCCACGTTCCAGCTACCCTCCGGGTTAGCTCCGTGTCTTTCCCTCGACAGACCTGTTCTGTCATCCCTGCTGAGTACGCTATCACCCCTCGGGCTGGGAATACCTCAGGGACTGCCTTATGTTTCACTACCCCACGGGTTAGTACATATGTGTATTCCAGTGCCTCTCTTCGGGCAGGCAGGGGCTCCGCAGCGTTCCCTCCTACGGGTGTGGCACGCTTCCCCAGTGTTATCAAATCCACTGAGCGGGTCTTGCGGAACAGCAGTGTGACTCTTCCTAGCTAGTTCCCGCCGTAAAGAAAACTAAGAAACTACTTAGGCGGGAAGCTAAGCTGGGCGCTGGAAGGGGCCAGCACCATGGCGTTTTTAATTAGGGATCCCAATTCGTTGGAAACTCCTCCGACGAGACGTAGGGAACGAAAGGGAACGTCTCGGTTACGTACGGTAACCCCTGTGGCCTTAGGAGGGAATGAAGACGTCTCGTCCCGTCGCCATGCTTGCTGTACCTTCGCGGAGGACTGGACACCGTCCGGCTCCTCAGCGAAAAAGTATATGTGTGTGCGCTCGCTTCCGCTTTATACCCGCAGTGGTAGGCGGGGCGCGGAATGCAAGTCCTGCATGCCAATGTTCATTGGCTCGTTTTAGTTCACTCGAAGGCAATTGGTCTCCCTAGCCTGATCCAATTCATTGGAACTCCTCCGACGAGACGTAGGAGTTCCCGAATGAAAGGGAACGAAGGTTACCATACGTAACTGAGATGTTTTCTATTCAGTGTGGATGACCAAATCCAATGAACAAAAGTTACTCCAAAAAGGTTAAAGAAAATTTAATTTCCACCACAGTCTATTATCAAATAAAATATAAAATATTAGACATGATGAAAATGACATTGTGGTGGAAAAACTGTACACACACACACACGTTGGGTTTTTCATGTTTTATAGGGACATTCCATAGACATAATAATTGTTATACTGTACATAACTGTATATTATATGGCCTTAACCTAAACCTCCCCATCACAGAAAACTTTCAGCACTTTTACATTTTCAAAAAAAGATATCACTTAATATGATTTAGTATAAGCTGTTTTCCTTATGGGGACCAAAATAATGTAATTTACATTTCGGGGGAACATTTTGAGAGTATGAAAAATGTGAAGCTATTCAAAAATGTTTTTGAATGTCTGGATTTATTTGAACAAAAATATAGTAAAAAAAAGTATGATTACAATTTAAAATAACTGCTTTCTAATACATTTCATTTTAAAATTAAATGTATTCCTGTGATGACAAAGCTGTATTTTTAGCAGACATAATTCCATTCTTTAATGAACAGAATGAACAGAAAGTTCAAAGCGTTTATTTGAATTTTTTGTTTGTAACAGTACATTATACATTATACATTTCTTTACTGCCACTTTTGATTAATTTAATGCATCTCTGCTGAATAAAAGTATTTAAGGCCAACATAGCCGAACGTTCTCATAGTTAAAGCAGGAGCTGGAGAGAGAGTCAGTGCCCACACAGGATCCAAACATGTCTTCATGGAGAAGCAAAAGCACCGGGATCATTTGTGTGCCAATGCAGCAGCTGGAGGAGAGTCTCACAGCAGTCACAACTGCCATGTGTGGACAGCCTCAGAAAGACCAGCGGCCCCCGGGATCTCCACTTTCTGGACCCTTAACAACTACTAATAGGTGATTGGCTTGAAAATGCACAGCTCATCACATGCTGCTATCTGAACTGAGCACAAATATGAGAGAAATAGAGCAGGTCTGGAAAGTTTTGAAAAAACGGAAGGAAAGAGTCTGGCAGGTGTTAAGATGTGAAGGTTTAAAGGTAGTCCGGTAGAGATTTTGACATACTGTTTATACTGCGGTATATCTGTGACACAACATTACAAATCTATTGTATTTTTCCTGGAAAATAAGTCCCAAATGACTATAAGTCGCACCAGGTAAAAAATGCATTGTTGAGAGGGGAAAAGCATCTGTGTATAAGTCACAATTATTATTACATTCAGAAATAGTATAAAATACTGTTATATAGAATTAAACATTTACAAACAATATAAGCATGTATTTTACAACAAGTGGAGCACAACAATTCACTTGGGAAAACGTCTCAGGTTAGGTATGTAACCCTGGTTCCCTGAGAGCGAACGAGACGCTGCGTTTGAGACGCAGTGGCAACGCTCTGCGTGATTACGTCGTGAAGCACATGTAAAATCAGTCCAATGGAAGCCCGAAACGTCATAGGCATGTGACGTCATAGACCAGGAAACTATAAAGCACCCCTGAATTCAGACCGCGCCAGCTTCTGAAAAAATCTGAAGCAAGTCGATCAGGGCATGCTGGAAGTATGGCAGGCAAACACAGCGTCTCGTTCCCTCTGAGGGAACCAGGGTTACATGCGTAACCTGAGACGTTCCCTTTCAAGGGAACTTCGAGATGCGTTTGAGACGCGGTGGGAACCCCATACCCACTACGCCATAGTGACAAATGCCCGTTCTGTGTGAAATCCTTGCGCACACTGAGAAGCAAGCAACCTCGCCCCTGGAGTGGAGAGGTCAAGGTCATAAAACCTGACAAATGTATGTGGAGAGGACCAACCTGCCGCATTACAGATATCAAGAAGGGAAACACTCGAAATTGAGGCCGTAGAGGCCGCCATACTCCTTGTAGAATGGGCCCGTACAGCCATAGGTGAAGGCTGACCGGCCGCTTCATAAACCAATGATATAGCCTCAACTATCCATTTGCTCATTACCTGTTTAGATGCAGGGCACCCTCTCTTGAGTGACCCAAAGCAGACAAACAATTGTTCAGACTTACGCCACAGGGCAGCTCTGTGAACGTAGGCATCTAATGCCCGAACTGGACATAACAGGTTCAGTCGTTCCTGATCTGGGGTATTAAAAGGTGGAGGATAAAAGGCCTGCAGCACTATTGGGCCCCCAACATTAACTGGGACCTTAGGAATATAACCCGGTCTAGGGTAGAGAAATGCCTTCATCATATCAGGTGCAAATTCCAGACATGAAGGAGCAACCGATAGGGCATGCAAATCTCCAAATCTCTTGATAGACGAAATAGCAAGGAGAAATAAAGTTTTGAAATAATAATAAGTTGGAGAAATAAAAAAAATAGAGTGAGAAATTTCTCTGAAACCTCTTCAATGGGCTCGAAGGGAGCCAAAGCCAGACCCTCAAGTACAATGGCCAAATCCCAAGCCGGTGCTCTAGAGTGCAGTGCAGGTCTCAACCTCAGTGTACCACGGGTAATAAGAGGATCTCTCCCGATAGAAGTACCCCCCCCCCCCCCCCCGAGGGGTGTGGTAGGCAGATATAGCCGCCATGTAAACCTCTATTGTAGCAGAGAAACGGTCTTGCAAGAAATCAAGAACTGAACCAACAGGGCAGTTAACAGGATCTAAATGACGTTCACCACACCAGGTGGAGAATAATTTCCATTTCAATGCATATAGTTTTCTCGTGGAAGGAGCTCTGGATTGGAGAATGGTCTCAACGACCTCAGTTGAGAGACCGGATTCTATGAGCCGGGCCCCCTCAGAGGCCGAGCCCACAGTATCCAAAACTCCAAATGAGGGTGAACTCCCGGGAGCAAAGATATCGGGAAATGCGTACCTGTGTAGCGTCAACCACACCTAATACATCACATCCAGTCCAAGCGGAGCTGGATGTGTGAGGGAGAACCAAATAGAGCAATGCATTGTACAAACGATGTGAAAGGTCGACTTGACTTTAGTTTGACCAAAGTTCTCCCTAAAAAGCTCCACCACCTCGGGGTGAAGTCTCCAATCCCTGGGCCTCAGCCCCTGCCTCAACAGGACATCTGCTCTGATATACGAGACCATCAGTGTGTTGTCCGCCATTCGCCGAGCGACCACTCACGATAGCCCCCACTTGTGAGGGAAGCATGTGTCGATAGCAATATGCATCGACAAGAAGCCCCCAACACTGGGCTTGGGCGAGGAACCAAGGTTCTTCCACATGACCGATTTTAGAGATAAAACAGTTCTCAGATCTTGCATGTCTCTAACTGGCTAGACTGCGACCGCCACTCAGGTACCCCTCAATTGCGGAGGAGCCCGAATGGCGACGCTCTGTTTTGCACGTTTTGCTGTCAGGAGCTTAACCCTCTGAGGTCGGCTATCGCGCCGGCGCGATAGTCTCGCTTTTTTCTTATCAGTGCAAAAGAAACTCAAAATACTCTGTTGATTTTGATCTTACATATTAAGTGTTGTACATCATTAGATCCTGATAAGTGTCTATTTTTTTTGTGGATACTCACAATAAAAACAAAGTGTTGTGCTTTTCACCAAATAAAGAAAAACAACCATGATGCGCGTTCTGCCTTCTCTCTGTCAGTGAAGTCCATTCTGAAACGCGTCCTAAGATTATTTTTAATTCCGCGAATACTTGTCATACAGGCACGAGTGTTTTTCCATAATGAAGCTTGAACTCTCTTCTTTTAAATGAATTAATTTATATAAAAAAAACAAATATTCTCAGCTTATGTAATCTGTATGAAAAGAGAGAGATGTCAGTATTTTTCTTTCCAGCTCATTATACCTAATTACGCGTTAATGTGCCACGCCCACGGAGAGCGTGCGCTATTCAAACGCAAATGATCTTAGACAAGCCATTCAAACATGCCAACGCCCACCAGCTGGATTATAAAACACATCGTGTTTAGTAAGTATCTTGTACAGCTGTGTACACAGCGCATCCTTTCACTGTGAGGAATATCTAACCCTGGAAAATGTACCAGAAATGCTGGTAGTTTCATTTCGAGGAGCAACGGATCCAGCTGATGTAGTAAGTCATTTATTCTAGTGCTTTGTTCTAATCGTGATATTGAAATGTCGGACTGTAAACCGCAAAAAGACTGTTTAAATATGAATTGCGTGTCTGTGTGTAGGCTAAATGATGAGTGAACGGCATAGGCGCGCGCACTTTGTTTACTACAGTTATACAGCGCGTGTCTGTGCCTTGTTCATTCACTCTCGCACCTACATTAGTAAACGATATGTTTACATGAACACATCTTAGTAGGCTATAGCAATATAGTTTGTATGAGTAAAAATAGACTGAAATATGTTGAAATAAAATGTCTGTATAAGCAACAAGCTGCAAATTCACATGTATATACTAATATATCATACACAATATATTACAGACTAAATATGAATGTTTAGACACGATTTTGTGATTAGTTTTGGATAGATTATAAAGTTTTGACTGTAAAAAAACACTACTGTCATATTAAATAGGTACGCTTTTGTTCACCAATTTCTGCTCATAGTTAAATATACTATAGTATGATGTTTTGTCAAAAATAAAGTAGGTATATTGAATTATCAACTAAGATGTTATTATAGTGTTTGTTCCAATATTCATGAATCCTTACCTTTTTTTATACGTATGATAAAATGTATACTTTTTACAAAGAAATACACTTGAAATATTGTTAAAATTGTAATTGTTGTTGTAATTGTAACCTATTTGTAATTGGTTACAATTTCTAATTGTAAAATATGTATAGGCTATATAGATCATTTCTTTTGTCCTTGCATTCATTGGGATCCTGTGACACACCTGTGTGAAAGGGCTAATTAATATGCAGCTCATTATGCGGCACATTATCCGGCCTTTGTCTTCTAAGGTGTGAACACGCCTCCACGCATATTGCCTTTCCAAACCAAAGGTCTCTAATAAAATTTAAATCAGTGTATGTGTTTGTGTAAATGATTAGGCAGGATGATTTTCAGATCATTTTGAAGCAAAAATTCTAGGCAACAACACTCATTAGTCAAAAGTCTTGTGGACACATATTTAGTATGTGTTTTCTGGCCTTATTTCAGACACTTTAAGTTTTAGTTTTTTCAATAACCATGCATAAGCAATATTCTCTCAAAAATACAAACATGTTTCATAATTGTTGCTGAGAAATTACGGTAGCCCAGTTTGTGCTATATTGAGTGAATTTACACCTTTGCCATTAACATGTTTATAAATAACTGAAAAAAGCACAAATGTCAGAGCATGTCAGAACACCTCAAGGACCCCAAAAACCCTTAGACCTCAGAGGGTTAACCCTCTGGGGTCGGCAATCACGCCGGCGTGATTTGCTCGATTTTTTTTTACATAGTAGCAACATAGACTTAAAATACTCCGTCATTTATGGTCATACAGAAAAAAAGAAACATGAAAAAAGAATATGTGAGATGTCTACTTTTGTATGTCCACTTACAATAAAAACAAACCATTGCGCTTTTGTAAAATAAAGAAAATAAACGGGGTATGCGTTCTGTCTCTCCGTCTCGGTGAACTTTTTTTTTCTTGAGCACGTCAATAAACTGAAACAACTCAGCGAATACACGTCTCACATTTATGAGCCATGTATTTTTATAAACATGTAAGTGTGTACTTTTAAATTATCTGATTCAAAACAAAAACAAATATTCTCTGTTTAAGTAATTTGTATAAAACCAACAAGATTTCCAGTTTCTCAAACGCTTGCTCATTATTTTTAATTCGACCACGCCCACGCGCGCAAAAGAGATTGATATGCAAATATCCACGTGAAGGAACGCGAACGCCCTCATTACCTCAAAAACAACGCACACCAAACTTCATCAGTCCAATGCTTTTTGCCGAGGTTGGAAAACACGCTGTGATTTTACATTGGATTTAACTTACCTCAGAAGAAGAAGAAGAAGATCGCGATTTGAAGACAAGAAAAATGTAAGGTAAGAAATGTATTATGAATAATATTAGTTAGTGTTATTGTTGAATTGCAGTTAAGCTGTTGCTAGACTAAAATGTATGAAATCGACAGAAACATGTTGAAATATGAACTATAGACAGGCAGGCATACCTTTCAATGCGAAATTTATATTCATGTACGACACAAGGTTGTTCTTATGTTTGATAATAAAACACAGCATGATATAGTAGGCTAGTAGCCTAGTGTTTACACTACTATGGTGAATATTATAATGTTTAGATCCGAGTTTACTGTTAAATACAGTGTTTGTGGATATCTGCTCAAACGTAACGTTAGATATGTATAATATGTTAACAATAATGTTTCATAGTTGCTCGATCCAGTAAATTTTCTCTGCGCGCGCTCTGAGTTTGAAAAGCAAAACGCACCACACATTAGGTTTCATGGTTTACGTCAGAACGTCATAACGATTGTAAACATTTGAAGTAACATATCAATACATTTTTCTCTAGTGTAGTGTTACCAGGCCGCCTGCTATAGACTATTGTTATTATTTTATGCAGCCATACACGTTGGCTATATGCATTGCACAACACACCTGGTGTTCATTATATATGTGTGTGTGTGTGTGTATTTTATAAATTGTGAAAAGATATTTTAACCAGAAAAATCTCAAATGTATTCCCAAAATTGTGCAGCCTTTCTCTTGATATCAGCATTCACAGTTGTTTTTTTTGTTTGCTGTTGTTTTGTTTTTTTACAGGGACCACTGAGCCACTGAGTCCTGCTGACATTCACATGAGTCTCTGTAGTCTGTACATGAACATGGTAAATGGAACATGGACAGGTATGTACTATGTTTCAGGAATGTCACAAAGGTCTCTGTTGAACAGAGTGTGTGTGATCTAAAGATCAGTGTGTTCAATAATGTGCTTTTTTTTGTCATTTGTTGTGTATCTTTGGATTATATTGTGTTGTAAATAAATCTAAACAATCAAAAAGCCATTCTTTTTTAAGGCTCTCCTCATTCTTTGTGCAAGGCTCCTAATGATAGGGCCTGATAGCACCTTAATAGGGCCATTATGAGAGGGGTCTTTGTCTTCCTCAGGTGTGAAAAGCATACATAATAATGAGAGATTCACAGTGGTTTACGCCTTCTCGCATAAAGCTTTCTTACCCAAAACACGTCATACACATTCTAAAAGACTTTATTGACTTATCTGAATGAGTAGTCAGGATGATTTTCACATAGGTTTGAAGCAAATATTCTAGGCTACGTGATACAATTTTCAAAAGTCTTGTGAAGAAATAATTAGTAAGGGTTTTATGATCTCATTTCAGTGATATTTGTTTTTTGTTTTTTCACAAACCACGCATAAACGTCATTATCTCAAAACTAAAAACTTTTACATACATGCTGCTGACATATTACTGTAGCAGAGTTTGTGCTGAATACAGTGTAATCAGACTTTAGCCATGAAAATGTCACAAGTATCAGAAATAAACACAAATGTCAGAGCATGTAAGAACACCTCCAGGACCCAGAAAACACATCAGACCCCAGAGGGTTAATACCCAAACATTACTATAGTTAGACATCTGGGGATTAAACACATAAAATACAAAACGGTTTATTCCACGATCTCGGGAGATAGGGAAAAAACCGCAGTCCCCGACGAGGAGGCTGAGATACAGAGTTTTACATTTCATCTAACAAACATTTCATCTAACAAACTCTTCTTTATTTTCAATCTCATAATGTTCACTAGATAAAACCTCCTTTTTTTAAAAAGCTCCTCTTTATTCAGCAGAGTTATGAGCTGACTTATTTTTTTATTCATTGAAGACTCAAACATCTGCCTTTTTCTTAATATTTTTATTTGTTTTCTTCTCTTTCTTTTTAAAACAAAACACTAACGATACCAATTCCTCGGAACTGGAAATCGTAGCACACTAGATCTGGCATGTGAAAGCTGAGATAGGGCGGAGCCCGTCCCAACCCCCGCTGTCAGATCCGTTTGCGAACCCCGAAATACGAGTCGTCTCCGTGCCTCGGCAACAGAGAGACCCGCGCGGGGAACGCGAGCCGAACCGTCCTCCTCGAAGAACGCCCGGCGGGAGCGGAGCGTCCTCACGGACAGCTTCTCGCAATGCTCACAGTCAGCTCCCTCGAGAACTGACTGTTGGCATGCTCCACTCCCAAACAGCAACAAAAAGCTTATGTGTGTCCCCACCCGTGATGTAACGAGGGTAGGGAACAACACAACGTCTATAATCTTGCTTGATCGCCATAATGATAGATAGTGATATATATTGGGCTTTGACAAACAACAATTAATAGACAAGGACAGATTTCACAGAGAGCGCTTGCTGAAGGTACAGAAGCTGGCGCGGTCTGAATTCAGGGGTGCTTTATAGTTTCCTGGTCTATGACGTCACCCGCCTATGACGTTTCGGGCTTCCATTGAACTGATTTTAAATGTGCTTCACGACGTAATCACGCAGAGCATTCCCACCGCGTCTCAAACGCAGCTCGAAGTTCCCTTGAAAGGGAACAAGTCGCATCAT
This sequence comes from Tiaroga cobitis, assembly GCA_030578255.1. Taxonomy (NCBI): domain Eukaryota; kingdom Metazoa; phylum Chordata; class Actinopteri; order Cypriniformes; family Leuciscidae; genus Tiaroga; species Tiaroga cobitis. Next base: position 45,077,564 of record CM060591.1, read on the forward strand.
GTTTCAGATAAAAAACGGAAGTGATCTCATTAATAACAGCTGAATGTGGACTTTTGAGCTTTTTAAAAACTATCGATTATAAAACTGAAAAGATGACAGGAACCAATGTAGAGGGAAGGTTCAAACTCCCAAAACCACATGAGCACCACAGCTCAATTTGTGTGGAAAACAAGTGCTAAGAACTAAGCCACGTCTCCATCAGGATTAAATAGTTTTGCTAAGTGGAGCTCAAGGTAGAGGCCTTGACAAGAACTTCAATAGTCTTCTATCTCTCCGTCAAAAAGCAGAGCAATAATTGACTTTGATTTCCTTGTAAGAGAAAGCTGAGCGTCTAATTACAAATTCTAAAAAGACAGGAAGAATCTTCTTGTCACCATCTGAGAGAGGAGGAAAAAGGTTTTCATTCCGACTGTATATGTTTCAAAGCACTGCAGTAAGAGGCATCCAGACCATATCAGCCTCTGTCAGAAGAATGTGCACTTATTAACCGTGGCCTTCTGAAGAGTTGACGTAAACAAGACAAACTCGCACAATGCATACAACTTTGTATTTGGAACGTGTGAAGTCAGTCCAGTGCGACATCAACCAATTGAAGCTCTATTGGAATGGGACTCGTTTTCTATGAGGGCATCAGGTAAATGTATGGGTAACTCTTTATTTCGATAGTCCACTTTAGACATTCTACTAATTAAGTAACTTTGCAACTTATGTCAACTTATTCTACTAACCCGAAGCCTAGTTGCAAACCCAACATGTAGTTGCAAAGTTACTTATTACAATGTCTAAAGTGAACTATTGAAATAAAGTGTAACTTATGTATGTTTCACTGACATTCTTTATGATTTTTAATCTCATCTGATATGAACATGTCTGTGTTCCTCCCACACACAACCTCTGAAAAAATGACAGAGCAAGTTAGTGTTTTCTAGCTTACTGCATCCTCTGATAAATTCCATCCTATCTGAATAGGAATGTCTGTGATTCTGTTAAATTATACTTTTCACAACACTTCTTTTCATTTATGTTTTACTTCGTCGAAAACCTTAAGCAACATTTTTCGTTAAGCTGCATGATTAACATTCATTCTGAATTTGGACATTTTTGTCAACTTTTCGCCTGGTAAAATAAAAAGCACATCACACATCAATTTGATTCAACATAGAATGTATTAGGCTACACAATTATTATTATTTCTTTTAATGAAATGATACAAAACTTCTATAAAACTAAAACTGCAAGTAGGTGGCGGTAAATGTCTAAATGAGTAAGTCATTGAGTCATTCATTCATTCAATTCAATCAAACGGCTGATTCATTCAGGAATAAAGAAAATGGCTCTCTTTAAGAATGGGCCAGTAAATCATTGGTTCCCCTGATTGATTCGCTCAAAACGTGGATTCATTCAGAAATTAAACAACGCTCTGTGTTGCTCGGAGACGAACAACAGTTCTGCTCTGGCTTTACAGCTAATATTTCCGTTGGCAAAATTGAGCAAAAGTAAAATTTACACAACTTATGTATTGAACTGTTGTATAACATCAAAACCACATTTGCACTCATGCTATTTGAGACAAAAACAGCACCCGTGTAATATGGAGCTCGTTACTCATGTGATATTGCTTAACTATGTCATGATATAGGCCTAAATATGAGACAAAAACTCATACAGGGGCATTTTTGCCCCCGATATCTTGAATTTTAGGAGTATTCTAACTACATTCTATAGGCTCCATCACACAGTGAGTTGTTGCCCTGCAAGTTAGCATCAATCAACTGTATGAAGGTCTGGGGCGGGCGGGTGAGTTAAATGCGTTAATAATTTAATTTTCCCACCTTAACTAATTAATTAAATTAACACGTTAAATCAACAGCCCAACAACACATTTGAGATTGCTTTATTGTAACTCAAACATCACATGTATAAGTAATCCCATTAAAATAATGCTTTTTCTGTGAGATTGTCTCATAATCTGAAGGAAGGCGTAATGATCAAAATGTGTTTGTAAAAATCTCTGCTATGATGGATTTCATTGTTCTTAACTAATATCAGAGAAGCATGTCACATTTCCCAACAGCCTCTTAAAAGACGCCCACTGCATGTAAAACAACCGATGGTAAACACTCTATTTTTTCTTTTCTCTCAAGCACACATTCACAAAGCAGCATCGTGACAAGCATTTCTCCCTCCCGCTCGCTTCCACTTCTGTGACTCAATGTTGCTTTTAGATGTTGATTGACACGCGTGTGCCCAATGTCACATGAAAACAGAGGCAACGAGTGCAAGCCAGGCAAACCTCTGAGTTGAAGCAAATTATGCGCTGTGTGATGCTTTGGCCGTTGTGGACGGGTTGTGAGGGCATGAGAATGATACACTTGACCTGAGCAGAGTGAGAGTGCATTGGGCCTGGTGCCTGGATTTGACTCGAAATAAAGCCCTGATGGTAACCATGACAACAGGTGAGATGATGATAAAAAAATAAAAATAAACTGTCGCGTACTAAGACTGTAGGTGGTTAAGTTGGAGAAAGATAGTGTGTGTGTGTGTGTCTTGTAGGTTGCTGGCCATGGAATAGGAGAGGGGGCGTTAGCTTTGCAGTAATTAAAGTGGCTGGCTTGCCCGAGATATGTTGCCTCCTACAATAAACCATCAAAACACCAATATGCCCATAAAGAATGTCAACATATGTAAGTATAAAAGGATTAAAACTTATTAGAGCGCTGCACTGTTTGTTCACCTTGCACCATAAACAAGCACGTAAATTGCTTATTATCCTAGCATGCGTGTTGTACGACCTCATAGAAGAACGAGGGATTTCAATGATTCCATGTTTCTGGCAACAGAAAGCCTGACTCACTTCAAAACACATTTCTTTTGCAAGACTCTTGCAGAGCACACTGCACATTTTAAAAGCATTGAGCTGAGCTTCTATAGATACATTAAAGGGATATATCCCCCAAAACTGATGTCATTAATTACCCTCATGTCATTCCAAACCTGTAAGACTTTATTTCACCTTCGAAACACAAATGAAGATGTTTTTGATGAAATCTGAGAGATTTCTGTCCCTCCATCGACAGCTACATAACTACCACTTTGATGCTTCAAAAAGTTCACAAAGAGATCGTAAAACTAATCCATTAGAATTGAGCGGCTTAGTCCAAATTGTCTAAAGACACACAATCACTTTATATGATGAACAGATTGAATTTAGGCTTTTATTCCCATAAACATTTATCAACTCACACATTAGCTGTGGTAAACGGACGCTCAAGCATGTTCTCTTGACGTGCGATAACCAATGAGGTTCATTCAACCAATGAATGAGGTGTGTTACGCAGCACATTTGAGCTTCCGTAAGGACCAATGAGGTTCATTCTCATGTTACGCAGCATGTTTGAGCTTCCGTAAGAACCAATGAGGTTCATTCTCATGTTGCCCAGCACGTTTGAGCTTCCGCAAGAACCAATGAGGTTCATTTTCCTGTGTTACGCAACACGTTTGAGCTTCCACAAGAACCAATGAGGTTCATTCTCGTGTTACGCAGCTTGTTGAGCTTCCATAAGAACCACTGAGGTTAATTCATGTCAAGCAGGGAATTTGAACTTCCGCAAGAACAATGAGGTTTGATGATATGTGTTACGCAGCATGTTTGATCTTCGGCAATGAGATTCAATCTCGTGTGTACGCAGGACGTTTGAGCTTTCGCATGAGGTTTGTTCTCGCCCGTCAAGCAGGTGTGTTGAGCTTCTGTTTGTGTTCGCTGATCAATGCCTAAATTAAAAACTAAATTAAATCTGTTCATCATATAAAGCGATTAAGTCCCTCAGACAGACAGACAAACAGACAGATGAAAGTGGCAATTAGAAGTGAGGTACAGCCCAGTTTAGAAAAAGCACTCAGACAATATTAATTTTTGAATGAGCAACATGGCATCATGACTTTTGCGTAAACATACACGCCACTTTCAAGTCAAGTGGCGTGTTATCTATACGCATTTTGAGCTATCCGCGTGTATATGTCCACGCCGAAACGAACCGTCATCTTTTGCGTGTATATCTACGGCGTTAAATGTCCGAGTGATTCCGCGTATATGTACACGCCGTTAAATGTCCGAGCGAAACGAAGCAAAATGTAGATCTACATCTGGGGAGCGATATTTTTTTTTTCCTAGGATGGTAGGGGAAGACTCATAAATGGTATTAATCCCAGTGACGGGTAGGTTTAGGGACGGGGTTGGGGTAGGTCATATATTTATATATACAGTATGTAACGTTAAGTCAACGCCGTTCATAAACACGCTGAAAAGCGATTATGCGTGTTGATAGCACGCCAAAAATGGAAATACGAATTGGCGTGTCATACATACGCCATTTCATGAGATCAGTCTGGAATGAGAGGAGGTGGGAAGAACTTAAAGTTGGTGCAAATCCCATGAAATGGCTTCGCATACATTGTGAAGAAGTAGAGTGTGTTTGTCTAAGAGCTTTAAGTATGTAAGTAAGTAAATCTTTATTTATATAGTACCTTTTTAAAAAGTTACAAGGGTGCTTTACAGAAGAGAAATAGACAGAGAAAAAACATACATAGAAATAGAAATAATATTTTCGGAAAAGAAGTTCAGGGTACTCCTATCTGAATGCAAGGAGTGAATGCTGGTTTTTGATTTACACTAGCAGCAACCCCTGGCTTCCTAGTGTCTTTCCACACTTACTGGAGAATAGCATGTAAGCAAAACAACTCCAGTCCAAAATAAAAGCTAGGATCACACTGCTATACTTGTCTACTCTGGATTTCTGGTGAACAACCCTGTCTAGCCACCCTCAAGCGGTTGTCATTGATGCAGCCAGTACCCAAAACCCTCAGCATGGCCCTGCATCTTATCATAATCATTATCATAATACAGCATACTGTGTCTGGTTTGGAAAATAATTGATGGACTGAACACTGGCTTCCATCATTCTACTTCTACTTGCTTCAATTCAGTCTCTGCTAGGGAGCTGGAGATTCAAGTTTATCCACTTGAGAAATATAATTATTCTGACAGACAAAACACGCGAAGACATATACATGTGGTCCTAATGGGAACTCCCACACAGTTCTACGTGATACATTCTCCCACCAGGCATATATCCAAGACTGTAAAGATGAAGTTTTATTGATTTTCACATTTGGGAAACTGGGAGGTGCTTATTTAAGCACATATACACTGCACATTCCCCTGGGATCTTGCTAAATTCCCTAACACGCCCGTACACACAAAAGGGAGTGCTTTATACCACTTGAAGTGAATTCCGTGTTGATGGAGTCCAGTTATGCTCCGGTGATCAGTAACATGTATGTGTTAGTTCACTGCTATAGTGGAAATTGATTTGAGTGTGTGTGGTTACATGCCTTTCATAGGGCTGGGCTGACAGGTGTCAAAGGTCAGCTCTGTTTCTACTGCAGCTTTAGTTTCATGAATGCACAACACTGATTAAAAAAAAAAAACAGCTCTCCCCACTGCTCAGTAAAACAACAACACATTTTTATGGGTATGGGTGGGGGGTGGGGGAGGGTTACTAGTACAAATAATTTTCTTTCAACAGTAACGAGTTTATACATATTTTATATTTTAATACGTTTGTTGTTAGAATAAAAAACGATATATATATATATATAATTTGTACGATTTGTATAACATTTTATATTATATTCTTTTCCTTTATAATACATACTACATTATTATTATTATTATTGCTATTATTATTAATATTATTATTATTATGTATTAAAACAAACAAACTTACTTGAATATTTTAGATTTTTTTTCATATAGATTACATTTTTTAACAGTAACAAGTTTATTTAAAAAAGTTTACATGGATACAATAATAAATAAAAGACTATTAATTTAAAAAAGTAAATATTGTAGATAATGCTATTTTTACATTAGTACAATATCAATATTTTTATAATATTTATAAAATATTTTTTTCCTGAATAATAACTAAAACATTGTAAATGAATAAATAAATATTTGCATTTAAAATATTTTTCACACAGTTTTTACGCACAAAAAATGCATAATTTCTAGTTTATCCATCCATCCATCTCATCCATCCATCCATCCGTCTAAATCTTTCCTGTCTCTTCCTCCATCCAGAATCTATATTTACAATCACAGGACCAGGACCAGTGGGATTTCCACATATTGCAAGTGTTACCAAAACGACACCATGAACCAACAACCCCCCTGGAGCAAAATGGGGTTAAGTGGTCAAGGGAACAATGGCGATGACCCATGACTCACTCCAAGTGGGCGTCAGACCAGCAACCTTACAGTTGGCCGTACTGATCATTAACCAATGCACAACACTCTCTCCTCTCTCCTCTGTTCCACTGGCTATACAAAATGCCATCAGCTGTCTGGTGAAATCTCCAGCTCATGGTAAGCTCTGTGGTCCCTTCTCTCCCTCCCCCCAGGCAGAGCCTCAGTCAGGCCTGACCCTTCATTGTCATCCTTCCACATTATCTCAGCAGAAGGCCAATTAGACATTAACCACATTATACACCCAGAGACCCCACTTTAGCCACCGCTGGGCTCAATAACACATTACCATAGAGGCTCTTTAATAGGAAATGCTGTTAATTGTCAGGCGACATGAAAACCTGCCCACAAAAGTGAACTTGTGTGACAAGCCCCAGTGACAGTGTCATTTAAAGAAAGAGGAGGGAAAACAATATTGACAAAGGCAGACAAAGACTGGGACATTACACATCAAAAAATGATTCATTGAATGATTCAACGAGTGATTCATGAGGGATTTATATTCAACCATGATGACAGCGACTGACTGGTAATGACAAATTGCTTTGTGATGTTAATAACAGACAAAATAGCTGGTCTGAATATTGAGCTTATGGGGAACTTGACTATATATCACAGCATTATTCATTTGGGATTTTTATTTTTTTTATTTTGCATGTTTAACAGAGTGACTATCCAATATGTATTGTCAATGATGGGAGTTTGATCACAAAGGTGCTATTCATCATGCTATAAGGAGACTATTTATATACTGTATATATATATATATATATATATATATATATATATATATATATATATATATATATATATATATATATAAATATAGCCTATATATATAGCATATATCTCAGCATCCCTTTTTCACAGACATCAGTTTAAAGTTTGTAGTTTGGTCGAATGTCAAGGGCAAAGAAAGTAAAACGAGGCATGTATTATTAACGTTAACTGACGGTGAGCGAGAGAGAGAGAGAGAGAGAGAGAGAGAGAGAGAGAGAGAGAGAGAGAGAGAGAGAGAGAGAGAGAGAGAGAGAGAGAGAGAGAGAGAGAGTTCTTCTGTTGCATGCTCTTGATTGATCGTTCACTCAGCACACGTGCCATTTGAATTAAAACTAAATCATATATGTAAGTTAAACATGAACTGTTTTGTGATTTATGTATAGCGAGTGGTTCCCTGCATTATTACAGGATGTTTGCAAGTCAAGAATTTTCATGAACGACAACATCCGAAGCTCGCATACTGAAAAACGCGTCTTAGTGTTTGCTATATCATACAGCTCGTGAATACTGAATTTAATTCTCTTTCACGTCTTGCACTTGAATGGATGAATTCACACAAAATTTTGTAAAACAACCATCTTGGCGAGTATCCTAATAAACATAGTCGGTTATATCTCAAGTGAACATAGACGGTATATTCAAATCTATGCATTCGGTCTTAAAGGGACGGCAGTCTAATAAACCTGCTTCTGTGTTTTAATGTTAATAAAACAAAGGTAAAATAAATCACTCACTGCACTGTAATTTTACAAAGATCCATCTATATTTAATTTGTACAGTGATGAATATGCAGTTATTTCACATTTGATTACTTTATTCAAATTTCTGTACCTAAAAACTAGTGTTAGACCTAGGCCTACCTGAAAAAAAAAGTTTAATTATTTGTAGCCTTTCTTTCTTCTATTGTATGTATGTGTGCTATTTCTAATTTGATTAGTTGTTCTTATTGTATTACTGGACTGCTTACTTGTCTTTAATAATGTTTTATAGTAGTTTTTGCTGTAGTATCAAAATTGAAATAGATAATTGTTTTATTTCACTGGTATATATTTAAACCACTGACCCAATCCTTAGCTCTGAGCCCTGCCTTGAGCAGCTCTAAATATGCGTTGTGCTATTAAATGAAAGATAAAATATGATAGAGCAATAGAATGAACAGTGAAAGTAAACTCATAAACAGAAACTCATACAATACATTTTAGCAGGCTTAATTAAGCATGAAAATAACTGAAGGAAATACATATTTTCTAAACAAATGAAGCCAAGTAATATGATTCATATTCATTTGGTTTCTCTACCCAATATATTAAAAGAATTACAAATGCAGTGAAAATACAGGTATCGGTATCGGCAAGTACCAAAAATGAAAGTATCTGACTCCTTTTGGAAAAAGTGGGATCTGTGCATTATACTATACATATATACCAGTATATCATATATATATATTGTGGGGGAAATACTTATTTGATCCCCTGATGATCCCCTGAAGTTCGTCCACTTACAGAATAAATGAAGGGTCTATACTTTTTATGGTAGGTTTATTTTAACTGAATATCAACCATAAAATCCAATAAAACACATTATATAAAGGTTATAAATTGATTAGCATTTGATCAAGTGTAATTAGCATTTGATCCTCTACCAACCAGCAATAATTCTACCTCCCACAAATTGGTTATGTGCCCAAGTGGCACAGAGATTAGTCCTATCACTTTAAGAAAGTTCTCCTAATGTCCTAATGTCAGTGGACACCTGTCCACAGAATCTGTAACTTCCATTCCAACCTCTCCACCACCATGGGCAAGACGAAAGAGCTGTCAAACGTCAGGGACCAGATCGTAGACCTGCACAAGGCTGGAATGGGCTACAAGACCATCAGCAAGAAGCTTGGTGAGAAGGAGACTTTTGTTGGTGTGATTATTCAGAATAGGAAGAAATACAAAATGAAAAATCAATCGCCCTCGGTCTGTAGCTCCATGCAAGATCTCGTCTCATGAGATAAGGATGATAATGAGAAAGGTGAGGGATCAGCCCAAAACTACATAGGAGGATCTTGTTAATGATCCCAAGGCAGTTGGGATGACAGTCACCAAGCAAACCATTGGTAGCACCCTACGCCGCAATGGATTAAAATCCTGCAGCACCCAAAAGGTCCCCCTGCTCAAGAAGGCACACGTAGAAGCTCGTGTGAAGTTTGCCAATGAACATCTAATGATTCAGAGAAGAGTTGGGAGAAAGTGCTGTGGTCAGATGAGACCAAAATTGAGCTCTCTGGCATGAACTTAACTCGCCGTGTTTGGAGGAAGAGAAATGCTGACTATGTCCCCAAGAACATCATCCCTACAGTCAAGCATGGAGGTGGAAACATTCTGTTCTGGGGCTGTTTATCTGCTAATGGTACAGGACGACTTCACTATATTGAGGGGCCGATGGATGGGGCCATGTGCCGTCTAATCTTGGACGAGAACCTCCTTCCTCCAGCCAGAACACTGAGGATGGGTCGTGGATGGGTCTTCCAGCATGACAATGACCCAAAAGATACCGTCAAGGCAACAACGGAGTGGCTCAATAAGAAGCACATTAAGTTCTTGGAGTCGCCTAGCCAGTCTCCAGACCTTAATCCTATAGAAAATCTGTGGAGGGAGCTGAAACTTTTAGTTGCCAAGCGAAAGCCAAGAAACCTTAAGGATTTTGAGAGTAGGCCTATCTGTAAAGAGGAGTGGACCAAAATCCCTCCTGAGAGTTTTTACTGTACTTTATTTTATTTTTTATTCTAATCTGTTTTAATTATTCTTATTTGTTTTGATTATTTTAATTTCTTTATTCTAAACTGTTTTAATTATTGTTATTTCTTTAGATTTTTTTTTATTTCTTCTATGTAAAGCACTTTGAATTACCATTGTGTATGAAATGTGCTATATAAATAATATTGCCTTGCCTTGCCTTGCCTTGCCTTAGATGTGTGCAAACCTGTTGACCAACCACAAGAAACGTCTTACCTCTGTGCTTGCTAACAAAGGTTTCTCCACCAAGTACTAAGGCATGTTTTGCTTGGGAATCAAATAATTATTTCACTTACTGAAATGCAAATCAATGCATAACCTTTATATAATGTGTTTTTCTCTGGATTTTTTGGTTGATATTCTGTCTCTATCTGTTACAATAAACCTACCATTAAACATTATATACCCTTTATTTCTTTGTAAGTGGGTGAACTTACAAAATCAGCAGGGGATCAAATAATTATTTCCCCTTACTATATAGGTTTCAAACAGTCTCAGTGGCTCTTCATGCTCATATTTTCTTTTTTACTTTTTTGTACAGTACATTGAGGATACTTAAGAAGGATTGAGGTGGGATTAATTCAAATTGCTCAATATATTAAAGCCAAAAAAAAACATGCCCAGGCTGGTGGGACGATCTTATGCCAAAACAAAGAATCCTTTAATACAGGAAAATCAGACAACATGTCATAACAAACAACATATGAAATAAATCACACGTCTCTCAATCTGTTCCAAAAGTCAGGAGCTACACAATTATGGATGGGTAAACGGTCTTCTTTTTCCACATAAGTTCATCATACATCATGAATTGATCCAATCCTGAATCTAAACATGAACAGCTGACTACATTTTTAGGCCCCCAAAACGCTGTTGTAGTGTAAATGAACGGTCAAAACGCATACAAAGTTTTACGTTTTTAGTTAAAAAAGGTGGCGTATATACGGGTCCTAAATGGGCAATTTGGGCATTGTGAGTCACTTTTTTCTAATGTTTTGTACTAAATTTAAATTATTTCCGTTTGCTGGCTTTTCTCAGCAAATACAGATATAATCGATTCATTTAGATTGATCATATCAATTATTCAGCACATCATATCATTGATTTAATTAATCAATTAACAATCCCAACTAAGCGGATCTAATCTATACACATGCAATAAATCTCCATGCCCTCAGATTAGTGTTTCCCATGATTGTAGGTAGCAGAAACTGTTTGTTCTCTTGTAAATGTACAGACACAGTGTGGCTCTGTTGAATGAGCACCACACAATTTTATCACACCAAAGTATCTTGGTCAGCAGGCCTCAGCTGCGGTCCACCTAAAGAACCTCTCAGTGGAGATGGAGTTGCTTAGAGAGCCAAATCAATAAGCCTTTAGCCACAGGGCAGGAACCGGCTAGGGAATGGGGCTGAGAAGCAAAGGCTTCTGGATCTTCACAAGCATGATATTTGTTTTTTACAAGTACACATTGAATTGCTAACTTAAGACTATTATTGTCAGTCTTTAGACTATTTGATTTTTAACAGCTAAAATACTCCAAACAAATTCCTAGTGATTACATTCATATTATCAAAGTAGATTTTACAGCCAACACAGAATCTTCACGTTTCCTTTGTGTAAGTGTGTGCATATCTACACGTATATAAACACTGCTATTCAAAATATTTAAAGGTGACATATTAGGCCCCTTTTCACAAGATGTAATATAAATATATAGTGTCCCCAGAATGTGTGTGAAATTTCAGCTTAAAATATCCCCCAGATCATTTATTATAGCTTGTCAAAGTTGCCCCTTTTTGGGTGTGAGTAAAAATGTGCTGTTTTTGTGTGAGTGTCCCTTTAAATGCAAATTAGCTGCTGTTCCTCCACCTCCGTTCAGAAGAGACCGATCCTTTACACGAGTAAAATTTTTACACCGATCCTTTACACGAGTGCAGCCTCACAGAGAGACTCAGGAAGAGGTTGCAACTTTTAGACCACCTGGACGTTTCTGAATGGTTAGTGGATACATTTATGTAGTTGTTGTGGAGTTACATTGATTCATCTCATCGACTTGCATGTACCGTCATGTTTAACTTTTACACAAGTTGACACAGTTCCCTGAGGTCTTTATAAAACAGCTGTGACATTGTTTGGTCAAAGAGTGTTTTGTGCAGTCAACGACAGAACAGTTTGCATGCTTTGCTTGAACTTGCCATTGCCAACTGGATAGAGTGTTGTCGCTTGCGAAAACCAAATGGCTGCCCCGTGGGTGGAAACGTGCAGAATAAGGGGCGGTAATATTATTATAAAATCCCCTTCCTACATCATAAGGGGAGCGAAATCTGATCGGCATGCTTGCAGAGAAAGGCTTACCAAAACAAAATTACTAGGTTGTCACTTTTCGGGTTTTCTGGGTTGAAAGATGGACCTGGGACCCGATTATAGCACTTAAACACGGAAAAATTCACATTTTCATGATCTGCCATAAATGCTGTTCTTTTGAAATCACCCTGTTGAGAGGAAAAGAAAATCTGTGAAATTATGTGGAAGAGATTTAAATATGCTATATCAAAGAGACCTGAGAGTACCTACTTATACTGTAAATAGTAAAAAATATTAAAGTGTATCTTCTATTTACACACTATATGTTCAAAACTGTAAAAAAAAAATGCAACATGCAAGTGGTGAGGAACTTGCTGAATTTTGTCAATGGCAAAAGTTCAGATTTCTCCTAAATCTGCTTAGTTTTTGTCTATGAGTGGTTATTCCATTAGGGTTTAATAAAAAAAAAAAAATGTCTTGAGCTATGAACAAAGGAGGAGGTGAAAAGCACAGAAAGAAAGAGAAAGGAGTGATTATTCACCATATTGTTTTGTTCTGACAACTCAAAAGTATCCCACTTGCATTAATAAGGGGCCTACAAATCTAAAGCACTACAATGACCCAAATGAGCAGAGAGGGGGGGGGGGGGTCACCCAGTACAGGAGTATTGTTTCCAAGAAATCCTCCACATTCCTATGATGGCTCACAGTTTCCAAATGGCCCACTGAGAGAACTGACTCTTTCATTCTCATCTGAGAGTTGGCCTGTGGAGTCAGGCCCTCTGGGATATGGGTGACTTTTTTTCTTATTATTATCCAAGAAGACGAAGAAAGTAAAAAAAAAATACCAGACATTTCAAGGCAAAGCTTTCCCTAGTCAGGAATACTAGTGACTGTGTGCAGGTCTGCATGCAAATCTCTGCAGCACGACTGAGACAGGAAGGTAGACCTCACTGACAGTACTGCTAATCCAGAACAGAGCCATTGATTGAACACGTCCCTAAATGCTGTGCTCTGCCTGGCAAGTGCGGCCATTTTAAGTCTCATCAGGACAGGGCAGAGCAGGTATCCATTATAAAAGCAGGAGAACGACGGTGGACTTAAGCATTGGCTGATCACTGGCTTACTTCTACAGGATAGGGGAATCTGGGGGTTAAAGACTTTTAATGATGCTGAAAACATTAAGATGGGACATAGCAGGATATTGATTAGGCGTATAACGCATAAACACAATGCACATCTAATTGACAATCAAAATCATTTCAGGTCCACCTCATCTGTGTCAACTCTATTATGTATGGAAATGAAGATGAGTCATATTTATCAGGCACCCTACTTCTTTAGTGCTATAAATTAGACAAGGTGAATATAGACACAATTGTGCTCTGAATGATGAACGGATCATTTCTAATTTGTTCAACATTTAAACAACATTTATATTCCAATACCAATATAATCTCTAGGAACATTATGATAATATTACAGACATATTGCAGAATATTATACCTTGCTCTTAAATGCATTTATGGAATTGTATTTGTTCTTGAATCTCATTAAATGAATAAGTCATCCAAAAAAGAAAATATGACCTTTATGTTATTCTAAACCCATTAGACTTACTTTCATCTGCTGACATAACAAAAGTATTTTTTTTTTTTCTTGGCAGCTGAAATAAAATAAAATTGTAATATGAGAATTAGGGTAACACTTTATTTTGATAGTCCACTTTAGACATTCTACTAACAATAAGTAACTTTGCAGCTACATCTCAACTGACTCTTATTAGAGGATTAGTAGACTTTCTGCTTAATATCTGCTAACACTTTATTTTGTTGGTCCCCCAACAGACTTGACAACTACAAGTCAACTTATTCTACTAACCCGAACCCTAACACCTAACCATAACCTAACAGTCTACTGACAGTCTACTAATACTCTAATGAGAGTTAGATGACATTTAGGTGAAAAGTTACTTATAGTTAGTAGAATGTCTAAAGTGGACTATCGAAATAAAGTGTAACCAAAACAGGTACTGAAATAATGTACTGAAATTTCTGAAAATACTAAATTGAAATTACTAAAAATATATAAACTGACCATATAAATCATTTAAAAATATTAATTAATAATGATTATTTTGAGTTGACTCATTTGACAGTTCCCCGAATTGATATTAACAATTTGTTCAAAAACAGGACCAATTGTGTGATACTTTTATGAAGGTTTGCATAGATTCTTCATCCTAAAAGATAACAACAAATGGACAAGATGATTGCATCTTTTTTTTTTTTTTGGATGAACTATTCTTTAAAAGTGAGAGAAACATTGTAACCACATCTGGGGTCTGTTCTCTCAAGCCAAAGAGCTTCAGAGACACAATGAGAAATGGTTTGGATTCTCACATTTTCTCATCGCTGTGTCAAGTCATTACTGGGCACCACGTCATTAGCTGATGGTAAACCCATCTATAACAGATAAAGAGTGATGGGCAAGGTGGAGAAGAGACAGATCAGGCTTTAGGACGGTCATGGTCGCAGACTATTTCCTTCCGCATGTAGAGCTCAACTCACCCATTTCTATGTCAAATTGAGCATTTAGGTGACAAAATATGCAATAGATTTGAGGCACACATTGAAACAGCAGAGAAAAGCTATTTTAAATAATCATCTGGAGAATTGAAAGCAAATTAAAATGTTTCTGTGGGAGCTTTTTTTTTTTTAAGATATGATGGGGGTACATTTGGATGTGCTGAGAATAGTTGCCATCCTGTCAGCTAATCTAAGATCTGTTGATTTTACCCTAACAGCAGGCTGAGGCTGGTCCAATACCCTGGTGTTTCTCTCAAGTAAATGCTGAGCAAAAAAAAAAGCTTAGTGGGCTTTTTCCCTCAAGGCGTAGGAGTTTTAGTCATGAGTTAAGGTAATCCGAGCAGATGCTGTTCACTTGCCCTTGTTTGCAGACTCATGTGCCAATTAGCGGACGAAGCAGACTATGTGTGGCATATTTTCAACATGAGATTAATTCATATTTCACAGTGTGCAAAGCAAAGGAAAAGGCTGATCTTAAAATTATGGCAGCCATCAGAAAGCATGAAGACAAACCAACAGACGCATGCTAGCTTCATGTACGGGATTGTCACAGCTCATTGTCCTTGAAAATTAATCGGAATGAAATGACAGGCCTGGGGACTGCAATCCGCGGTGCACTGCAACAAGGCTCCTGAGCAGAATATTTATGTAAGCCTGGCTAAGTGGCAACAGACGATATCTGTATTCCAACTGGATGGCGGGACTTGAAATGTATGTGATAAACAAACCTGGGCAGACAGCATTATGAAATGTAAATTTAGCGGTTCGGGTTCAGAATTAGGCCAATGGGGGTGTGCGAGGGTGGGGCGGGGACATGAGGGGGAGGAGAGGGGAGTCTCCTTGCCCTGGACTATATCTAAGCTTACGTGTACTACCAGCTATACTGCTATGACATATGGTGCGTGATGCCATTACTATGCTCGTTGCGCACAAGCTCATTTTTCAACAACCCAACAGCCTGAAAAGGCAATGCTTACACTACAATGCCATTTTGAACTCACTCTGATGGTCCGATTGGAGCCTGGCAGAAAAACACATTCATCTCGCTCAGAGACCGTATCAATATTGGACTAGGATAGCTCATCGGCTAGTGAGAGTACCTAGTCATTGAAACTCACATAGTGACATGCTGTTCTTTAGCAAGTCTCAAAAAAGAATGAATCATACGAATCTAGATTTAAGAAAGCTGAATGCTTATCCTGTCAATGCCGTCCCGCGGTGAGCATCTGGATATATGGGGTGGGCAACTCAAGTCAATGAGAAAAAAAAAAAAAGATTTATAAATATATATTTATAATTTTTTTTCTTGTATATATATAAGAAAAATGTTATATATTATATATATATATATATAATATATATATATTATATAATATATATATGTATATATTATATAGAAAGAACAGATGCAACTTTATTAATTTTATTTTTTTTAATTGAGTAGGCAGTCCACCTTTTTTTGGTGAGTGCTGGCCACCAGTAGCCATGCACTGTGCCTAATAACAGATAATAAATAAATAAATTTATTATCTGGGGGGGGGGGGGATTTGTAATGTTTCAGATGTGTGCTTCATTTAAACTACAGTTTAAGCCAAGCCTCTCTTAAATATCAAATTGTCTCAGGCACAGAGAAAAGAGAGGGAGAAAGAAAGAAAGAGAGAAGGAAAGAAAGAAAAAGAGAGAGCACATATTGAAGAAAAAAGGGTGAGCAGAGGAGCACCAGGAGGAGGTGGAGGAAGGGAGGGAGGAAGGGAGGGAAAGAGAGAGATAGAGCGAGAGAGAGAGAGAGCGCACGCCTGGGCTGAATTGTGAGTGGCTTACGACACTCAGTGAACAGAAGGTGTTTCTGCATGCACTGCCAGTGCACTAGTCTGCTGCAAGGGACCGAGCATCTCTCGCCTCCCCGTACACAGTGCCTGCCTTCAGCCTCAGCATCTACAGCCTCCGCAGCCCACTGGAAATGAGCGGCACACAAAGAAGACCTTGCTGAAGATTTGAGTTTTACTACAAACACCATCATTGATCTTTGGATATCACTATACAAACAATTAAAAAGGAAAGGAAAGGAAAAAAGAGAGCTATATGATGCAGATCACACAGCTTTTGCATGTGTATAATTGTGAAGAAATGACCACTGAAAGAATGCCAACGAGCGTCACTCAATGTACATTGTGCAGGTCAGTGATCACTTTAGGTTATGGATGGTGATTTGCGACAACAGATCGGGAGTCTTTGATGAGAAGGAAAGAAGGAGAGAGAGAGAGAGTGAGAGTTTGGAGTGGATTATTCCCTCCTTCGTGCGCATTTTCCCCCCGCTCATCTCTCCCACAGATCGGCGCAGCAGTCGATGCAGAGCAACGACGGAGAGAGGACAGCGCTAATGCATGCAGTCCGGGAAACTTGCACTTCCTCCCAGCCTGCTGAATGCCACTTGGATTCGTTCTCTTTTTGGCTCTTTCACACGAGGAGAACTAAGACATTGTAAGTCTGCCAGGATCTGGTGTCCGATGAAAAGGAGGGGGGGCTGAATTTGTACCACACTGGGGTCTTTTTTAGTTTCGCACATAATTAGTGTCGGCACAAAGGAATCAACTGAATAGAGGTTGTCAGCCTCTGGAAAGGGGTGAGTAGGCATCCTTTCATGTGAGATTGATGCTCGAGGAGTGCATTTTTTTTACCTCCCTGTCTCTCTTTTCCTTTCTCTGATCTAACATGAGCAAAGTGACTTGTCGTTTATTTGCCGTCGCTCTTCTCGTTTCAATGTGGCAGGATTTCTTGAATCTTTAAGTGACAAATCACCATCCATATTCTCTATAAATATGTATATATATATATATATCAACTGAAAGGGGAGTTACAAATCACAATGACCAAGATCTGAAAGATTCAATGGACTTTTTCTCTACGACACTGCAGGATATTCATGCTAATGGATTTCCTTCTAATTGGTCTGTACCTAAAGTGGCCCCTAAGGAAGCCACCTGGGCTGATTCTGTGCTCCCTGGGCATTGTTCTGAAAATAGTTCCGTTGGTGGGGGGGAGCTGTCCGAGGCCATGCCGATGCGACAACAAGCTGTTGTATTGTGAGGGGCTCAACCTGACTGACATCCCTCAAAATCTGAGCAGCGCCATTGGTTTGTCCCTGCGCGAGAATAACATCTCTGAGCTGCGGGAGGGGAACTTTGTGGGCCTGTCACAGCTTACCTGGCTCTACTTGGATCATAACAATATTGAGATCGTGGAGGAGAGCGCCTTTGAAAGGCTGCGAAGGGTTAAAGAATTGGATCTGAGCACCAATCGGATAGAGAGCCTGCCCAACGGGACCTTTAGACATCTGCCCAACCTGCGAATATTGGATTTATCCTATAACAAACTTCAGTCCTTAGAGCCAGACCTTTTCCATGGCCTTAGGAAGCTTACCAATTTACATTTGCGCTACAATGCCCTTAAATTCATCCCTGTGCGGATTTTCCAGGATTGCAGAAGCATGCAATTCTTGGATCTGGGTTACAACCAGCTGCAGAGCCTGGCACGTAATTCATTTGCCGGACTCTTCAAGCTCACTGAACTGCATCTGGAGCACAATGAATTGGTGAAAGTCAATCTGGCCCATTTCCCCCGCCTCATATCCCTGCGGACCCTCTACATGCGAAACAATAAGGCCACCATTGTGGTCAGCACCCTTGACTGGACCTGGGACCACTTGGAGAAGATTGACTTCTCCAATAATGAGATTGAGAACATTGAACCACATGTGTTTGAAAGTGTGCCCAACCTTAACATTCTTATGCTGGACTCTAATAAACTGACTCACATAAATCAGCGGATTTTGGACTCTTGGAATTCCCTGAGCAGCATTTCTCTGTCGGGGAATGACTGGGAATGCAGCAGGAATGTCTGTGCCTTGGCTTCCTGGCTTAGCAACTTCCAGGGACAACGTGACAGTGGCCTGTTGTGCGCCAGCCCGGACATTGCACAGGGTGAGGACATTCTGGACGCCGTCTACGCTTTCCAGTTATGCGAGGACAGTGTGGAAGCAACCACACAGTCCTTCACCGCCACCAGAAACAGGGCCAAAGGCTTCATATACGATGGCCCAACGAGAAATCCGTACGACCTGCAGGATGTGGAGGGTGGGGAAGTGGTGACCAACTCCTTAACAGTGACTGCATCCGCTGATGACCTGGAGAGCACCATGCAGATTCACAAGGTGGTGACAGGCACCATGGCACTCATTTTCTCTTTCCTGATCATGGTCCTCATGCTCTATGTGTCCTGGAAATGTTTCCCAGCAGGCGTTAGGCAGTTGAGGCAGTGCTTCACCAGCCAGCGTCGCAAACAGAAGCAGAAGCAGACCATGCAGCAGATGGCTACTACGTCTGCATCCGAGTACTACGTTGACTACAAACCCAACCATATTGAGGGGGCACTTGTCATTATCAACGAGTATGGCTCTTGCACGTGCCAGCAGCAGACATCACGAGAGTGCGAGGTGTGATATTCCACCCATGTTGTTTTTAAAAGACAGTGGTTTCAATGAATGGATGGATATGGAACACACTTAAACTTGGCACCTCATTTCGCTGCTCTCAGGAGGAAGCTACATTTCTGGAGGGCAAATGGACTGAAAACAGGGATTTAGTGCTGGTTTCAACAGCCTCAAAGCCTTGTGGGAGAATCTGACTGTGAAACCTGTGTACTTGATGCAAAAGATGTGGAATAATTATGCTGACCTGTCCCGGCTTCTCTTGTGAAGAGTGGATATTTGAGCTTTAATGTGTCTTTCTACTTCAGGATATTACAGGACTCTCTAAAGCTACCGAGGACATCCACAACAGCATTTTTACAGTGGAAACAAACATATGAACAGACAAAATCGGAGAGGAAAACAACAAAACAAATAAACCCTTAAAGAAATAAAAGATTCTATGTAAAATATGTTAACAGCAGAAATGCAAGAGTAGGGATAAAAAATGCAAGATGTTATCCTATTTCTTTTGTAATCTATGGAGAGAAAAAAAAAAGAGGAAAATACAAATGTTTAAATAAATGAATTGCAATTCACAGTACCCATTATTGCAGGTGAGTCGGAGGGTTGCTTTTTTTGTCTGTAATCTCGGGGAAAGACGTTCAGAGAGCTCTGCAGTATTGCAGGATGTAAATAAGCAGGGCTGTTGGGAGCGCTTCACTTCATTTGAAATGTTAAGCCTCAGTCTAAGATTCAGATCTCCTCGTCTCTCCCCGAGATATAATCACTGTGCAAAGCTTGATTGCTATGGCTTTTGCAGTTGCCCCCCTTGTACCTATCCTGAATAGATTAAGCAAACTAGCAAAAACAAAACAGGCTGACGTGGTTTGATCAAATCTCACATGATAAAGTCAAACAATTTGTGTGCTGTGCAAATAAACAAGACAAGGAGTGTCTAAGACCTTAATTCCTTCACTGCTTCCACAGACTTCAGAGACAAGACGTAAAAAGCGCCTCAACCGAGGGGTAAAAATCAGAGTGAGAGGAGGCCTTAAACATTTAAATTTAAATGCAGGCTACTTAAAATGGGGTGTGATTAATAATCCATGAGGTTTTTTCTTTTGTTACCCAAAAAAGTTTAGCTGATTCAAGATGTATATTTCATTGTGGATTTCTGTTTAAATGTGACATTACTTTAAAAGGCACCCTGTGGTCACCCGTTGTTTTTGTGTGAGTGATCATACTGACGGATTGTCAGATTGTGTGCATCCCGCATCAGTTGCTGTTGAGCTGGTAAAAGCACAGGGCCTTTGAGAGAAGGTACAGGCTGCTCCCTAGTGTTCACACCAGCAGCAGAGGAAGTCAAGATACCGCAGCAACAAGCCCTTGCATTTCTCTTGCCCAGGCATTGTGTGTGTTCGTGTATACACCTGTTGCTTGTCTATATTCATTCTCTAAGCTCAGCTCAGGATTACTGCCACAGCGTAAAGTATCTGGACTAAACAACAAAAGCAGGCTGGTTATAAATAAGGGAGATCTCACTTTGCATTGACTGTATTGTCACCTCACTCACTTGGCTGTTATAATAATAGATCTGTTTAGTAAGCATAGGGGACAAGCCACTGTGAAGATGGAGTGTGTGTGTGTGTATGTGTGTGTGTGAGGTACAATGTTTATGTTTGTGTGAATGTGTGTGTAAGAGTGTATGTGTATGCATTTCATTTGACTATTTAAGTGGGTATGTGTGTGTGTCCTGTCCTGTCCTGAAAAGGTGGAACTGAGTTTGTTCTGACCAGCTGCATGTGTGAAGTTATAATAATTTATCATGTATGACTGGGATATGCCTTAAATGGAAAATGTAAGGCTGAGCAAATATTTTTACAATCAAATCAAACAGTTTTATTATGGATTCCAAAGTCCCGCCCCATTTGAATCCTTTAATACTTGATATAAAACTGTTCTATTTTCAGCACTGTATTTGATGCGTATATGAAGCTAAGCAAAGCTAAACCAATAAAATGTATTCCTACTGTTGTAAATGATAAGCATTTTGACACGCTTTGCCCTTTCCTGATTAATCTAATCATGCTGGGTTTTTGTTTTGTTTTGTTTTTTTGCTGTTAATGCTTGTTTTCTGTCAATGAAGATGTTTTGAAGATGCTGATGCATTATTCAAAACTTCTGATCTGACACTCCTTGGACTGCAAACTTTCTACCACCCTTTTTAATTTCCTTGCGTTGAATGATATTGTTTGTGACATATTTTGAAGCAAACCCCTACATATGTACTCTCCACCGTGTGGTTGGCTTTTTAATGAATCCTCTGGAAAGTATTAAAAAAAAAAAAAAAAAAAAAAACACTTCCATTTGACTGGCAGATTCCTAGCATCAAAACAACGCTGAAATGACAACATTGTTCCCCGTATGGCCAGAAAAAAAAATAAAGAAAATAAATAGTAGCTATTCACAATCCCTCTTTCTCAAAACAGGTGGTTGGATTGAGGGAAACAAAAACATGTCATTCACTAACAATAGCTGTTACCCATACCAGCGGCAAGGTAACAGGGGAAACAATGGAGACATAGAGTGAGTTGTTGATCTCATTCACCCTTCTCTTCTCTAGCTCTCAATGAATTTAAGCCCTGCTCCAATCAAAGCGCTTCTGTGGCCTATTTTTAGCCCTTCTAGCTTTGTATCAATATTGTATGTTTGTAATTTCATCTTGGCACTGCTGGGAGTTGTTTTGAAGTCCCTTTTCCCTTAATTATTATTATTTTCTATTTTTCTTCACAAGAAGCAAATTAATATTTCAAGTGGCGGGAGGTTTTGTTTAATCTGAATCTCTCTCCTCCTCCTCCTTATGCTACTTACAAACCATTGACCAACTGTTCTGACAATTAACTCTAATAATTATTACCGTTATTGATGAGGCTTGAGGCTGATCGATATGGATAAGTTTATGCAATTACAGACTTTCTTGGCTGTTACTTTTTCAGACAAACAAACCAAAAAAAAAAAAAAAATTGTGTTGGTGTTGAAAGAAAGAAAAATATAGGGAGGGGGGGGGGGGGGGGGGGGGGGGCAATCTTTTATTGATATTTTGGCTAATTAGTGTGGGGAGCGCTTCGCTATATGCCCAGTACTATGAGAGAGAGAGAGAGAGAGAGAGAGAGAGAGAGAGAGAGAGAGAGAGAGAGAGAGAGAGAGAGATTTTGATTGAAAAGTATCATTTAATTCATAATTTAACATTCAATTCAACATTATTACATTAATCTTACACACACTTTGTAATTTTAAAAAGACAAAACCATCTCTCCATCACCATCAACATCACAAAGAACATTAGCAACAGACCATTTTTCAGCAAAACACTGTAAATTGTTTGTCAGCTTGTGATAAGCATATTCAATTCTAAGGCGAGCTGCTAATAATCCTAAAAACACCCCAATCACTTCTTTTGACCCTTCTTTCTGAATCATATGTTTCCTTGAAAGCCATATGGAAAGTTTAGCCACTCCAAACACATAATTCATCAAAACTTGTGTTTGTTTTTTCTTTACCGAATACTTTGATCCAAAAATAAACAAAGAAAAAGAAAAACATTCTCCCCAACTCAAACACCACTGTTCTAATAAATGAAACAACTCTCCTAACCTACAACATTCACAAAACAAGTGAACCAAAGTTTCATCTTGGGTGCAAAAGGGACATTCCACACCTTGACTAGGATCTAAATGGGCTACATGTTTGTTGGTGGCTATGGCCCCATGTATTATCCTCCCTTGGAGATCTCCTGTTCGTTTGTCGATTGGTAGCTTATACAGAGATCTCCAACAGCCTTTCACAGACTGATCTGGCCCAAAACAGTCAAACCACCTTGATGGTTTTATTCCCTCCAAAGCTCTCATATGGAGCATTTTCACACACAGAATATACATTCCTTCCTTGCCCAGCTCTTCAAATGATCCCAGCTGCACATTTGAAAATGAAAGAAAACTATTCTCTATGCCAAGCCCCTCTTCCACTGTTAGAGATATATCAAGGTTGGGGAAACCATATTCACACCCGTCCTCCCACTGACCCAACACATCACTATCACTGGCAAAAGCTTTCAGTGACTGTGGCAATGACTCACAAACCTCATCCACTATTTTTTTTATTAATCTCTCAGATCTTATATTGGCCAACTGACCCAGTTCCACTAGAGGTGAGCGCATGGCTCTAAAGAGATGGCCTAGCTTTGTGCATCCTGCCTCTCTCAATGCTGAGCGTAGACTGGCAGACTTTAATGACCTTACACAAATAAAATCATAATAAAACAGAGGCTCTTCAAAGAGCCACATTCCAGGCATCGCAGTAAAATCTCTTGAAAACTTCAAAATCTGCCATGCATGAAAAACTGATTCATAGAAAGATGTTAAATCTCCAAAATCTACTTCTTCAGTTTTTAACAGAAAAAGTTGCTTACTGTACCCCAGCCTCCCTACCTTCTGTAGAAGCAGCTTTCAACAGAATTTGATGGCTCCGAAGATACATCATCTCCCTTACCATCTCGATTTACCACAATATTCTCGTTAACTACACTATGCATTCGGTCTCCCTGAGCAGTAGACACACTATAGAGGCTAAAACAACTTGCTGATCATCAACTTCATGCGTTTGTTCAATATTATTCTCTGCGCGTTCAGCTTGTACTCTATGCGGGCAAGCAAGACGCTTATGCCCCACATCACCACATTCAAAGCATTTCATGCTCCCCGAGTTTGCATATACAGTATAATATCCTCCTCCATGCTTTATCTTAAAGGATACATCCAAAGACTGTGTTGGAGAATCTAGGAACATGAACACTTGCCTACGAAGTGAGATTACATGTTTTAAACGCGCATCTTTGCACCCGAGCGTCACCGTCTTAAAACCACTTGCAAATTTTCCAAACCTACGCAATTCTTGTTCAATCAGCTCATTCGGAATGAAAGGCGGTACACCTGAGACAACTACTCTTGTCGACGGCACTGATAACGGCGAAACTTGAACAAATAAATCATTGATAAAAACCCCACTTTCAATCAAATTATGAACCAAGCGTTCGTCCTTCAAAAAAAACACTGCAGCTTTGTTCATTCGAGACGCGTGTGATATATTATCAAAACCTGCCTGTTCACCAACTGCAAGCAGAGCCTCTTCCATCGTAACACCGGGATCAGTGACAAACCGAACCCCGTGTCCAATGGACAGCGGCGGCGTCACAGAGGACGCCATACCCGCGAAAGTTCAAACAATTGTTCTAACAACTATTGTTCGCCCTATTCGAAAAATAAATGATGTCTTACCTTTATCATGCACGTGAGGGGGAAAAATCACTACAGCAAATATCCCAAAAATAGCATAAAAACACATCCACTCACTCACTCACACCAACGGAAACCGGAAGCCCGAGAGAGAAAGAGAGAGAGAGAGAGAGAGAGAGAGAGAGAGAGAGAGAGAGAGAGAGAGGAGAGAGAGAGAGAGAGAGAGAGAGAGAGAGAGAGAGAGAGAGAGGAGAGAGAGAGAGAGAGAGAGAGAGTGAGAGAGTGAGAGAGTGAGAGAGAGAGAGAGAGAGAGAGAGAGAGAGAGAGAGAGAGAGAGAGAGAGATACATCAATGCTCGATAACTAAGACATGGATTCAAGCAGTGAGAAAAATCAGTGGGAAAAGCCCTCTGATCAGTGGGAAGGCAGTTGTGCCAAATGGAAGGGGGGCAAGACATTAGCTTTTGACCTTGTTAGCCTGAGCGACCATGTGTGTGTGTGTGTGTGTGTGTGTGTGTGTGTGTGTGCTACATGCAAATAGCAACTGATTATGAAACTCTCAAATGATTACTAAGGGTTGTAGTGTTTACATGTTGTTCAGAACTGAGTTGAGGGGTCAATACTGGTATACAAAGCAAAATGGTGAGATGCTACAAATACCTAGAGAACAAAAACAAATTCTCAAACTATGCAAATCATGTGGGTAAAGAATATCGGAACGGTCTCACAGACTTAAAGGCACAATGTGTCATTTTCGCCGATAGAGGTCGCTTATTCAAACCAAAGGTGTAGCTTGATGACACAGTGAATGAGCGTGGAATCATGGGAGTTGTCGTCTTCACCTTTACAGCCTATGCTACAGTTACATTTAATCACTTAAATGAACATTATTTGATTTCATTCTAATGAAATAGCCACGAGTGCTGAATTATTAGTCATACAGGTCATTTTAATTTAACGAATTGGTGTTTCCATGGTTTCTACGGAAGTAAAAACGTAAATCGAGGGTAAGCAGATATGATGTCATTGACAGGCGACGTATAAGCAATGACACGGGCCGTTACACTGGTGAAAATAGCTGATTTATCTGGTTTTAAACATTGTTGGAAACACTTGGGATAATGTAAGTACACGTCAAAAAATATATATAACATTGTTCTAATGGTTTTTGGATATTTTAATAAAAAAAATCTTACAAACTGTTTGACTGACTGCAACATTACAAGATTGTATCCTATAGGGAAGAAAAGGTCACAACTATGCTCAGATCAGTGTTGTTTTAGTATTATTGAGATACTATCATAGTTTTTATTAATATTTTGAATTAGTTTTTATTTTTATATTTTTTATATTTTTATATTTTATTTTTATTCATTTTGTTGTATGTCTGTCATTATTTTCTGTCTATAGCTTTTCATTTGTATTGGAGTTTTAGTTATTTTTATTAAACTAAATGAAAACGAGAAATGTTTCATTGGCAACTATATATATATATATATATATATATATATATATTTCTTATTTTAAGTTAACTTAGCTATTCAAGTAACAAAAATACAAATACTGTCTCCAATCAAAAAGCAGATATTTTAAAAAGAACTATTATGAAATTATTTCTCAACAACATCTCTATACTCTTGCTGTATGTCAACAACTGTTTCATTTCTGTCCATTTTCATTTCTCCAAGGGAACATCTGAGAGAAAATGTATACTTAAATAAAACAGCAGAAACATTGGCTAAAAAAAATCAACATATTTTCCTTTCAATCCTGTGTATTGGCATCTAATCTTCAAAAACCTAATAAACCAGACCACGTTTTCCAAGATTGCATTTCATAAGAAGTAAGAAATGGCTTGCATAAATTCATAGAAGGTCGGTGATATGGGAAAACTAGATTAAGTGTCACGGTATCGGCATACATAAAAATCCAGATATTTCATCAAAGCCTCTTGATAGAGCACCAGATGCTTAACAAATTAATTAACCTTGCTTGCTGTCTCTAAGTGTTGATTGAATGCCCCTGTGTGCCATTCCCTGCCTCTGGTCTCGAATAATAAAACACCCACACATAAACAGAAATCCTGCCAAAACGCATAGGACTGACCGAGACTCTAGAAGAGGACATTAGGAATCTACACAAGAATTGACTGTTGGTTCCCTCGGTGACTTATAAATGTATTTAAGTCGATATCATCCTTATTATTTGCAGTATAAAGTTGTAGTAAAGAACTTGCTTTTTTTGTAATATGAGTAAACTGAGCAAGATGGCTTTATCATCCTCCAACTCATCATTATAATTACCCAACATCATCATCATCATCATTCTTATATGTGCATTGCATCATTGGCGTCACATTAACTGTCGCTGCAGGGCCATTGTGCCATTTTCAAAATGTAACCAAATTATTAAAATAACTATATATAATGAATGTATACAGTTTCAGATAAGACTAATTTGCATGACTTCACTTTTAATGCTCATTTAAACAGATATAAACACCCACGTCTTTATTTACAGATGCAGAGACATTGAAGTGAGTGGAAGAGGATATATATATATATAATATATATGAAAGGACACATGACGGCAAAAATAGGCTGATCCGGTTGCAGGTTAAGTCAAACCTAATGTAAACTGTCAGGGCATTACAATAATGAATAATATGCCTCTAAAGTCAGATATCATATGGCTGAATGGTAATGCTCAAGGCTAATGTTCAGCAACATCTGCTCTCACATTTGTGGTGCTGCACTGTCGTAGGGTGGAAACAATGCCGATTGTTATTTTCTGCAAGTTAGCGGAATATCTCATGGGTCACACCCAGCGCACGGCTCGCTGTTCTCCATTTATGCAGATTTGTGAAAAATATCTGAAATATGAGAAAACGTGGTACTTATTTGCTGACCCTGACAGTGACTTTTCCCAGTAACCCTTGAGAGACAGTGTTACCTGAGAGCAGTTTTGATGGTTACCATGCGAGAGAGAGAGAGAGAGATAGAGAGAGCATAGCACTAGAGATCAGTGCATATTAATGCTTTGCAGTCTGTATCTAAAGCTAGAGAGAGATGTGGCACAATAAGGAGGATCGATAACCTTCTTCCCTCTGAGTCTCTGTCTCTATTTATCTTTCCTTCTGTATTTGTGTCTAAGCTATATAAACACACGGTGCTAATATATAATTACTGACATAATGTAAACACCTTAAAGTGAATTCCAAACTGTAGAGTGCTGCAGTGATGAAGTATTTTTGTATACCAAACCAGAAGTCAGCATCGCTTTTGTTCCCTCAGAAAAAAATTTCCATTGGCTTTTGGATTATTGTAGAAAATGACCTGTGACCAACAACAGTTTATGATTCTTACACGTTTTGTTCATCATGATAAAACTCACAAATTACAGGTGCTCTAAGCGATGTTGGGTGACGTCACTTCTTGTTGACGTTCGAAGTATTGTCAAACAAAACGGAGGCTAGCTAGACCCTCCCTCCCTCCTCCTCATCCCGTCCCCACCCCCTGTAGTTTTAGTGATGCTTCATTCAAGGTGTTACGTTAATGTCGCCAATTTAGATAAATGCTTGCATATAATACAGAAAAAGATAAACATTACCAGAAAAACACCATAAAATGTTTCACCACATGAGGTTATAACTTTAGCTCCCATACACAAGGACACGATAACGTTAGCTTCGCGTTTCCCAGTGAGCATAAACAACGGCTCGGTCGTAGACAAATTCAGTCAAAGTTGTCAATAGGCTATGAATGAACATTCAAATTTATAACAAACAGTTGGTGAAAACAATCATTCACACAAACTGTCGCCCTATGTGAGTTTGCTTGATCATTTACAATAGAGATCGATAGCTAGCTGCTAGAAACAGTATTCACCAAAGTTAGCGCTGACTGCATAGTTCTAGCTATTTATATCCTTGTGTTTGTTAGGCGGACATGAAAGTCCATTTAGAAAAACCAAACTGGATTTACCCACCTGTCCAGCAAAAACAGAGCTCCCTGCCCTTCGCCACCTTTCGAAGGCTTTTCTGATGTAAATCCGGGACTTTGCGCATTCCTTCTCATTTTCCCTCTTCTTTGTATTTTTGCAATCTGTTCATCGGAATGTAGTCTCTTTGGTCGTGTGTCGGCCATATCAAACTTAAAGAGTTATAATTCTAACTTCCCTCTTCATGCTCCTCTCTCCTCTAAACCCCCCTTCATCTGTACGCGCACTAACCCCACCCCCAAATCATTCTTGTCGGTTATTGGCTGGAACACTGTTTGTTATGTTTCGTGGAGCGGGTTGCCGCAGTTTGTTTTTGTTGCCGTTTGTGGAGCCTGGGCTGTCTGCAGAGACCACGTTTTTTTTACAGTGTGTTCAGGGGGTGCCAGCTAGCGGATAGTTAGATGTTTGCTGTATGTGACAAAAAAAAAAATATTTTGCTCTAAAAAACGCCTGACATCGCTTAGAGCACCTTTAACACAGCTTTTATGAATTTTTAGGCCTAAAAAGTAACAAGCTAAATGTAAACAATATAAACGTTTATTTATCATATCAAGTATAAATTAACATGATTCATGTGGTGTAGACATTATTTCAGGCATCTAAAAAAACAAAACAAATAACAACAAAAAACATTGACTTCAGGACGATGGAACTGGGAGTGTTAAAATGACTCGCATAGGTTTTGGCCTACAATCATGCATCATCCCTGCAGCTCTCTTTTGCATTTTATATAATTATGGGATGGATGGAATGTGTGGTTACCAAGCAACTAGCAGTTCAATTTGCAATATTCAGAACATAAGCCCTGCTATCCTGTTCTTAAAATGTCACATAACAGTCTCTTACTTACAAGGAACAAATTTGCCTCAAGGACCCATAAGCTCTCCAATGATTTTTATTTTAATTTTCCACCAATATTTTGTATTGTAGGTTAAATCTTTTAAAATCTTCTCATAAAACACTGGTCAGTGGGCATGGCTTTTAAACATTTGCGAACTTTAAACACATGTGTTCCTATATACAGTAGAAATTAAAACTGTCAATACTCTAATGTTTAATGTGGGATTCAAGAGACTTGGCTTGCCATTAAAGGAATTGTTCACTTAAAAATGTAAATTCTGTCATAATTTACTCACCCTCGAGTTTTTTTTTTCAAACCCGCATGAATTTCTTTCTTCTGCTGAACACAAATGTAGATATTTTGAAGAATGTCGGTGACCAGTTGATGTACCCCATTGACTTCCATAGTAGGGAAAAAATACTATGGAAGTCAAAATATATATCTTATTTTGTGTTCAGCAGACGGAAGAAACTCATACAGGTTTGAAACAACTTGAGCGTGAGTAAATTATGACATATTTGTCATTTTTATGTAAACTATTCCCACATGTATGCCGAATCTAGCAATTTCTATAGAAAAATAAAGGATCCGATATCAATATTACTGAAATATGATTGACAAAAGCAAGTTCCTATACCTGTTGGACTCCGCTAATTGCTATATTTGAGGTTATATATAGGGATGCACCGAATATGCGGCCACCGAAAATTTTCGGCCGAAAATGGCCCAAAAGGGCATTTTCGGTTTTCGACCGAAAGACTTTTATCACCGAAACAATACGGCCGAAATGTTGTGATGACGCAAACAGAAACCGCGACCTGCACGTGCTTGTCTGAAGCAACATGTGTGGACGTATTTCAGTATTATATATATATATATATATATATATCTGAACCCGCGAGGAAGCCTTGTTTATACTTTCACCTGCCTCCGCAGAGCGAGTCTCCACAGACAGCGCGCGCACCTCTCCAAACAGTCGAGGCGTTTATACTTGACGCGCTCACCGTTGTACTATTCTTTGAAATGACAGGGAGCGACTCAAGTAACTGTCCTCTAACCATCAGGAGTCTGCAATGTTTATTTTTTAGTATACCACCACCAATACAAAATAATCATGTAAAACCCAGTAAACCCTGAGCTTATTACTTGTGACATTACAAAAAAATATGTATATGGGAACATGTATGTATGCAACTAAATTAACGCTCTCTTAAATATTTTCTAATTTCACTAAACATATTTCATTAAGTTTTGTGTACATTTGTATTAAACATGGACCTTTGTTCATTAAAAAGACTTTTTATGCTATTGTATGCTCATTTTTAAAAATGTAAACAACTAATTTAGACATGCAAACTGGGTGCTGGCGTGATAAGTTCGTGCTCGGCTTTGTTTTTATGAGAGAACATTTAATTTTAAAACCTTTCTGCTTGCCAGTAGATTATTATTGAATGTACACATGAGTGGGGTCAAGTTAAACATTTTAGTTTGAATTTTATTGTATACTGTGCATTGTGCTAAATTAATATTTGCATAATTTGTAATTAGATTTATTCTTTGAAAATTTTATATTAATTTATGCAATTGCAATGCCTTGATTCTAGTAAAGTTTGTACACAGTCATGGCCATAAATGCAATGGTACTAATAATTGGCATAATTTCTTTCGGTGTTTCGGTTTTCGGCCTTGGTTTCCTCTTTTTCGGTTTTCGGTTATATATATATATATATATATATATATATATATATATATATATATATATATATATATATATATATATATGATTTATCTGTTATGTGACAGTTGCATATCTATTCAGTGTCTTGAAGTGCAAATGGTAGATTATGAGATTCAAAGTGACAAAAGCAAAATAAACCACCTGATATATGAACAGCTGAACACTCTCTGCTCTGACAGGATGAAAAAAGAAACCTTGCAGAGCAGTAATTTCCACAGTAATTCATCTGCCCCACAGGATATCAAAGACGCTGCACAAAAATGGGATTAGGAGGGAAGCATATCAAATCTTGATATAGATATAGAATATAGAACCTACGATGAACACAAAATAGCCAAAGTGAACTAAACGCATGCAGTTTATCAACAATAAAATTAAACCTTTATTGTCAATCAGATGTCAGTAATATAATTTAAAATTTATAATTAAAAAGTGAATATGATATACAAGAACATTTGGGGTAAAATAGCCTATTTTTAATTATTCAAACCAATTCCTATAGTAATGTATTAGTATTTATAAAAAAAAAATTCTCATTTCATCCGCCATCTTAGATTTATCTTCCACTGAGCGCAGCAAAATGCATTCTGGGATTGCCTTGTCTACAAAGGAAATATGTAGTGCTGGCTTTTGAATTTGGCTAAAAGAAGATATCTTACGAGACAGCATAATTAAGCTGCCTATTTTTTTTAACAGGCTTCAAGTCAGTAGCACAGCTATACATGTTGCTTCCAGGAAGTTCACTAGGCTTTGTACATTATATGAATCAGAATTAATCATTCTCTGAATCAACAACGGGGAACAGGAGTGAAGTATTGTTTAGATAAATCAAAAAATACATTAAATTTGTGCTATATGCAATGTTTGAGCTGAAAGCATATTTATGTGTTATGTATGGACCTTTTAAATATTCATGGTGAATTCTGCAAGCATTATGGCATGCTAATATGTTGCAGTGTCAGTTAGTGTCAGCACAGATACACAACCACATAAAAAGAGAGAGAATGATTAAATGTATCACTGGCTATGATCATATCACTAACACCATGAACACAGTCAAACACCCTGCATCTTTCTTGTAATTATTTCATCCCAAATTATTTCTGAAATTCAAAAAAAAAAAAAAAAAAAAATTCTAATAAATGGAAGAGACAATCTATATGACTGCTGGAAAGCTTAAAATTCATGAATCCAGGACAGGTAGATTTAAGAGGATTTTTCACTATCAAATATAGAACATGAAAGTAGCAAACAATTATAGAGAAGGTAAACCAGCAACACTTGGATTAGAAAATGTAAGCTATATTTAAACTGATATGAAGTCAATGTTGAAGTTGAAAGAAAATAAGCGAAACTGTTTAAATAACGTTGACATTTTCCAATCAACAAGTGCTTCTCAATGTTCATGAACCTATAATATAATATGTATTCAAGCAGGAATAAGCCACATACTACATCATGGGATAATTTAAATATAAAGGGCTTACCTATTTAAGAAGAGTTTGGTATGGAGACAGTTCAGAACAGCAGGTAGAGGTGGAAACACAGGACAAAAAAAAAGAAAAAAAAAGAAACATGGTCAGAATGCTACACTTTAGACTAATGAAGCTACGGCGTAGCTACAGTACATGGACAAAATCAATTAATTAAAAAAATAATAAACACTATTTCGAAATGCACTTTTAAACATACTTTTTCCTCCAAAAGAACTACAGTATATACTTCTGATATACCATAAAACCAATATACATGTGTAGTGAAAATCAGATAGGTAGTCGAGCCAGCTCTGGTATGTGGAGTAAATTAACTAGATTTAATTTACTAAAGTTCCCCTCCCTTTCTTCCATTCGGTGAAAGAAAGGGAATAGTGTTAGTGTTTGTTAGTGAATTGATTAAATCATTGACTCTGATTCGCACATGCAGCGTTTTTCTCTAATGAATAAAGAAATGCTTTGTTTGTGACATGTGACCCAAAAGGACATGTGCCTCGAGACGAAGATTACGGAAGAGAACAGGCCCTTAGGGTCTCCCCTGATTTGATCACCTCACAAACAGAGCACTGTGTAATGAGTCAATTCATAAAGCAGCCTGAACTCTGAAGAACAATCACATACACACACACACATGCTTTAACGTACACTCATACACGAACTTTGAATATTAAAACTTAGCATATAAGCATGTCATATTTCATGTGTGTTTCCCAGTTTATAGTCACTTTGTGTATGACGTGTGTTTGAAGGAATGAACTTGCTTTGAAGGAACTAAATGCTTATAATATGCATATCTCTGTATTCCGAGAATCTTCGTGTGACGTGTTTGATATGTCTGTAATTCCCTCAATCTAACGGAGCCGAATTCCGATAGCATAATGACGTAAGGTGCATTATTTTACACATTTCATATTTCAGGAGCCGAACGGCTCAAATACCATCTCCTCATGACTGAAGTGGGAATCCCCCCACAAGACAAAGAAGAACTTTTCCCGCTCGAGACACTCTAAGATAATTGGTTCACGTACGTGAAGCAGAGTGAACCCCTCCTCTCCATAAAAGACTGACACAGAGCGCTTACGTTGCTAGAGAGCTTTTTCCCTGTGAGAGGTTTCCGATTCCATGGCTCCTTAGGGAGCTTTCTCCGTTTCTTTAATCGTTCTTTAATTTCGCCTTCGGATCTTTTCTTACGTTTAGTTTCAGTGAAATGAACGTAATCAGCAACTTCAACTTTAAAGAGACTCTTTGAACCTTCAGCGACCACGTTCGCCCGGAAGAGCTGACAAAGCACGCACCCGCTCTTAAGGACACACACGCAAGACGCGGTTCTCCTCGCCAACACAAAGAGAACCATTGTGCAACTCTCACTCTCCTATCCCTGCATCGGTCCCTGTTCATTTCTTCTCGCGAGGAAAATGAACCCAGCCCGACCTCAGCTGGCAAGCTTCACCTCCAAGGACATTCAAACATGCCGCGCTCACGCGCGCTGGACGAACCCGAACGCTCGGCATCCACATGACCGAGAGAGACACACGCCGGCTTCTCATCACCCATCCAAAAGAGCTTTACCGGTGCAAGTACCAGTTTTACAACTCATTCTCATCCCAAGGCGTCACTAAAATTACAATTTTGACCATGCTTCAATATTCGACGCTTTAGGCACCCTTTAGCGTCAGTTACATGACGCAATCCTAGGGCGTCATCTTACTGACGCTTTACCTTAAGCGTCAGTTAGATGACGCGGGTAGGTTTAGGTCTGGGGTAGGGTTAGGGTTAGATAGCGTCATATAACTGACGCTTAAGGTAAAGCGTCAATAAGATGACGCCCTAGGATTGCGTCATG
Source organism: Tiaroga cobitis (assembly GCA_030578255.1). Classification (NCBI taxonomy): domain Eukaryota; kingdom Metazoa; phylum Chordata; class Actinopteri; order Cypriniformes; family Leuciscidae; genus Tiaroga; species Tiaroga cobitis. Next base: position 45,112,000 of record CM060591.1, read on the forward strand.
TAACTGACGCTAAAGGGTGCCTAAAGCGTCGAATATTGAAGCATGGTCAAAATGATTCCCAAGGCGTCAGTTTCATGACGCCTAGGGATGAGAATCGGCTGAGTTTTACTATGCTTTCAAGGGTTAAGATCTGTTGATTCGTGTTGTCTCAAAGGTTCTGTGTCTGTGATGAATTTTGCCATAAAGAGATCTCTCCAGATCTCCTTACTCTCAATCTCTCTCTGTCTATCTCACATGATCTTTCGATCAGACCACTCTCTCTCTCTCTCTCTCTCTCTCTCTCTCATTTGTTTGTTTCGTTAGTTTTACTGTTAATGTACACATATGTATCCCAGGGTTTTTAATGTAGAATTCTGTATCCGTAGTTTCAATTATTAAAACCATATTCTTGATTGCTTTCTGTCTAAGAGCTATATTACAAGTCAATGAAATGCTGATCTTATAGCTACAAAGCTTTACAAGTTGTTACGATTTCAGTAAGGTAAATTTTATAGGCACAAGAAAATTAATGTTCACGGCCGGAACATTGAGATTTCTTGGAGTTTATAAAAAGGGATAACTTTGTTGAGAAGTTGGTAAGTTAATCTTACGGCTGTTTGCTGGACAAACCGAGTGTTTGATAACTAAATTAATTCCCTTAAAGTTATCTCATATAATCGATCAGTAATGAGACCATTGATGTATGAATGAGGAATTATAATTATCCATGATTAATTATGAAAATTCCCTATGAATAATTTGAGCTAATTAAGGCAAAAGTCATTGTCGCTACACATGAAACCAAGCACATTTCAGTCACTATTTGACAATACTGTGGTACAATAAAATTCATGGTTCTATAAAAGTTACCATGTAGTTGCACCAATAAACTTGTTTTTTGAATAATGAGACCATGGATGGATGGGTTGATGGATGGATGGATGGATGGGAGGGTGGATGGATGAATGGGTGGGTGGGTGGATGGATGGATGGATGGATGGATGAATGAACAAACATGCACATACTACTAGCTACTTGATCCCTCTTAGCAATTAGATACTTATGTATTCATTTATTTATTACAAGGGCAGACTTAAGATAAAATATATATTCGGGAAATACTTTCCCAAATGCTGCCAAAAGCAGAACAAAAGAGAACGAAATAATGCAGAGCAATCCTTCAAATGTATTTGTGATTAGGCTGCATGATGGTGAAAGAACAAGGAGGAGAAAGACAGACAGAGAGAGAGAAAGAAAGAAATAAAGAGAGAAAACCTTGTGCAGCGAGTGAAGATGAAACGGAATAAAGAGGTGTCAAAGACCCCGTGGTGCTATAGTTTAGACAGATGGTACTATTCAAGCTCGGGCCCCTGACAGTCCTTAAAGCAAGTGTCTATGCCTACATTTATGTGTTAAAAAGATCAACACACACATACACTTACGGCACAAATAGCATTGTTCTTGCTGTTCACTCTTTGAACTCTGTCCTTATCCTTTTACAATACATGGCATGGCAAAAAAGAAAAAGAAAAAAACCCCGCTCTGCTGCGTTACAAAATGGCTGCAGTGGGAAGATCACTGAGAGTCCTATGCTTTATACAACTCCCCCATTTTTTTTGTTGAAATCCAAAAGTGCAAGTTTCGCCATCACACCCCTCCATAGTTGCCTCGGCTGTTGACAAGAGAGATGGAGTGTGTTGTGCCAGTGTGTGTCCTCTGCAAAGCACCTGATTACATTCATGGAGCCAAGAGGAGATTTATGAATGCAGACTCAAGCAAAGAACGGCCCCATTCGCACTCTAAATAATGGCAGGGCGAAATATCTTTTTTTCATTTCCATTCCCTGTGTCCCAAACTACCCAAATGAATATTTACCCCACTGAAATTATCTATCCACCTCGGGACCCCATTCAGAGGGTTATTTCAGTGGAAAGGACGCTGGAGGCGACAGGGCCAGATGCGTGGTTGGTGTGGTGGGGTGTATTTGGCGTTTGGTTTGTAGTGAAGCCAACATCCCCTGCAGAAAAAACACAGTGCATCCTCTCTAATGTAAATATTGAACAGGTTTCGGACCAGAGGGAATAACTAATGTTAATGAATGGGGAAACTCTTAGCTTAGCACACTTTATCAGAGCATAAGCATGCTGTCCAGGCTCAGAGGCGGCAGATAAATTGGAAGGAGTTTGTTTTAAAACAGATGAATTGGGCGAGACCACACTACGTGCAACATGATCAGTCAGTGTCAGCTTATGTGAGTCAGTCTGCTGTAATAACGTTAAACTGGCGCTGTGTTCTGCCAAGCCATAATGTGATCCAAGGCAGGAGTCCAGGAAAATGGCTGAATGTAGACGTATAAGCATAGCTTGACATGTATGATCTGTGTGTGACGGGAAATGAAAGAGGGATTTGAAATTGATGGTGATGCCTATATCAAATATATATATATATATATATATATATATATATATATATATATATATATATATATATATATATATATATATATATATATATATATATATATGAAATGGATGGTTCTGCATCTGGAATTTGATTGGATGAGCCACTCCATTCTGCTGTTTGTCATACCCATACCAAAGATGTCACGGATATAGACCACATATTATTCACAAAGTACTACACATCCCCCTCCTTTTGTGTTTCTGTTTATTAAACATTTTGAATGCTTTCTGCTAACAATAAGAGTGTAGGACTTACTCTTTTTTTTTTACCATAAATAATTAATTAAAAACTAAATTACTTTAAAATTAATTAATGACGATTTTGTCACATTCTCCACAACAAAATAAGTGTGATTATTTGTGACTTTTTGTGATTATTATTTCTGGGTTGTATGAATTATAAACCTGCGCACATATTTTAAAAGCACATAACTATATAATCAATTCTGAATGAGCATGTGAACGCCGTCAGCGTTAATCACAGGTTCGCGTTTAAAGTCTGATCATTTCAATGGAGGTGAATCAATCGAAGTTAACTTTAGCTGGAAGTAACATTATTCAAAAACCGCTATAAAGCCAAAACAATCTGTTACCTTAAATTATATGTTTATCTCTGTAAAGCTGCTTTGAAACAATCCATTGTTAAAAGCGCTATATAAATGAAGATGACTTGACTTGACTATATATATTGTTATTTAATATTTGATGTATGTGTGAATAAGTAGGATTTACTTTGAAATATTTCCCCCAGAAACTTGGTAGTGAATTTCACAAATAATTAGAAAGAAGCAGCAAGTAATATACTGAACTAAGCATAGAATTTTGAAGTGGAAATGTATGCATTCCTTTATTTATTCTTATTTGATTATGTATTAACTAACCACTAACCTTAAACATAATTGTTGGAAACTGTTTAAAACGTATTAATGAAAACAACCCAATTTGTTTAGATCCACTGAATTTGGGTTTTTAATTGTTTTTATTAGTTTTTATCAGTTTTATTGGATAGCAAGACTTTTATTTTCACTACCTAAGAAAGCTATTTTCTGTGTATGTGCCATCACCTACCGGTCAGCCAAATTCTAGACTACTACTGCATATTGTCCTCCCATTAATTAGCTGTAGTATTATAATTTAGCATGAATGATTCTTTGTGTGATTTGGATTGATTGATATCACAATCAAACAAATAAAAAAAACCTTATCACTTGTTTGAGACATGACCTAACAAATGTGTGTGATGGTGCTTATTTGCAGGAAACCCAAAGTGTGAATCAAGCTTGGATTATTCTCACAATTTGAAATGTACAATGTCAAAGTATTTACATTATCTTAAATATTAACCCATTTACATCCAAAACACTTTAAAAACCTACAAATGTCTAATAACACTTTAAGCTTAATATAATATTGAATAATGGACTAGTCGATTTCATTCACGACCAGTTGTCACATGATTCTTAAAAATTTGAAGTCTTTATTCAAGTTGTTAATGCTGGTAATGTCGGGCAATGTTAATCCAATCACACACTTTGTACAAATACATACAAAAACCGACAATGGCGCAAGTCTCTGTCTGCTCAGAAAATTTTGAAAACGAACTGCATATCTTGTAATATTTTTTACCTCCTTTCAACCAAATAACATTTGCATCATGATCTTATAACTTATTGGAAAAAAAATAAATGTAGCCTGAACCGTAAAGAGGACAATAACTCTGAAGCAGTGAGGATGAATTGTGAAATGAAGCATAGCACTTTGTAGCTGCTTCAAGGGAGATGCCTCAGAGTATACTTGTCAACTCCAGAGACTGAGCAGAATGCAGCTGGAGGAAATTGGCCAGGAAATTGGTGGAAAAGAGACTTTTCTCTATCGACAAAACAACTCTATCTTGTTCATTTTTCTCTGAGCTCCATTCAGACTGTTCTCAACGATACAGCCATGCTGAGGACGGTGGGTGTCCGCAGAGGAAAATAGCAGTCAAATATGTGTGACTCGAACTCTGACATTAAGAGGATGCGACTGATGCTAACAAACATGTCTGCGGACAGCTTGCACACTTATCGTAAATTTTAATCTGATGAAACAAATAGATCTGCTGCACTTCCTCCATGGTTTCTTAAAGTACCTTAAAGGGTTCATCCCAGCTAACAGACATTTGTTATAAGAACGTTCACCAAATATTCAGCGTTGGTTCAGGGAACGTGAAAAATACCCAGTTTTCTTGACGTTAGAGGGACGTGTTTTAAAAAGTACAATGTTCCTCAAACGTTCTTTCAACTTAATTTTGATTTAAAATTCAACATTCTAGTAACGTTGATTTCTAACATTCCAAGAACATAAAAATGTCCAGTTTCCTGAATGTTAATATAATGTTATTAAAGGTTAGTGTGATGTTCCTGAAACATTCTTTCAATCATTCAAACACCTGCTATGAACAAGCACTGAAATAAAGAGAAATAAGAACACAAACTACAACTTTAATCAGACACAGCCTTAGATGAACTGAAGATAAAAGACATTAAATCCCTCAAGAAATCTCTCTCAACTCCACAAACAGCATTACCAGCTTCACTTATTACCAATCAGACTGACTTTACTTCTGTCACACGTCTACATGAGATCTTATTGAGAATTAACAGAGGTTTAGATGTTGATGTCTTATTGAAAATGTTTCGCTTGAGGTCACCATCATGGAGATCAGTGTTTGCTTTAGTTGGGCTCTTGACTCTTGACTTTCTGAAAGCTGGTACTTTATCAGTGATTGCAAGTGTTTATGGAGGACATTTCTGCATTGATAAAGCAGATTTATATGTGTGTTTTAATAACAGACAAACGACTGCTTTTACTGAGGTTTTACTTTTCAAAGCATTATTGAAAAAACATTTACATCAACAAATGTGAAAAAGATATTTGTAAAAAAATGTTTTTCAGATGCTGAATGTAAATTTCTGTGAGAGTATATACAATACTGCAATTTTTAACTTTCTATTTAAACTGTTTTGTGTCATTTATACACTCACAGACATCAACATTCGGTATATGAAACACAACAATGGTGACATGCTTCATGCCAGGATACAACATACATTCATGACTCCCAGCATGCACTGCTAATATGATAAATCAAATTGTCCTTGATCTTCTGACATATAGAGGTATTTGTACCATTAAAACACCCTACAAATGTTATAGCTTAAAAAGTACTCAGTACAAAAAGAGCACTTATGTAAAACAAGCTGATATGTTGGATATTGTTTGGATTTGGGATTGGACATGTGATGTCACACAGGAAAATATATTTGCATATCACACCCGTATACACCTGACACAAGCATCAAAAGCAACTAGGACACATTACAATCACTGACACTGTCTACAATGGATAGAGTACAAAGGTGCCTCGTCAATTTCAAATGTACTATATGCGTTTGAGCAACTGCCAAAGACAGGACACATAGAAGAGCAAAGGGACAGTTGCTTTGTCGTGCCCGGTTTAAAAAGCATGCTTGCATCTGTACAGCCTTCAGAAGGACCCCAGCATAAGGGAAATTACTCGTGTCAGATAATTATATGTTTGTTCAAACCATTTGACTGCAGATGTTATGGAGAGTTTGCAAAGAAAGTTTTGTTGAAAGATGAAGCAGTCAACTGCATTGGATCTGAGAGCAAATACATTGCAAATTGTATAAAGCTTTGTTTGTAAATTACAGTTTTATATGGATAATGCTCTCAAAACACTTACCCATGTGCAATATGGTTGATGCTTTTTCCCATGCAATTGCATTAACCAATCACAACAATGCCATTTACAGACAAGACTGAAGGGAAATGGCCCTAAAACGGATCATTTCAGAAACAGGACCAGAAAGGTTGAAAAAAAAAAATGTTTGTGAAGATATGACTTTTTTTTGTATAAAAACTTTAATGACATTATAAGTGGTTATAATGCATAATGATAACATTATAACCTCAACGAACATATTAAAATAATAACAATCCATTTCATGACCCTTTAAAAGAACCACTTACAATAGCAAAGGTTTCTGATTTTTAGAATTAAACAGGCTGTTCTTGCTGTGTTCTTTATATGCAAATGGCCTCTATTATGATTGATTAACCTTTTTGAATGAAATGAGTTACAATGTCCTTACCAGGTTGAATTTTGAAAAGACACTGGTATTAGAGTCCTTCTACTCGACCCAAGCCCACATTTATGTTTTATTTATGTTTTCATTTTCAAGTAAAACAGTGTGCAACAATCACTTGATCTTTGAGTCAGAGCAGGGAATCCATTTATTCTCGCTCCTGTTTTCTATGATGTGACCCTTGACATGGCTCCTGTTTTCTATGATATGAAAATGCTGGACATTTTCTCAGCATGTGATGTGTGGGCCAAGGAGTGAAAATGCTGTGCGGTACAACGCAAAGCGGGATGGGTGGTTACTAGGGCTGCAACTAACGATTATTTTGATAATCGATTAATCGGACGATTATTTTTTCGATTAATCGATTAATCGGATAGAAATTAAATTAGATTTTTTTTTTTTATAACTAAATAAAACCGTAAATCAGGGTATTTATGTGTAAAAGTGTACTTTAAAAAGTGCAAAAGCCACACATTGAGTTTTACTAATATCAATATTTGCATTGTTTTTAATGATAATTGCTGATGGTAAGTTGACAAACATGATTATTGTTAAAAAAATGATATCCAACATATTATGTTTTAACACAATTTTTGTTAAAACAAATTTACACAGACATGTTGTTCAGATGTGAATATCTGAACTAAAAACAAACTAAAAACATCTAAAATATATAATTCATTTAATTTTTATTTAAAATTAATTATATATAAGGAATATAAGGATAAAGAATATAATATATATTATATATAATATATAAAAGAATATAATATAAGGATAAATTGATTAAATAAATATAGAAAGACTGAAAACAATTGTGTAAACGTAGAGCCGCAGTAGATCGCGTTTGACAAACAATTAAAACTTAGTAGACTAATGCTATAAAAAGAGAACGGAATGGAGGTTACGTTACCCAGCAAGCTAACAGGCTTGAGTAAAGGACAGGAGAAATGATGCATTAGTGCACAAGCATTCGCTGAAAACCACTGAGTACAGTGACTAAAAAACAATATTTTACTGCTGCTGTTATTAACTGCCTTTGTATTTAGTGCTTCACTTTGTAAACACCATTTTAATTTAACCTATTTCTGCGGTAGCGCTATTTTAATCCATCACTTACGTTGCGAGCGAACTGATTGCGCAACCTGATGCTCGAGACAAAATACAGACATCCCAAGATCCCGGAAGTCCCGGGAGTCTCCCTCATATTGATTGCGGCTCCCTGATGCCCGCGAATTAGTTCAAACTCCCGAAATCTAGAGCGCGCAAGCAAGAGCGCGCATGCGAGACAGAAGAGACTGCTCCAAACCGTGTAGCGCGCGCGCTCGGCAGAGAGAGACCTTGCGTGTGTGTGCGTACCAGTAAACGCTCCCCGTGACGTAAGCAGACCAACTAATCGATAATGACATTCGTTGACAACGATTTTCATAATCGATTATAATCGATTTTATCGATTAGTTGTTGCAGCCCTATCCTAGTGCATGTGTCTAACCACAAGTTTTGTGCCTCACTCACTACCAAGAAGAAAGATCAGATTGAGACATTCATCAAGTTCGGTCTAGTTCGGTCTGTCTGAAAGACCTAAACCCTGTCTGAATCTTAACACAGATGTATGCATGTTGGACTCAGTGCTCAGACCCAAGGGCTTTACCTGTTACATACAAACACTTAGTGTCATGTTTGACTGAGCTCTCTTTTTATTGGTTATGTGGCAGCTGATGAATGTTTTCCACCTCTTCTTCATGCTAAACAATCACTCGCACGCCCTCCTCCTCTGCTTTCGCTCACTTGCCGCTCACCCTTCCCTCTCGCTCACGACAACTGGATGGAAATGGATGGAAAATGCCGACAAAAGTGTCTGGCTCGGCTGAGTGTGAGAACCTTTCCTGCGGGCATGGCCATGTGAGAAGGGAATTACTTCAAAGCTGCAATGGATTGTGGGAGTCTTACACAGACCATTCGGCCACTTACTGCAGCCTGCTCTCAGTTTCTGTTGAGCAAATCGAATGTGTTTTTTTACAGTCAACCTAATCTGTCAAAAGTCCACATGCCTTAGGTTTTTGATATACTTTTGATAAATACAATGTATACAGTGTATAAACAATGACGCGCATTTTCATTGAAGGGTTGGGGGGGGTCACATGTATTGGTTTTATCCACCCCCACCCCCCCCACCCCTCCTCAATTGCAGACTCATTTCTTAACCATATAAAGCCTAGTGCATCATATGTAACACATTTCTAAGGCCTCTAAATTATGAACATGCTCGGAAATTTGCTGAAAAACCTGTTATACACAATCTAATACATCCCTTCTGTCATCAGATTTATATCAAGTAAACATTCTTAGTACTTTTTCAAAATGTACTAGTCTGAAGAACATCATTTGTATCCATATATTATTTTGTATTTTTTAAAATCACACAAAAATGTGAGCATCACATTTGATCCATCATGTTTCTTTGTACATCTATAAATCATATTGCATTAAATGTTTTGCTCCGCACAATACAAACTGCAAAGCTCTGATCATAAAACTAAGCATTTAAATATCATCTCACTAGACACATTAAGTGATATAGAGTGACAACTGTTATTTAAAAGCATTTTATGCAAGTAGTCTGTTAAACAGGTATACAAATATCATTAGGTTTACATGAAATTCTAATAGATTTTCGTTCACTGTTCATTGCTGGTGGAATGATCTTCCCAACCCTATCTGGAAAACCGAATCCCTGACAATATAAAAAAAAAAAACTGAAAAACCCATCTCTTCCGTCAGCACTTAAAAAAAAATCTTACCCTATGCTTTCACTATTCCTTAAAGGGCCCCTATCATGCTACTATAAAGGTTCCTAGTTTTGTTTTTGGATGCATCAAAGGTCAAAAAACACTTTCATTTTCTCATAGTCTACATTGCACATCACCACATTTTTCAAACATTCTCAAACGACTCATTGTATAATCAGCCTCTCTGAATCCCTCCTTTCTGCGAGCCTGCTCTGCTCTGATTGGCCAGCCGGCCCAATCTGTTGATAAAATATTTGTTTATGTATAAAAAAAAAATAATATATATATATATATATATATATACTTAAAATATATAATTATTGATCATATTTTCACCATGTTAAGTAAAAATCTGAACTTGCCCACCAAGGCCAACAGGAAAAAAAAAAAAAACATTGTTGAGCCCTGAAACAGCTGCCTCATTTGACCAAAGCTTCCATAGGCCTGCACAACCAGCCCGTCCTTGCCGGCAAGGGCGGGTGTAATTAAAAACAAAACTGAAATCAAATCAAGCATAACATCAAAAATAAATCCAACCAATACAGCTTTAATTGGTAAAAGGGACCTTGTATTAAATCAAAGATGCATTATACAGTGCAGAAATTTGGTCTTGTTATGCGAAGAGGGAAACGCAAGGATTAAGAGGTTAGAGAGAGAGAGAGATGGAGCGAAGACAAATGAGAACAAAATCTAATGAAAGCAGATGGCATTCAGAAAGAGTCCTGCCCAAGGCCAGCACCCTCCCTTCTCACTGTTGCTTTGGTCTCTTCCCTTTACACCATTAGACAAGGTAAAAAGGGTGTCAGGATGAAGGGTGAAGAGGCATCTGTATGTGTAGAGGTGGACTGTGGGAATTGGCAATCAAGAGGGGTTGCTTAATTAGTTTACAAGTCAGACTTCTGCAAGAAGTCATGTTTTCCTTTCCCTTGGTGAGGAGAAAACCAGCATGAATGCCCTATATTGGGGAAGGAAAATATGGCGTGTTCCATCCCGTCCTGCATGACTTAAAAATGCAGGAAACGCATTATGCTTCAAAAACAAGCTTTTGATTGTATTATTTACTGTGATATCCAGCACCGCATGTACTATTGAGTACTAAATATTTATGCATGCATAACCAGATAGGTAAACGAAGAGCGATGGTGTTCCACTAAAACAAAATATTCACTTCAGATGCAAACTGTAATTTTGTATAGTAGTAGCAACACAGCCAAAGTCTCGATGTCCATTACATCAACAAGATGAAATACTCGCTGAATCAAAATATTACAAAGCAGAACAAATAATTAAATTTGCCAAGTTATAAAGCACAAAACAATCATCCCCCTTTTTCTTATCCTCCATCTATCTCGCTTTCTGTCGACCTGACTGTAGAAAAGATTAAAATTCATCAATCAATCACACATTTTAATGGCCAGACCATCTCCCTGACACCCACAGCAAAAATTGAATCACAAAAGCAATTTAATTAAATTGAACTGCGATTCAATAGCTCTAATCATTCTGCACAGTAAAATGAAATCTCTTTCCTTTAATCATACCCCCATGTTAAATAATTACTCAATTTGGGGGTACGGTTGGGATGGGTGATGAGTTAGTAACTAAAATAATATTTGTGCATTTACACTAGCGGCGTTATGGATGTACGGGTTAACAGCCTCTTGATATGGCATGTTTGACCCTGTCGACTTGCTTTGCCGCAATTTAATTTCTGGGCACCATGTTAAATTAATTACAGGTCTATGTGACGGAATTACATTGCTTATACATTTTTTGCACTATTCAGATTTCCCTGCTTAAAAGGGAATGAACCAAAATAAACATGACTTAACCTCTATCAACAGTGGTTTGTTGTCAGTTAGGAAAGAATTCAAAAGAAGCTAATTCAGATTTATTTTTTTTATTTGTAAAAACAAGTATTCACTTACAAAGGAAACCGATGTCGCAAAACATCTGAATGATTTAAATCAGAAATGTAAATCTTGTTATAACCTTTTTTTTTTCATTTGTGAACCTACCTAGAAGACACTTAATTCAATCTAGACGTGCACATACGCTTGCAGTGCTGTATTTAAAACACATTACATCTTTAAGGAGATACTCCGAGCTAACTCCTGTGATAAGAATCACATAAATTACGCTGGAGGGTCGCAGACTCGAACACTTTCATTGGATTCTCTGGGAGCACCAATGGCCTCACGGGTGTTATGAAACACAATTAATCACATCCACAGGTAGGAGTGGACGGTCAGAGCGCTCTTCCAGAACAGTCAGAGAGGTTATAGAAATGCAAAATGGGTCGTATAACGGTTGAAGAACTGTTCCAGGTGGGGGGTGCAAACATGTGTTGAGCAGGACAGGGAGAGAGAAAGAGAAATCAGGAAACCACTCTTACACCAGTTTAAGTGCCATGTTGCCATTAGGGATTAAACGTGTGGAGGAAGCTTATAGGACGCTGCCGAAAGGTGCCAAGTAAAGTGGCCGTGTGAGTAGAAAAAGAGCAGCAACTCTATCTCGATCAATTCAAGTCAGGCCAAGTGCTGTATGAGTGAGAAATGTTATAAAAAATATGGAAAAGTAATGTAAAAAGCACAGAACAAATATAGTGCCTGTTAAAAAAAAAAATTGTTTTCTTTTCTAGTAGATTTTACATTGTAATATGCATTTACTTTTTCATTTTTTTTCAGCTGCTGGAAATAACAATACACCATTTTCAATATTCTATTTATGTTTCATGAAAGAGGTACAGGACATATTCTTCCACTCTTTCTGCACAATTTATTTTTTAAATTCTGTGTACCCATTCATCAGATGGATACAGATGGACGTCAGATGGTCTTTGGCCGTTGTGCTGCATATCACACCATGAGCGCTGTTTTTTTTTTCACCATCAAGATGCAAGTAGTTCAAATTGTGTATGTCTGTATTATAATTAGTATTATGATGATTAATAATAATAATGATTATTATTATTAAAATAATTATAAAAAATACAAATATAAAAATGTCTATAATAATAATAATAATAATAAACCCACACTGATCAAATAGTAATTTGACATATATTGCTGCATTGCTGAAATGTCCTAAATTATAAAACAAAACACTTCGGATTTTGTTATAGCTATTAGTTGGTCAGATACGTTACTGTACATGCATTGTCCGTTTATTCAAAGATCCAGAAAATAAATAAATACATGCATACATACATGCAGATAAAGTACATCCAAACAAATGACACCATCTAAAAAAGAGACATGTATTTCTGAGTGTAACTTAAAATTTTCACAATGCAGTGATACTGCGATACTAACCATATAGCATGCCAAATGTTACTGATGTTACATTTTCAAAATGTTACTGTCTGTACAAAGTGCTTATTAGCTAACTGAAACAGAAATCTTTCTCAAAACAAGTGTCAATATTGGCCTTTTCCATAATGCACCTCTTTTGCTCTGAAAACAGTTTGCTTGGTTCCCTTTGAACATCCACCTACTACACATAAACAGCTCCTGAAACTACCTAGGCCATACTTCAGGCAAACAGAACGAGCAATTTACCAAGCTCTGCTAGGTACCCCTGCGTGTTTACAGAGCTCATCTTAAATTCAGATGTAGCTACTGTGTTTCATGGAAATGGGTTTTGAAAGGTTACGACTGCGTGTGAATCAAAACCGCACCGGGGGAAACAAGACAAGATGAGCCAATATAACACATATTTCTCTTTCATAAACAGCTTATTGACCGACGTGCCATTTGAAACTGGTTCGGTCAACTTATACAAGCTGTGCGTGCTAGGCGGTGGCGTGATGGGAGATGTCCCTTTCTGAACTTGACCTTCTGTGACCTGTGTCACAACGGACTGAAGCTAAACAAAGTACACACTGGCTGCCTTCCAGCGTATGATACATCAACTGGCTATCATCTTACCAGGGTATTCCAGAGACAGAGGGACACTAACTGGCCCAACATCAGCCTGCTTTTAGAGGACAATTCATCACTGGGCAATGCCTCACTCTGTCAATTCCCAATCCCACAATGTTAGTAGACGAAGGGTTGAGTGGATAGGCTGGAACACAAGATCTTCAGCGTTGGGATTTGCAACAACCTCAATGTGCCATTCACTCTTGAAGGGGCAGAGAGAGTTTGACTTGTGAGGCATCTCAGGACCAGATAACAGACTTCAGCAGTCTTGTCCTTCTCAGCAATGAGAAAAAAGGTTGAGATTTCACTTTCAAAGCACGTCTGGGGTCAAAAGCGCATTCCGCATGCTAATTTAGTGGATTTGAACATATGGAACACCATATTGTGCAATGATAAATGTAAAGATTAATGCAAAGCTTAAGTTCATGGTTAAGGGAACTGCTTTGAAGACACTATTGCTACGTTGCCAGTTGTGAATGTAACAAAATATAACATGGAATATCACATAAAGCATTACGCATTTCCATCCCATGGGTTCATGAGTACAAAACCGTTGCTTCCTGGAATATTGGGGCAAAATATCTAATACAACTGAAAGAGAAATCGAGGAAGCCACTGTGCTCTTTCTCGTATGATTACGTACGCATGATTTCAAAAACAACACATTCCAGCTCCAGATCAGCTATTATTTAAGACACATTTATGTCAAATGGATGTTTCATTTGAATTATATCTGTGCGAGATGTTTCAAATAAGTGTTGGGGAAAATATCGACCCTGGCAAAATGTGTTGGGGACATGGTCCCACCTTACATCCATCTTACCAACCAAACATAAGCACATTCTTTCCATGAGTGTTGTTGTGAGTCACGCTCTCGCTAATATCTGATGATCAGTAGCGGTTCGCTAAATAAAATAATTCAATAAAAACCATTTACAATTAGCACTTAACTCGAAAATAACTATTAAATAATCAATTAATTTGAGACCTGGCTGACTGAAATCAGCTTGAAAATGCTATCTCATGAAATAAATGCAAATCCATAATTTCTTTACAAGGTACACAGCGTTATTTCATCAGTCAATCGTGAAAGTCTGGTGGTTGAAAATCTTTACAATTTAAAGGTACACAGTGTTATTTCATCAGTCAATTGTCAAAGTCTTGTTGTTGAAAGCTTCTGGCAACATTAAATCCAGGAGAGAAGACCATTCTAGAGAAATAGCAAGTAGAGAGGTTACGCGGACAACGTAATATCTGAGCGAGAGCATACAAGAGCCAAGAGACTGTATATTTGAGAACACGTGTCCAGATGTGTGCGAGAGTGATGGAAATCCGCCTGCGAATTGAGAGATTTGTGCTCACGCATTACTTGGATGCGCTCTAGACATTTGTCATTAAAATGAACGCCATATAAACGGCCTCAAATAAACTATAAAAAGGTGAAGATGATTATGTCTCAATGCTGCAATCGATTTTTTTATTAGTTAAAATCAATGGGAAATATCTTGTATTTGAGGCCTATGCTTGCGTCTCAGAGAACACAAAAAGCGTAGTCATGTTGTCTTGCGTTTGGAGGCAGATGCCTGGTGTTTGAGAATGCAATCGTGTGAGACAAGACATTATACCCAATCATTTGACAGACTTTAGCTCAGGCATTTTAGAATGACCAAACCAACATGCGAGATGCTGTGCAACAAAATTGGTTCACTGGATAGTTCAGTCATCCAATCACATTATCAATTGAGGCAGGCACTTTTTTTTCTTTTTTTTCTTTTTTTTTGGCGCGCATACCGTTATTGATAACACTTTATTTGAAGGTGTGTGCATAAGACTGACATGACACTGTCATAAACATGACATAACACCTGTCATGAACATGAAGGAGTCTTTATGAATGTTTATGACTGTTGTCATTAAGTGTCATTCTGTAAATTATGACACTTTTAATGCAAAGTTGACATTGTTTAAAATGTATTTGTTATGACAACTTGACTTTAACCAATACTAAAATGTCTTGATTATTACATAAATGTCTTTGTTATGACAACTTGACATTAACCAATAAATCATAACCTGTCAACCTGTCACAAATATGTCATGACAGGTCTAATTATCCAACTTAAAGAAGTTATTTAGCTTTGCGTTAACATTACATTACCTTGTCATATGTTAAAGCATTTGACAGTGTAATAACCCTTAATTACATCTTTATAACTAGTACAATGTGTTCCACTTTACTTGACGACAAGTAAAATATTCATGACACAGTTATGATGGTGTCATGACGGCCAAAGTCAAAACCAACAACATATGACAGGGTAATGTAATGTTAACGCAAAGCTAAATAACTTCTTTAACCCTCTGGGGTCTGATGTGTTTTCTGGGTCCTGGAGGTGTTCTGACATGCTCTGACATTTGTGTTTATTTCTGATACTTATGACATTTTCATGGCTAAAGTCTGATTAGACTGTATTCAGCACAAACTCTGCTACAGTAATATGTCAGCAGCATGTATGTACAAGTTTTTAGTTTTGAGATAATGACGTTTATGCCGTTATGACGTTTTTGGTTTTATACAAATTACTTAGAGAATATTTGTTTTTGTTTTGAATCAGATCATTTAAAAGTACACACTTACATGTTTATAAAGATACATGGCTCTTAAATGTGAGACGTGTATTCGCTGAGTTGTTTCAGTTTATAGACGTGCTCAAGAAAAAAAAAAGTTCACAGAGACGGAGAGACAGAACGCATACCCCGTTTATTTTCTTTATTTTACAAAAGCACAATGGTTTGTTTTTATTGTAAGTGGACACATACAAAAATAGACATCTCACAGATTTTTTTTTCATGTTTCTTTTTTCTGTATGACCATAAATGACGGAGTATTTTAAGTCTATGTTGCTGCTATGTGAAAAAAATCGAGCAAATCACGCCGGCGTGATTGCCGACCCCAGAGGGTTAAGTTTGATATTAGACCTGTTATGACATATTTGTGACAGGTTGACAGGTTATGATTTCTTGGTTAATGTCAAGTTGTCATAACAAAGACATTTATGTCTTTGTTAATGTCAAGTTGTCATAATAAAGACATTTTTTGTCTTGGTTAATGTCAAGTTGTCATAACAAAGACATTTTTGTCTTTGTTAATGTCAAGTTGTCATAACAAATACATTTTAAACAATGTCAACTTTGCATTAAAAGTGTCATAATTTACCGAATGACACTTAATGACAACAGTCATAAACATTCATAAAGACTCCTTCATGTTCATTACAGGTGTTATGTCATGTTTATGACAGTATCATGTCAGTCTTATGCACACCCCTTCAAATAAAGTGTTACCCAGTTATTTATACAGTAAATGTTTCCGCATCATAGCATGTATAAAAAAAAAAAATTGCCTCAATTGCGCGGATTCGTTTTTTATGAAACATTTTTAGAAGTTATGTGCATCTTGTGTGTCTTTGCATACAAATAGATGGATGAAACCATACTACTGATGACTTTCAGAATATGTTTGTGAGACTGTTTAACAATGAGTCATCTTATTTTTTTAGGAAGACGTTCATGTAAAAGAAATTATTCTAAATCATAACCATGAAATTGAATCTGTGACGTAGAGGTGCCTTGCCCTTGTTCATGTGTGTTTCTAAATGTCTCCATAGTTCATGCGCCTCAGAGCAGAAAAGATGTATCTGCTTATCGCCATCTGAATGTCGTAGTTTGCATTCTAATGCTCACAGTATGTGCAGGAGAAGAAAATACATGCAAATTCAGCTACATCAAAAACAGTTCACTACTTTAAACTCTCTCTCACACACACACACACACACACACACACACACACACACACATACACGTTTGTTTCACTATATTAGTAAGGACATTGCATAGACATCCATTGATTTTATATCAGGTTAATGCTATTGTCTATCGCCTAACCCATACCCATACCCTACCCCTAAACCTACCCATCAGAGAAACATGTGCAAAACACTATGTTTTAGCCGATTTATAAGCCTTTTTAACTTGTGAGGACCAGCAATATGTCCTCACTAGTCAGTTGTCATTACATTTAACTATATAAATGAGGACATTTGGCCTAATATCTAAACCTGTACACACACATAACTGAGAAAAACTGTGCCGGTTTGCATTATGCAGTATCCATCAAACATTTAATATGAGTGAGTAAGTGCTTGCTAACCTTTGTCTACGATCACACCTACACGCTCTCCTGAGGCAACAGCACAGACAGCATTGCGATTCAAAGTGTTTTGGACTAAAAAACTGCCAGTTGGTTTCCTCACAATGTTTGGTTGAGGAACAAAGGGAGTCCATGCTAGCTATGGGCTTGAAAACAATGCTAAGAAATTTCCACAAACATAAAAGGTCACGGGTTTCATAATTCAGCAGAGTGATGGAAGTTCTGTGCATGCATATGTGTATACTATAAATCTGGACAAAAACTGTGCAATTAAATATTCTTGTTTTACTGTATTCAAAAGGATTTTGCTGGTGATATTCAATTATGTAGCATTATGAATAGAGCTTTTAATGGTCTTGTGTATGTGTATGTGGTAATGGAGGTTTCAAAAGCTTTTTCCTGCAGCTATAGTTTTAAGACGCTGTGACTATTGTGATTAATTCAGCAAACACTGTGATATTACAGAAAAAGAAACAGCTATTGTCATACTAAATCAACACGTTTAATTGCATTGCATTTTTGCAATTAGTTCAGCCTGGACTGTTTTCTGGGCCCATTCAAATCTTGGGTGTCAATTGGTTTTCACTTTATTTTGATCCCTTTAACACATTCTGTTGACTATAAGTTATGTTGCTACATGCTTAAACTCATTAGAGTTTTAGTAGAGTAGTAGACTAGTAGATGCACAATAGTCAGTAGAATGTCTATTGGAGGACCATCAAGATAAAGAGTTAGCAGATATTAAGCCGACAGTCTGCTAATACTCTAATAAGAGTTAGTTGATATGTAGTTGCAAAGTTATTTATAGTCAACAGAATGTTTAAAAGGGACCATCAAAATAAAGTGTTACCATTCATTGTGTCTTATTTTGAGTTAATAATCTATAGTAAGCAACTAAAGCCTAAAACTAAAGCATACTGAGAATTTTCACACTACTCTTTGGCTAGCTAACAAGCGCTGCTTCCGTCAGGAAATGCAAATCTATTTAGTCATTGAGCGAGAATAGGGCACTATCTGAATGTATAGCCTTTTAGCATGCAATTATTGACAGTATCGTGTCACATTATAGATGAAACTTCTGAACTGGTTCTATGAGAATGCTAGATCCTTTACATGTAATTACAATCTGTAAATTGTTTGCAACTTAAAACAAAACATCAAGGGGAAATAGTATTACTTGGTAAATTCCTTTGCTCGTCTTTAATCTCCGTAGTAAGTCCTTCTGGGTGTGAGGAAACTCACAGTGGACAAAATTATCCACGCAGAAAAACATGGGTATTGTGAAAAGTAGGAAGCAAATCTACCTCAGATACCACTCAAAAACCCAAGGACAGAGGAAACACAGAGATTCAGAGGAAGTTTGTGACAAAATCCAAATTGTTTGTGGTTCAATTGTGCAGAGCATCTATAAATCTATTTCACCAGCAAAGCAGAATTATACTTATATAAGCAAGGAATTCAAGAAAGAAACTATACGATTTATCTTCGGAGCTTTGAGATATTTATGATATATGATGTTAAGCTTACTCAGACAGAAAATAGCTTTTTCTCTGGCTATTAAAAACTCAAAGAGTAAAAGAGGCAAAGGCATTAGGAGAACATCTCAGAGGCACCCTCAGCCAAGCCACAGGCAAACACAGCAGATCTCCAAACATCAGATCCGACAGAGGGACTCGCTTTTCAGTCTCCGACATTCAATCCTCATGTTTATGATGTATGACCTTGTAATAGCCGGGAACCACAGCATCTTGAGCCCGTCAAACAGAATTAGGGGTTTTGGGGAAAAAAAGAACACTATTTAAAGAAAATAATTCGTTAAAGCATTGAGCCAATGGTTTGTTGCTCTGTTTCATCATTCTACTGCTGCCGTATGCCTGTCCTGGAAGGAAGAGAACGCACACAGAGACAGAGACAGTCTGTCAAGAACGGCTCGCCACAATTTGGAAACCAGTTTCAGATACAATGAAGTAGGGCTGCACAAAAATCACATTGAAAATTAACTTTCGGGGAACCTCATAATTATTTTAATATACAATGTCATCTCATTATTATTTTTATAATAATAACTTGTTGCTAGAATCATAACTTGTTGCTAGAAAAAATGTTTGGATCAATGTGAATGGAAAAATAAAACAGAGCACTGTGTTATTCACAATGCAACTATTAAGCAAACTTAAAGGGTTAGTTCACCCAAAAATGAAAATTAAGTCATTAATTACTCACCCCCATGCTGTACCAACCCCGTAAGGCCTTCGCTCGTCTTTGGAACACAAATGAAGATATTTATGATTAAATCTGAGAGGTGCATGACTGCTACATAGGCTGCCTAAGGGAATGAAACTGGACGGCCCAGAAAGTCATTAGAGAAAATGTTTAAATATTCCATGTCGCAACAGTGGCTCAACTATAAGTTTATCAAGCGACGAGAATACTTTTTGTGCGAAAAAACAAACAAAAATAACGACTTTATTCGACTATTCCTTTTCTTCCTTGTAGGCTTGAAACGAGACTTCAAGAGATTTCCACGACGCGCACGCGCGAGAACTTAACTGAAGTAGTTGAAGGAGATCGCAATTCTCGCGCATGCGTCGTGGAAATCTCTTGAAGTCTCGTTTCAGGCCTACAAGGAAGAAAAGGAATAGTCGAATAAAGTCGTTATTTTTGTTTGTTTTTTCGCACAAAAAGTATTCTCGTCGCTTGATAAACTTATAGTTGAGCCACTGTTGTGACATGGAATATTTAAACATTTTCTTTAATGACTTTCCGGGCCGTCCAGTTTCATTCCCTTAGGCAGCCTATGTAGCAGTCATGAACCTCTCAGATTTAATCATAAATATCTTCATTTGTGTTCCGAAGACGAACGAAGGCCTTACGGGGTTGGTACAGCATGGGGGTGAGTAATTAATGACTTAATTTTCATTTTTGGGTGAACTAACCCTTTAAGCATAGATTTAAAAGACTGAGTTTATGTGGCTACATTACATGCTCTGAGACAAACATGGTTTCATGTGTGCCACACATACGTATGCAATTGATGGCAGAACTTTGAAGTCACTTTGAAGCATGCAGCGCATACAGATTATATATTTAATGAAATCACAGCCTTTTGTGGTTTAATAGTCACACTAGAGAATATTTCGGTTTAATTCAATTAATTGTGCAGCCCTACAATGATGTGAAAGCTTTGTGGAAGTGTGGGTGTGTGAGTGAGATACGCAAAAAAAAACAAAACAAAGTGTCTGATCCATAACCTAAAATGCTCCATGAGCTTATGAATGGCAGTAAAAAAAGAGCAAATGACTTCCAACTTAAAGCCTTTGCAATCGTTAGTGGCTTTATAGGTGCTAAGAGCCCACTGATCAGCCTTTAGTGGCCTGAGGCGGGTCAGGATAGTGGTAATCCATAGTCACCCATCGCAATGGAATATGGTTTTAATGAAGCAGTGGAGCACATCGCACACCACAAGGGCCTTAGTGATGATCGATGTGCAGGTCAGTACCCGAGAGGGCTGATTGATCTAATTGAGGTTTCAATTGATTGAAGGCCAGACAGCCTCTGGTGATATGTGAAATGTAGCAAGGTTAAAAACAAGGCAATCTTTAATCATTGAGGTGACTCATTCTTTGCAATGCAAATAAAAGACAATTCTTTCTGAGTACAATTAACTGATTTGATGGAGGTTATGCAAAAAAAGAAAGAAAAAGAGGGTTGTTGGTACAGAAAAAAACAATTTCGATATGCAAAACTAAAATACTACATATAATACAATTGCTGTTTCATATATTACAATAAATCATTATGCAATTTAAAGTATATTAGGCGCAATATTTAGGTAGACTACCGGCAGCAAATAGATATGTTTCTGTCCTAAACCAGAAGGAATTGAAAAGATTGCTTTGTGTGAGCAGAAAGCAAATACGCTAGCATGCTAATGTTGGCCTGGAACAGCTAGTCTCTTCAAACCCCCATGAGCTGTGGTAATACACGTTGTCAAAACAAACTCAACAAAAGAGAAAAGCAGAACAAAAGAAAGCACTAGAAAGGGAAAGAGAGCCCCCTGCCACACCTCACCGTGGGAGAAGAAGAGAAAGGAGTGATGGAGGGAAGAGGGAACGCTCTAGCGAGGTACGAGCCACATTTCATCAAAGCTCTCAGTGCGGAGAGCTGCAGAGATACAGTGGGATAACATCCCCCAAGCCACACACATCTATGAACAGATAAACAAATATTCACGGATACCACTGCAACTTACTAAAGTAACACTACTAACTAAACTACATTTTTCAGTAGCATTATAGTAGTTCCTCTTTTGTTAGAACCCCCCCCCCCCTGAGATGTGGTTGTGTATGATTTGGCAATAGTGGACCGCCTCTACACTGGTAAAAATCGGGCCGACTCTCCGAATTTTTTAAACATGTTTAAAAAGTATCGGCAGGTGCTCGTAACGTGCTCTGCTTGGCTCGTAATTCCCCTCACACACTGCGAGCCGTGACCATGCGGGCATCACCGATTTCCACTCGATTTCTCCCAAGTGAAAAAAAATCTGCAAAAATCGCACCATGTACGCCCGCCTTAACTATTTTCTACAAGTATAGCAGATTATGACTGTAACAACCTTGAAATATGAATAACTTTGTGAGTGGTGAGAGATACACGTCAAAAAATGTTTGATTTGAACACCAGAACAGTATCTTTAAATTACTACCAGTTAAAGTGTGTGATAGGCTGTTAAATTTCATGCTGCACATTTCTCGTCTCTTTAGTCGTAAAAGGCCATACATGGCAGGAAACAAGTATCTATCAGGAAGTGAATAGTATCATAATGGACACAGTTTTAACCAAGGTTAAAATCCACTGGACGGCACTAAAACTGGTCATTAACTAAACACGGTCTACTGGTTTAAAACTGCCCAGACTCTCATTCAAGGCTCTTTCGGGGTGTAATTGCACCATTACCACAAACCGCCAGTTTTATATTAATACCTCAAAATTAGCCGGATCCAAACTGGCACAATCAATAAAACAGTGTTTGAGTTAAGCATTTCATCACTAGAGCACACACGTTTTACCAAAGGAGCTGTCTATCTCGTCTATCATTTAGCTTTATATAGTAGAGTGGTGTGGTTTGGCTGAAGTTCAAGACGTAAGATGCCACTGGTGAGCAAATGTTGATCCAAGATCTTCATCCAAACTGTGAGGGATTAAGGGGGCTGCCAATGTCTGGCCCCGATTCATGAACACCGGTTAGTTAAAAGCCTCAGTCAGATTTCAGACAGAAAGAGATTAATGTTGGGAGCTTTATTGAGGCGCTTGGATCCCCGCCTCACCACATCATCTCCCAACTAGTTTCTTGGTGCCAAGTCTGACAGACTTACTTTGGCAGAGCCTGGCAGCGTCCCTAATTCATTGCATTAATAAGTGAATAAATAAATGCAGATGGAGTTGGCCTCTCAATGCCAGTTTTAATGCACTGTCGGGCATACGGGCCAAAACCCGAACCCTTCACAACCTTTGACAAGTTTCTCCTCAGAGTCAGATGAATAGGCCCAATCAAATTAACACTGCTGACAGTGATTAGACTCCACCCCCAAATACAATATTTTATGTGGTGTAATCAAAGCCCAGTCATCACAGATGAGTAACATCAAGACATCTTTCAAACATGGAATTAACCGTCTGCATACCCATTTTGCCCCATTTAATTTGCAAAAGCCAATTACCCATAATTCTTCTCCCAATGCCCAGAACAATTGTGAAAGAATATATGGACGCCACGCAGACAGCAGCTTTCTTTTCATAACATACTGCTTATGTGAAAGTTTAAGGCCTCGTTCAGACTGTCAGTCCAAATCTGATTATTTGCGAATCCAATTGGAATCTGATCGGATACAAATCCGATTTGTGTGTCCATGTAGCTCTTCCATTTTCCGTAATGTCTACATTGGTTTCTATGGCAATGACGTTGCGTTGGTAGGAATATGCCAAAAACAACAGCAACTGCAACATGGAGGGGTTTGCAATAAAGATTTAAATACAATTTTACAATGCCGTAGTGCTGGACTATGCGTCTTCTGAGGCAGCGGCATAACTGGAGGTTGGTACGTATTTTTCCCCGCGCTGTCGTCTCCTCCGGTTTCAAAATATGTCTCCGTTATATTGTCATTTTCTGCTCGTCCGGAACTTTGCAACAACACAGAATTGTTTCGGCAGCGACTTTTAACATGTTTCCTGTAACAACGTGTGACGTTTACGTTTTACGTGCCCTGAAAAGGTCACACAAACCACGCAAAATCCGATCAGATCGTTCAGACTGAAACGGATTTCAAGAAATGCGTATATGAGTGTAGCTTGAAAAGGATTTGTAAAGATCAGATTGCATGTGATTTTTTTTAACCATTCACACTATCTAAATCTGATCGAATTCCAATCAGGGACGCGTTTCCCGAAAGCATCGTTAGCCAGCTATGGTTCCAAGTTCCGTCGTTACCAATAGAGTTCAATGGAAATTGCGACCATAGTTGGCTAACGATGCTTTCGGGAAACGCACCACAGATTTGGATAAAAATCGGAATTGGACTGACAGTCTGAACTAGGCCTAAGAGAAAGCAATTCATTGTGTTATTTCTATGTGTTGTATTCCCCCCAAAAAAACTATACACTACGGGTTAAAAGTTTGGAAGTTCTTATCAATGTTGAAAACAGTTCTTGCTGGTTAATATTTTGTGGATTTTTTTTTTTTTTTTCAGGATTCTTTGATGGGTAGAAAGTTATTTGAAAAATATTTGACATATTTTGTAACATTATACATTTCTCTACTGTCACTTTTGATTTAATTGAATGTGTCCTTGCTGAATCTTTCTTTTCTTTTTCTACCCTAAACTTTGGAATGACAATGTCTCATGTTTTCCACAAAAAAAAACAAAACAAAAATGAAGGATCAGCATTACCATTACAGGAATGATAGGATCTTATATTATTGTTTATACTGTATTTTTGATCAAATAAACATGCAGCCTTTGTTTATATATATATATATATATATATATATATATATATATATATATATATATATATATATATATATTTATATATATATATATATATGTCTCCAAGGCACCATGGTCTAAGGTCCTCTATGGGACCAACTCAAAAAAATATATTGTATCAAGTTGTTTTAGTGATGACCCTGGCGAAATGTTCACAAGACAACAATAGCAAACACAATTCACTTGCATGAGAGAGTGTCAGGAAGAAAGACTCTTTTGGGGGACTAAAAACTCAGCCTGATATCACATCTCGGCTGGAGTTTGCCCAGAGGCATGTGAGAGGCTCAAAAATGTGGTGAGAGATTCTATGGTGTTTTAGGTTTCAACACAAAGCTATTAAATACATTGAGGCACAGAGATGGCAGCATCTCACTTTGGGGAGGCTTCTTTGCGGCAAGGTCTGTAAAACCCTTGAAGGCAGAAGGACAATTTGTAGATGCACTAAGAACAGCAAAATCCTGGAGGAAATCATATTGCAATTGACAAGAGCACTGGGATATAGAAGATGATTCTTCCTTTATTAGGACAATGACCTGAAACATACAGCAAAAACCACATCTGAGTGCCAAAAAAGGTGCATGTCCTGAATAGGCTCAGTCAAAGCCCAGGCTTCAATTCAATTCAGCACCCCAGGAATGTCTATAAAAATTGCAGCTCCCAAACTGTGTCCATCCAATTTGAGCATGAGTAATTTTGCCAAAAGGAACTCGTGCAAAAAAAAAGAGAAAGTATCAAGGTTTCAATTATGATGGAGACCACATAACACACTTCCTTTGCCAAAAAAAATAAATAAATAAAAAGGTTAACCAGCAGAGGTGGTTCTATTTATAATTAACTTGGCAGTGATTCCTTGAGCATTTAATTTAATTTATTTATATATTGCAAATGACTATCAGAGGCATAGCTTAAATAAACTGAATTGAAATGAATTGCTTGTAAACAAATACATAAATATGATATAATTTATAATTATATAAGTATACAGTTATTAGTATATATTTAAGGAAAATTAAATTGCAAAATTCTTTGAATGCTGCATAGCCAAAATATTTGCATTGAGAATGAAATTCAACTGCACTGAATTTGTAGATGTTTCCCTTTAAATTTGAACTCAGAGCAATTTGCTAATTGATCATAAAACACAGTTTAGTTAGGAAATGGAGAAAGTGTGCAGTGTGCAGTCAATGTCACCAAACACAAGACCTCTGGTGACGAGGCTCAAATCAGTCAGTAATGACCTCATTAATGTATGCCGCTCTAATATCCAGAAGAGAGCTACTAAACAATTACCTTAGAGGAGCAAGTGCGAGTCAATAAACTTTAATGGGGCGTCTCCTTCACTTCCACGACACTTTATTACCAATGCTCCACCAGCCTATGCTGTTAACATGATCAGAGCAATGTGCAGATGTCAATAAACAAACCTTAATTCCCTTACAATACCTTAGAAAACTTTTTATGCAGGTGAATTGTATAATTGCTTTGCCATTTGCGGCAACAAAATGAATTGCAATGCCTTGATGGGTTGGTCAGGATACACTCAAAGCACCACAATGTTTACGTTTTTTTCTTTTCTTATTTTTTTCTCTTTTTGCCTTATTGTCTCACCTACATCACATACATCTTTGTAGTATCTTGAACTTCATACTCTTCTACAAGAATCCAAGCATGAATTGCTTTTGTTGTAGTAGTAGTGTCTGCTAAACTCATAAATGTAAATGAAACAAGCTAAATAAAAGTGCTGCTCAAACATGGGCAAAATATGCATGGCAAACGTGTAAAGTGTATCGCCAACATATTACCCAATAACGACAAACACGAGCCCTTGTGATGAGAAATCAATTGTTTTCCACAAAGGTCCCATTGTGCATGTAATGTGCTCTGTTGTGCGATCAATGGAGTTGAATTTTTAAACTTGCATTTGTTCGGTTTTCAATCATGTTGATTGCTTGAAGCACAGTTTACTGAGCCTTACAAAATGCCCCAAGGCTTTACATCTGTTTCATCTCCCACTGAATTCAAAACTGCATTAACCACACGATGAACAACCATTGAGACATATTATGGTAACACTTTACAATAAAGTGCATTAGTTAACTAACATGAACTAACCACGAGCAATACATTTGTTACTGCATTTGTTAATCTTTGTTAAGGTTAGTTAATGCAAATACAGATGTTTATTGTTTGTTTATGTTAGTTCAAAGTGCATTAACTTAACAAGATTTTAATAATGTATTAGTAAATGCTGAAATTAACATGAACAAAGATTCATAAATAGTGTATAAGTGCAGTTCATTATTAGTTCATGCTAACTAATGTAGTTAACTAATGAACCTTATTGTAAAGTGTTACTAGAATTATTATAATAATACAAATTATAAATTCATTAACAGTGTCTAACTCTAAATCTACCGCAAAAATTAAGAATCTGTAATGCTCTCTGATAGACAACTTTAACGGAATTAATAAAGCAATTCTCAAAACCTCTCTTGAGGTCTCATTTGTCCTGTATTTACGTAATAAATAAACAAGACCACTTCTATCCAAGGCTTTCCTTGAGTAAGTCATAAACATACTATTTTAATAGCTAATGCACTTTCTATTTAGGTTTAAGGAGAAATGACTTGCAGCTGAACATCAGCAAGACAAATGATTGGTTGGTGGATTTCTGCCAAGTCACAGAACCTTTAAAACCAGTAGAGATGCATGCATCGGTTTCCCATGTATTGTAGCTCTTAGAGAGGCCATATTATGCTCTTTTAGAAAGTCTTGATTTTGCTTTTGGAGACTACCATAATAGATTTTCATGCTTGAATGTTCAAAAAACAATGTTTCACAAATTTTACATTGGTGCAGCACCTCTCTTCCCAGTCTGTTAGTAATGCTCTGTTTAGTTCCGGTCTCTATGAAGCCCCTCCTTCCGAAAAGCGCAATGTGCTCTGATTGGTCAGCTTGATAAGTGTGTTGTGATTGACCAACTGCTTTGAGTGTGTTTTGGAAATGTCACACCCCTTACCATGAAATTGAGTATCAACACTCTTCTAACACAACTCAACTCGGCCTTGTCCCCTATTTATGCATATGCCTTGAGCGAGAAGTTTTTTAAATGAGGAATATTATGACGTGTACATTCCAGGAAGAAAACCCAAGGCTACAATCGAGGCGTTTCAGGGAGTTGAGAAACAGTGCACACTGATATAGAGAATAACTCCCTTTGGAGTTGACATTGTGCGTTGAAACTTTGCAGACCTTTTTAATGCTCAAACAGCAACATTACCAACACAACACAAGTTAGATGACGCCTGAGGATGAGCGTCTCATATTGACGCTTAAAGGGTACCATGTGCGTCGGCATGTTGACGCATGGTCAAAAGCGTCAGTTAGCGTCAGTTAGCGTCAGTTAGATGACGCCTTGGGATGAGAACGGGCTGACATTACACACTAAAGAAAGTTGCAAATCTAAAAAGCGTAATAGGTCCCTTTAAAAAGACTAGTTCACTCAAAAATAAACATTTTGTCATACTTTAGTCCTTCCTTATGTTGTTCTAAACCTGTATAATTTTCTTTCTTCTGCAGAAAACAAATTTTGAAGAAAGTGTGAAATGTTATTTTGTCCATACAATGAAAGTCAATGGGTTCCAAAGCAACCGTAAAACACACATTTCTCAAATATTTTCTCTGGTCTTCCGCAGAAATGTTTTATGTTTCCCAAAACTGCACTTAACCTAATTATGCGAGATTGTGTTTTACATGTTACCTAAGAGTTGCTGAGATTTTTCCACTCGGTAGCCATTGAAGCATATCTCTTTATTTGATGTTGTTCAAATACTACAGTCAATATTCTTTTGGGAAACTGAGACTTTTGGGACTGTCACACATTATTGTCAGTAATTTTGCTTGAGATTATGCAGCGCTTACAATGCTTTAGGGAAACGGGGCCCAGAGCAGGATTGTGCAGGTGCTATAATCCTTCAAGCATCTGGGAGTGTGGACTGGCCCATTTGTAGCAATCCAAAACAGATGTTTTACAGTGGCTGGTGTGTTTTTCTGTGCTGGAAACAACACTGTATACAAATTAATCACAAATGCCAACTGAATAACCATACGTATCCAGGTTTTTCTGGGAGCAATGTGCCCTTGGAGAACAATGATCTTGAAGCACCTTCAGCCACCAACTTATTCCACCATTGCCCAACAGTTGATTGTGTTTGCCTGTTGCTTTGCCATTAAAATGCCGTCTCTATACTTGCTTGCTCACACGTTCCTGAGAGGAACAATGACATTCAACAATGACATCCATGAATGTTCCCCATTCATGTTGCAACATGATAATACCACATAATGCATTCACACTGCAAGCTATGCATTTGATGCAACTGCACTCTATGTCTTGCACAGGCTTAATCGCGGACAATATAGTGGTGTTTTCGCTTGATGTCGTTCCCATTTTGCACCTGAATTTCCCCTCAGGGATCAAAACGGTACTCATGTTCTATTGTTTCCTACTCGCAGCCACTCATCCCGCTAAAATAAGCTGACAAAACAAAGATGGCTTGGGTATTCCACGCCTGACCACCTCACCTCTCCTCTTTATCACTATCAATCCAATTAAATGTCAAATGGAAGTGGAATTCCATTGTTCATTGTCACTTTTATGTACACCCCACATTTTTTTTTTTCTCCAGGGGGAAAAAAAAAGATGATAAAAAATGAAGACTACATGGTTAACAATTACACACATTGCAAACTTGTTTGACAAAACTATTTGGCCACTCTAAAGAAATTGAATTAATATTGTATGGGTCATTAAGCATTAGCGCACAGAAAAAATACAAAGGAATGCATCGGGGCGACTATTAATGTGATTTGATTTCACAGTAACGGGGGGGGGGGGGGCATCCTTCAGCACAGAGATAGAGAGGGAAAACAGGACTGGTGGCCAAGCCTGAAGATTAAAACATCAGAATTTGTCTCACACATCAGATCCTTCTAAAGCCTAGATTGAATATTTGCTTCTCTGATGACTTTGACTTTGGGAGATAATGAAGTATGGGAATAAATGAGAAAAAAAGTGTTATTGTATTAAAGTCATAAAACATCCAAATATGTCTTCAATTGGACACACTACCATTCAAAAGTTTGGGGTCGATAATATGTTTTTGAAATAAGTCCCTTATGCTCACCAAGGGTGAATTTATTTGATCAAAAATACATTAAAAAATAGAAATAATATGAAATGTCTTCATTTAAAATAACTATTTTATATTTTAATTTATTCCTATGATGGCTGAAACTAAATGTCCACTCCAGCATCATTACTCCAGTCTTCAGTCACATGATCCTTCAGCAATCATTCTAATATGCTGATTTGGTGCTCAAGAAACATTTATTATTATTATTATTATTATTATTATTATTATTATTATTATCTTAGTTAACTGTAAACTGTAAACAGTTAACAGTTAATATTTTCATTGAAAGCTCAAAAGAACAGCATTTATTTAAAAAAAAAAAATATATATATATATATATATATATATATATATATATATATATTTTAAATCATTATATATCTCTTTACTGTCACTTCTGATCAATAATATCCTTAACAAAATGATAAATTACTTAAAGAAAAATAAAGAATTACTGACCCCAAACTTTTCAACAGTAATATAATTCCAAACCTGTATGTATTTCTAACATATTTTGAAGGACAACTTAGGACCCAAATGATAATTAATAAAATAAATAAATAATCTTTTATTTTTGCTAAAAATAAATAAAATTTAGCCATGTTTGGTGTACTGCCCCTTATACTGTACCAAAACAGTACAGGCTATCAATATACAAAAGCCACTGCATGTCTAAGGGTGCCTGTCCAGAGGTCCACTGAAAGAGACCAAACAACAACACATGACGCATACAAAAGAAGGGCATGCACTGCCGTGTTGTGTCCCCGTGCTTCAACATGCCTGCATGATTTGTTGGCTGACCTGGACCAGTTATGGGACCAGCATGGCACAGAAGCCCTACATCAAGCTGGGAGATCATTATGGTGTTATTATGCCTGCCAGTCTCCCAGTGGCCACAAGACTGGCTCTTCCGGCTCAGGAAAGGAGTCTTTATGTGTTCTTGAGTTTACGCACACATGCATAAAAAAAAAAAAAAAAAAAAAAAAAAAAGTTGTCTAGTCTGCCCATTAGCCATTTGCATGCAAGTCGACATTAGCAAGCCTGGACAGAGAAAAATCTCTTAACACCCAGGCCAGCTGGCTCAAAGCACCAAACTGGCTCTAAACGCTTCATTTTTCTAATTGCAGGCCTTCCAGCTAAAGCACAACCACTGCTGGCAACTGGTGTAGCAGGTAAATCACTTGTGTGACACTTAAACACAGATTTATCCACACGCTAGCATACCCACTATCGAAGATTTCCAGCGTCCTAACCGTTTAACGTTAAGTCGATCAAAATGTCTCCTCTAGCTTTGCTTCAGTTACATTTCTCAATCTTCAAGTCAATCTGCCGGGAGGTTAGCTTCGTTAGAGCTAGTGAAGCGCTAAGGATAAAGCCTCAGACCAAAGTCAATGCGTTCTGGATCTAAAGTCTGGGCTGTAATTATAGCAACGTTAGCACTCTGACTCTGGGTGCCATGCTAATGAGCAGGATTGGGTCTCCTCGTGCTCAAAGTCTGGCAAGCTGGGCCACAGCTAGGAGCTTAATTACAGCCTGGGAAATGCCTGCTAGAGTCATGTGGATACATTTCTGCTTCTTCTGGGAGCTCCATCAGACGGCCTGCTAATACAGATGGTCGCACGCAGCATAACCCTGCAGAGGAGGTAATGACAAGCCCCAGCCAAAGAGGCTTTGTCTCAGTGAAGCTGCTGGCTTTACCGGTGCCCTCTGCCTGCCAGGCCAGATGCTGTGCTTTGATGGATGGCAGTAAATCAGGACCTTCGCCCCATTCCCGTCCCTATTCCTCATACCCCAAATCCCTCTCTGCTTACTGTACTTCTTGTGTGACTTGTCCTAACCTCCAGGAAGTCATTCACATAGCAAAAACTATCCTAAACTAACTTCATTCTATCCATCTATCCATCTATCTATCTATCTATCTATCTATCTATCTATCTATCTATCTATCTATCTATCTATCTATCTATCTATCTATCTATCTATCTATCTATCTATCATCCAATACAATTTAAACACACTAACAGCTGAACACCTTTATGAACTTGATATCATAACTTAATACATTTTCAGAAATTATCTATCATCCAATACAATTTAAACACACTAACAGCTGAACACCTTTATGAACTTGATATCATAACTTAATACATTTTCAGAAATTAAATGTAGTTACTCACACAAAACATTTAGTTTTGTCTAGCTGAATATTCTTGTGTTTCACAGAGCTTTTTAGATACAGCTTTCAGATGTAGGAAAGGTCAATACTGTAGTACACAAAAAATAAAATGGACATTTGGTCACACTTTAGGTGTCATTAACTACTATATGCTTGCATCAAAAAATAATTACAGTGTACTTATTGTGCTCATATTGTATTAAAAAATACAATGTGCTGATATTGAGGTGGGATACGTTTAGGGACAGTTTTAGTGTTATGGGTACATTTATGGGTGGTTTAATGGGTAAGGGAAGGGTCAACATTGTAATTCTATATTTAAGCTGTAATAACATGCATATATTTGATACATTTAAGTTCAATGTAAAAGCATGCATGCAAGTGTATTGTTTCAAATCAGTTTTGATCAATAAGCTTTGTGCATTTGTGAAAATTGTAGGCAATTGTACTTGCTCTTTTGCACACATATTCTAAAACACATGCAATTTGCTTAGATTCATTTAAAAAAAATCTTAATCTTACTGTTTGAGAAAAAAAATCTAATTCGAGAATTGAGCCAAAGCAATTGAGAAAAACTGTAATGAAAAAGATTGAAAGAAAGAAAGAGCACATTATTGTTATTATAAATGTGATACAATAAAAGTACAATACTCATGTATATTTAGAATCAACATCACTTAGAATAAACATCATTTTTAATTCCCCCTCTCTCTATTGCTGAATGTGTGCAAATTTTCTCAGTTCATTTACATTTGAATTCGTGTTTGTTCATGATCACAATATCTATTCTGCTTTGATCTTTATTTAAATAAGCTGTTTCTTAAAAAAACAAACAAAAAAAAAACAATATAAATATATACAGTCAGTTTTCTCAGCACACTTCAATCAAAGACACTTGAACTACGCTGTTTGGTTTAGTCACATTTTCAAAGGCAATTACAATGTCAGGGCACAATTCCAGGGTCTCTTTAATTGGAAAACAATACAAATCCAAAAATGGGGATAAAAGCTATTTCTGCCTGTTCTGTCTGAGATCAGTTGCTGCTGATTGTAAATCTAACACTACTATGAGACTAGGAAGAAAGCTATCTATAATATAGATAAGCCAGAGAAGACTATCTGTTCCTCTTCAAACTCTGAGAGACCTTTTATATTCTGGGCGGTCGGCAAGGCAGATCTGGCCGATAAAGATGTGGTATCAATGGCCACAAGCATTGGACGATAAGCTGGCGCAGATTTCTAACTGCTCTGCTGTGGCCGCATGTCTTCCAATACTTCATCTCTCTTTGAGCAGCAAGAGAGAGCAAGGTTTGCAGTGGCGGTGATGGAGGTCTGGCCACATGTTGTGGGCTGTTATAGTCACACAGCTTCCACAGTACCGACCCCTGGGAACTAACACCCTTGTCAGCAGGAATAAGCATTACCACCCAGTGATATTTTAGTATCACTGAGATACTATTGTAGTATTTATTAATATTAATTCGTTTTTATTTTAATATTTTCAGTTGTATTTTTTGTTGTGTTTTTGTATTGTTCTTTTGTATTGTATTTTGTGTTGGTCTATATAGTTTTACCGTATAGGTTTACCGTATATACCCGAATATAAGACGAGGTTTTTGTCCTAAAAATAGGCTGAAAAATGGGGGGGTCGTCTTATATTCAGGATCATCTTATATTCGAGTGGAGGAATCGATTGATAGCCTTTTTCTCCCGTCGACTGACGAGAGCGTCGAGGATCTCGATGCGGCGCGGACGCGCTTGGAAAAAACGAGCGCTTCGCTTCCATTATGAACGCGCATCCCGTGCGCCTACATTTGAAATAACGAACTTGAGCACGCAAAAGACGCGATATGTGAACAGGGGGGGGGGCGGGTCTCTGCTCGCTTGTCTCCGTCCGCTCTGGCATCCTCTGTGAACGGCGCTTTTTCTTGTGCAGCTCGAGCAGAGGGAGAGAGAGAGAGAGAGAGCGGGAGCTGGAAAATGGCCAGACGACCCCGCAAGGTGGTTAAATCCATCCTGTCGCACTCAGGACAGCAGTCATGGCCAATCAGGAAGCGCATATGTGCCGGTCTCCGCCGACGAGCGGGCCTCTACACGAGGCACAGGTGATGCGAGGCATTTGGAACAACGCCTCGGATATTTGCTCTTAAAATAATTTTCTGTTGAAAACCAGATTTTCCCCCCAAAATAAGTCTGGAAAATGGGGGGGTCGTCTTATATTCAGGGTCGTCTTATATTCAGGTATATACGGTATTATTGTTTTTTGTGTTATTTTAGAGCATGAAGTACTAAATAAAATAAAATAAATGAAAACGAGAAATGTTTCATTTGGCATCTAGCTTAAATTAGTAATAAAGTAATAAGTTAAATTGACTGAATGGCGTTTTAGAGGTAAATGTAACATTACGTGACATTGTAACAGTCTCTCGTTAGTTACGTGTTATATATCCTCTGTAATTCTACTACCCACCCCGAGAGGGCTCCAGTACACTCTCAGGTATAAACAGGTGTGGGTAATAGAAGAAGTTCAATTGTTCCTGGAGTTAGCAGGCATGGCCTAGTAACTTTCCTGTAGCTCAAACAGTAGAGTGTTGGCGCTAGCAACGCCAAGGTCGGGTTCGATTCCCAGGGAAAGCAAGAACTGATAAGAATGTAAATGTGTACCTTGAAATGCAATGTAAGTCACTTTGGATAGAATTGTCTGCCAAATGCATAAATGTAAATGTACTACTCCAAACCACGCATGGTTGAGAAATCTGATATGGCTTGTTGCTTAATCCTAGGTATATCCTGTTTTCTTTTTCTGTATTTGTGGTGACATTAGTCAATAGCCCCTTTCAAACAGCAATCCCGGTAAATTACCGTAAAATTGCCAGAACGACTTTACAGGTAAATTCAAATATGTGCTGTTCACACAAGCAACAGCGTTCTGGCTTTTTACCTGTAACAGACCATTCAAATATTAGTTCCACAATAACTGTAAACTCTGTGATGATGTCATTCACTGGATATGCCCTCTAAAGTTGTTGACAAATTGCTTCATCCTCCCTTTAGTTTCGGTATCACTCCAATTTGAAGACATTTGTAAACAGTGCTGAGTAAACACGTCATCAGCATCAATTTTATGAATGGCCAAGAGCTGTTGCTCTTTCAACGTATTCTGATTGGCCCAAACCACTTCTGATGTCAGCGCGTTCTGACCTCGTACGTGCAAAATACCGGTAATCTTCATTCCGCGTTCATACATCGCATATACAGGTAATTTTCTGGTAACGTTACAACTTCCCTTACTGGTAAATTGCTGGAACAAATTTACCAGTATATTTGAAAATATCCTGTTCACACATGATCTTTTACCAGTAATGTACTGGTAATTTTCCAGTGAAGACTGTATGTGTGAAAGGGGCTAATGTCTGCATATTTCCTAATGATATGCATTTCATTTCTTGTAGAAGGACTTTTCATTTATTCTTCAATGAATACATTTGGACCTGACGTTCTCGACACAAGCTTCGAAGCCTCGGTATTAGGAGTAACATCATACGATAATACGATCGAGAGAACATGTAAACACTCGATCGGATTGAAAACCGAAACTGGAAAGACCTGCGCATGTGCAAAGACATAGAAATGGTGTAATGAAACGCGCGGACCGAGCTGCAGTTGTTGTGAAATAAAATATCATAAATGACTCATGTTATTCTAAAATTCTCCTGCCACTCATCATCTGTGAAGTGGAACAGAACAATGTCCCATCAGTCCTCACTTCATACTCTCATCCCAAAACACTTTATTTTGGGCACGGGAAGGGGCGTTTTTACTGTTTGATAAATATAAGCAGCACGGCATAGCGGTTCTGCCCGTTGTCTCCTAATCATGACCCGGAATAGAAAAATATTACTGTAAGTCTGCTCTATAAAACAAAGTAGCAATTTCTGAGAATAGTATGCACAAACAAAATATATTTAGCGTTCATGTAAACAGATGATTCATGAATTCATTCCGTTTGAAACTAAAGGTGTGCATGTAAACGTAGCCATTGTTACGTTTATCTCATTGCATTCTGTGCTCCTTTAACCTTCATCTGCTTCGTGTGGAGTTAAACATGAAAAGTGACGCAGTCTCTGTTTATCTGCTCTCTTCATAAATAAATACATGCATAATCTAGCCTACATGCTTGTCCTGTAAGTTCATGATTACAAATAAAAATGTAAATGAGACCATTAAATGTCTTATTATCATTAATATATGGACATTGATATGACGGGTAATAATATGATGGATTGTTTATGACAATGATATTCTAACTCAACCTCGAAATTAACTATTTTCTAGCAACTTGTAGGCAACTTGTGTTTAACATACATCCTGCTTTCCATTTTTCTTGCATGCAAAAAGGGGGATGGGGAACACAAAGCGGCAACATGCTTTGTGCCAGAATTGGGGGAGGGGTTGACCCAACCAATGAAAAGGACACGCTTTTGAGGATTACCAGGACTTTATTTTCCTAAATGTAATGTCTGGCATTACCATAACACAAACTGGTAATAAACTAAAATAAAAGGAGATTATAAAGCCTCTAAAACATGCCGAAGCAATATGGAACGCCCTAAATGCTGTTGTTTTTTCACAAGAGCGAAAAGACAGAAGTAGGACAATCTACGGATAATCTAAATGACTACAATCCACTGTGAATGGAAAACAGTATTTGAGTAATTCGTTTCGCACTAATCTGGGAAGGTTTGGGTCAGAGACCGAATCAAAAAAAAAATAAATTCAGATAGCATTTGAAAGCATGACTTTGACCTTTAAAATCCATATCACAAAGTTATTTCGGTTAAGTGCACAAACTATCATAGACAGAAACTGTTTGGAAAACGAGTAATGCATGTAATCTCCTTCCAAATTTTGAATGAGCAACTGTGCTGCTCTTTGTTTGATCCCATTTGGTAAGAAAGCTGTGCAGAGCACGCACGAGAAACCTATTGGCAAAGAAAAATGGCCAGCTTGTGAAATGCACCCCTCTTTCCCTCAGCCTGCATTCGTTCATGTCGCTATCTAGCAGAAGCAACCAATGACCCGGTCGAGACGGGCCGTGGATCGCAAACAGAGCAGCACCTAGAGCCGCAAAACAGGACGAGAATATGTAAAGGAAAGAGAACCTCTTATCTGCTTGCATCCTCTTTTCACTCAGTCTTTATATCTCTTTTTACCAGTCTCCCTGCTTCCCATTTTCTCCCTTAGCTCTCTCTCTCTGTATTTCACGTCTTCTCTCTCTCTCTCTAAGCATGTTCTCTCCAGGGCTTAGAGGCAGCAAGCTGATTGAGTGTGGAGCCAGTTTCCTTTCATTGATGTTATAAAATATGGAGGATGGCTAGTCCAGGCTCAAATCCAAACCTACTGAATGAAAGAGAAGAACGGGAAGAGAAAAGTGGCCCTGTTTAGCAGCATCTCACCAGCAGATGGAGGATATAAAGTGTTGTAGTTATGGACTGAGATTTGTGACGGATGCATCTTCAATACCTGACCTCCATTTCCAGGATACGTAAACCCTGTAATGACACTAAAACACCTCTTAGAGCTGACGGGAAACACATTTGTACATGAGAAATCATGAGCGGACACTTCCTACAGGGGTGCAAATGGACCACAGTCAGGGGGGCTATGACACTTTAAAGTGCAAATAAAAAAAAGTTAGTCTTTATCACCTTTCTATTTCTTTTCTTGAAGTTCAAGGACCTGTAACGTATTCTGAAAATAGAGTGGGAAGAAACATGCACACATGTGACTGTGATTGCTGAGATATAGTATAATCCTGTGGTTTTCAACTGGTGGGTCACAAACAAAAAAATGAGTCACATGTCTATTCCAACATGAAGGAAACACTGTCAAGTGCAACCTCGCATTGAAGATGTAAGATGTCCAGGTGATTTCATTAGGTTTTTCATGCGTATAGTGCACACACACTTTTTTTTTTTGCATATTTGCATAAACATTACAATTTCATTATAAGAGAGTTATGTGTGAACAACTTTAATATGCTAATCATTTTATGAAACATTTTAGGTTCAATAACATTGAATTCAGAAAATTAAAAGCTGATTTTCAGATACAATCAATGTGACAAATGAATTATTTTTATATATTAGATTTGACCATGTTAGATTTGACCATATATAACCTATATATTTTTTTTTTTTCTGATTTCTGGTGTCATGGTCAAATTGTTTAGACTATTCTATTACTTTCTCCCAGCCTGAACTTGAAAATGTTAAACTGAATGAAACTTATAATGACTACTTAACGGATATAGGCCACTAAAAATACAAATTGTGTCAACTTTTACACACCATTCCAAACCTGTTGAGTTTCTTTCTTCTGTGGCAACAAAAGAATATATTCCAAAGAATGTGAAAAACTTTTAATACAGTGAAAGTCAATGGGATCTCAAACAAATATTGAAATACTAAACCCCACAGACTTTTAATGTATTAAAAAAAAAAAAAACAGTTACTCATATAGGTAAATAAGTAAATGATCTTATCCTTGAGGGAAAAAAAAAAACACCAGTTTAATTCTGATTTTGAGGAAAACCGTGCCATGATTATAAACCAATGCGTCAACATGGGCAGGTAGTGGAAGTTTCCCTTATCCTCAAAAACCAACAAGCAATTATGAAATAAAATGACCCAGACTACATTAAACACAGGGTTCTGGGATCATACTTCATATGTATAATCTGGGCCCTGAAGCAAAACCAGTTGAGAAACACTGATCTAATCAGTCCTCTAAACTGTCTTCTTTCGAGACCGAGGGTCGTCTCGCCTTAACTCTCTTGCCTGAGGCGCCTTCAGATGGTCTATCAGTCTACATCCTGAAAGCTCTTTTAGACACATCATAACACTAAGCCAAAGTGATGGCTGCGGGAGACATTACGTTTTGCGGCACGTCAAAATCTCCATCTCTTGTCTTTTTCCCCATTCATTTTCTTGTACAAAACATTGGAGAAGCTTGCTGTCTGCTTTGATGACTTTGGAATAAAACATCCGCACAGTGCTGTCAAGGCCGCTTCTTGAATAATACAAACCAGAACAGTCCACACAAAAGTCAGTAGGGCTCTGATGCAATTGAAGTCACAGATTAGAGGGGTTTGTCATGGAAATTCACTGTAAGATGTCTAAGATAGAAGAAAAAAAAGTGTACAGTTAGAAGGACACTGTCTATATCTTCTTTGTTCTCCTCCATCCATTAGTTAGAGATAGATGAGGTCAACTGCCTCAGGCCGGCACAGTGAGCAAAGGCCCGCATTCCAGAATTCAATAGGTTTTTTACATTGAAACATCGCTCATGTCCATTTCTCATTCCCAGCCTTCAGAATTTGCATTTTTTTTTCTTTTAGAGGAGAACAGTTTGTGAACTTACTGGATGAATAGGGTTTATATGCTGTGCTGTAAGTGTGAGAGAGAGAGAGAGAGAGAGAGAGAGAGAGAGAGAGAGAGAGAGAGAGAGAGAGAGAGAGAGAGAGAGAGAGAGAGAGAGAGAGAGAGAGAGAGAGAGAGAGAGAGAGAGAGAGAGAGAGAGGAGAGAGAGAGAGAGAGAGAGAGAGAGAGAGAGAGAGAGAAAAGGAAGAGATTCACAAAAAAGCAAAAAGCATGAACTATGGGACGAAAAAAAAGAAGAAGAGGGAATCAATTTTGAAACTCAGGGAAAAATAGCACTGAAAAGAAAAGCCACAACAAAAGCAAAGCTAGGCAGAGGAGGGTTCGAGATGGATCAGGCGTTTGTGTTTTATGTCACCTCAGCAGGAGGAGAAGTCGAATTGTGTCTTCAACGAAGCTGAGCAGTGAAAAAAAAAGATCCAGGGAAAACACTAATGGAGGCGAACTGTGAACAGCTCAGTGGTGTCTCTTTGACCAGGACGCTTCACTGGGGTTCCG
This sequence comes from Tiaroga cobitis, assembly GCA_030578255.1. Lineage (NCBI taxonomy): Eukaryota > Metazoa > Chordata > Actinopteri > Cypriniformes > Leuciscidae > Tiaroga > Tiaroga cobitis. The sequence goes on from CM060591.1 coordinate 45,151,865, forward strand.
CTGAGATACGAGAAGCAGAAACAGGCAATCCACTTTGACATTTCTTTTGTTTGAAGAAGCATGTATTTTAAAAGAAAAGCTATGGGTATTTTCAAGTTTAAATACAGAAAAAAAAAAAATCTATATTTCTAGCAATATCAGGTCATGTGTTTGGCCAACAAAGCAACACTTTTTCATAAAAAAATTATAATAAAAAACTGAGACAAAAAACAATCAAAAGCTATTGAGTTTGATGTTCCTAGATTAGGGCAAATGGTGTCAATGAAAGCCATGGAGACAGATATTGATCTTCTGATTGACTGATCGTTGTGACTGGTTATCAGAGAGGATGGATGAGGAGGAAGAGATGCCATTTGGAATTCAAATGGAAGGCTATTAGCATTGGATCCTCTTACATCAAATAAATTGAAGATGAAGTATCATTACAGTCAAGCAAGAAACAACAGTCAAACCTCATTATATTGAACATGACACAGTGTTTGGAGTTTTATGCAAGGGCGTAGGTTTAGGGGGGGACGCTAGGTACTAGTCCCAATCAATATTTTGAGATGACAAATTTGTCCCCACCAATATTTATCAAGCTCCTTTGAACTGCTATTTTGATATTTGCGCTGCATTTGGATCTTTGCACTGCTATTTGGATCGATTCCAACGGCCAGGACGACGACAAGATAGGCCGTAATTTGATTGGTGGCGGGGTATCTGACAGGCAGGCTACACGCGCGGGCCGGGACTACTTTTTGTGCTTGCACTCACTGGCAGCGAGCGGGTGGTGTGTGTGTGTGTGTGTGTGTGTGCGCGTGACGACGCCGACGGTATGTTACCAGGGCTGTCTCTCTGCCTGCCATATACATTTTAATATTCCGTTTTTTTGCCCCTTTTTGTACTTTGTAGATCCGCTATGTCAACCAAGAAGAAGAAAGGGGACATACGAAGCTTTTTCATAAAGCAGAGTGTAAGTAGGCAGAAATAACTAGCCACACAAATAACTAGCAGTAGTAGTGACTGACCAGACATTTAAATGCAGATTGTACTGTGGAAAATAGTATTAGCTGGTAATCCTGGTTACCCAGGATATTGTTACAGTTAAACCTAGCTTCTGCAATCTTTCAAGGTTAGGAGCATTAATTAAGGGTGTGCAGCACGGATAGACTCATAGAAGTCGCGCTATCATGATAGAATGCTACGTTAGCAAGTCACTGAATGTTAATTAGCCTACCTTAACTTAGAATCGTGCAGTCATACACAGTGGATCATCCGAGACATTTTTCGTTTCTACATTCTGTTTATGTAATGTATTTGTGAGTGTAGCCTACTTGCTAGACACATGTGCTGGAAAAACAAGTATGGCAATGTTAAAAAGGCAAAAGTTAACACTGTTGGTTATTCAAATATAATGAATCATTATTCGATTGATAATATCCAAATAACAATACCTGGTAGGAGGGTTAAACTTGCTAGCCATAGGATAGACTACAAAATTAATTAACCATTTTGTATGCAGGAAAGACAGCATCAAACCACAACAGATTTACATTTATTCATTTAGCAGACGCTCTTTATCCAAAGCGACTTACAATTGAGAACAATAGAAGCAGTAAACCTAGGATAACAATATGCAAGTTTTATGACCCTTCCCAGTTTGACCCGTCCCCACCAAAGCTGAGACCAAACCTACGCCCATGGTTTTATGAAATCAATAGCCATCTTTTTCACATAGGGGAAAGTGATAAATGTTAACAGAGTTAGCATGAACTTTCAGACAATGTTGAAAAAACTGTTAGCATATTAAACATTAAAATACAATAAAAAAATCGGTGCAGTGGGGCAACCCTGTTATAATGTGAAAATCATTTTAGATCCTTAAGTTTTTGCCTCTGCAGAAACGTTGATACATAAGTAGACATTGAAACATACTGGATGTAGTATGTGGGCTCAGAATTATGAAGAATGAAAAATATTTTTTACATAACCTTTCCCACAGTTACCAGTTTAAATCATCAGTTAAAGTTAGTCATCAGTTCCCTAGCAAAATATCTTCGTTACCACAGTTACTTTCAGTACAAACAAACGAACACTAAATAAACAAACCAGTCATAAAAATAATAATAAATGTATACTGTAAATACATGTTTTCAAATAAATAAATAAAATAAAATAAATTTAGTTGGAAAGTTAAATCTAAAATAAAATGTGTTGCACTGGTCTTTAATCAGGTAACTTTGAATGAGAGAAAGTTCTGTACCATACTGAAATTGTCTTCAATTATCCTATCGCTACAGTCAGTTAAACACTTAATATCACCACTATGTCTCTATTGAAAATGAATTGAACTCATTTTACAGTAATGCTGTGTCATTGATTGGCCTAGAATCAACATGACCTCAGGCGGAGGTACATCTCTGTTCTTGAGCAGTGGACCGTGACAGATTAGGAGGGTTGATGCTGGCATTTTATTCTAAACTACAGCCAGTTTTATTCTGTCTTGCCTAATGGTTTTGGGTACGCCTTCATAAACGGTAAATGGTCCTGAATCTCCCAATGACACACAATTTTGGACCGATCGACTATTTGACAGTCATTTCCGATGGAATTACTTTGGTTTGGGGGCTGGTTTTAGGGATTTACTAATAAAACAAAGCAGAGAATAAAACTTAAATGATTTGAGGGTTAAATCAGTCATACAAATAAAAATAAATAAACAAACAACAATTAGGGTTGAACAGCAACAAAAAGGGTTTAGCAATTCCAGTAACTAGTTCTCCCGTCCTCGCTCAGAGCATTAAAAAAAAATCCTAGTGGCCAGACAGATAAAGCAACTAACAATTCTATTCAGAGTGGAAAGGTCTCTGAGCTAAATTGATTTCATTAGATAACGCTTAGTATGGTTACAATTTTGCACAGTGCCAGAGGGTGGTGAGCTTTGAACTGGTGAGGTTGCAGCCACTTAGGCATATTAAGCAGGCCGTATTTCAAGGGCCGATGTTTAATGCAGCAGACGCAGGCAGTTTGGACTGATTCCAGCTCAATTGAAATATTTTACGTCGATCCAAGCATCCTAATATTTGCAAGGGATTCTGATCTATGTCTTAAATATTACAAACTCCTTCTCTCCTTCATTGAAGTCTCCGTCCCATCACATTGCATTTAAGATGATACTGTGTGGTGTGTGGAGTACATACTCTGCCATCTGTAGACTGTCTGTACTTGTGGTGAACAAAGAAATGATATAAGCACAGTGGATGCGGAATGGAGCTTGCCGTTTAGCTGATATTGTGGTTGCCATGCCATATTTTGGCTTGTTGAGTATAGCTGAACAACACATTCACATTTCTCAAGGGGTTTTAAGTAAAACGGATTAGCAAAACCAATACAAAATCGCATAATACATAATACACACATCAAGTATAATTATAGCCTTAAACACAGCTGTCGTTTGTAGCTTTTTATGCACTGTTGTTTGCAGGTGGTGCTAGTAAAGTGGCTTAGTATCTGGGATGCAAATTGTGTAATGCAATGACAACAATTGGCAAATTACAGCGTTCTCCAAAGGCGGTGCCCTTGTGCAAAGCACAATTATTTAATCGAGGCATAACGTGCATCTAACTATTGCATTTCAAGTCACTTAAAGGAACAGTCCATCTAAAATGATAATCCTGTCATTATTTAATCACCAACACATAGTACCAGCATGAAAATTCTTTAAAAACATATTTTGTGTTCAACAGAGAAATGTAATAAAGAAAGCCATATAGTTTGGAATGACGTGATCCCACAAGGTGTCAATGTCTGATACAGAATGATGAAGTGATGTTTCACTCATAGTTACCGCAGGCAGAAAAAACAAAAGAATAGGAAATATCATCAGCAAAACCTGAACTGGCTTAGTGATTTACTGCAGAAGTACTGAACGCAATCAAATATTAGTGTCACTTTCACTTGATGGTGGATCTGGTGAAGAAGATTCCAATGATCAAAATATTGATTTTGAGGATGTTTGAAATTATAGTTTTGATAATATGTTTTAGATTGTGAATATGAGCCAGATGTTGAATGTACTGGGAAATGAGCTCTGACGAGGACAGTGATGATGGTATTAAACATCTGCTCAAACTGAACCCGTCCAAGCTCCGAAAGGTAACAACATATGCTTTATTTTATTCTTCTGTAATTGTTACTGTAATATCAGGAGACTTTTATATTATTGCGACAGGTAGAGATCCATCCATATTAGATATAGATCCAGGTCGCTAAAGACCAGAATATGTAATAATGATTGGTGAAACATTCATGCATTTATGGGTTAACATTACTTAAGCTTTGTCAACGTTAAGATTCTTTTAAATATGCCAGTTAAAAAGTACTGCAGGCTTTCTCCAAGTATTTATCACTTTATTAAAATGATGCCAAACAAAACAACAAATGTTTACTTTTACCAGCCATCACCTATTTAGAGGTTTCACCGGGAATCCCTTGAGTGAGAACGAGAAGTTTAAAGCTTACAGCGATGACTTATAGGAATGTTAATGGTTCTATTCTCTAAAGTCTGCACTCAAAGCATCGTCGATATCAAGAACACCTCCGGTTACTTTCGTGCGTCCTCTGTACTTGCCTTGTTGGCTGCGTTCCACTCCAAATTTGAATGCCCTTCACTCGCTAACTTTCTCTCCATTTCGTGGACTCGCGTCATTGCTTCCTTTGCCTGCGAGCATGAGGTAGCTACAAGTATTATGCGATTAAATCTCAACATAACTAATAAATTATACACAATTATTTGATTAATTCTCTACATATCATATACTACAGTTAAGCGCGATCTGCTGTGATGTCACAACCAAGTTGAATTGTGGGCTATAGAGCTGCTTGAAGCAGCTCTATATCCCACATCACAGTAGACTCTGTAAAAATCGAGGGGACGAGGACCTATAGACATAAACTTCCCTTGCCCACTTGACAAAGTGGAACTCACTTCAAAATGGTGGCAGAGGTTCCCCCGATGGGTAAGTGCTTAGGGAAGTTCGCGAGTGTATGTCTAAAAAGTGAAGTGGAACGCACCCCTTGAGTATTGGAACTGAAGTTTTGACGTTTGATGATGACGTAGTACGAGAATACAAGAGTGCAAGATTGCATAAGAACGCATATTGAGCAACTGCCAAAATGTGCATTTTAGAATGAATGGAATAAGTAAAGAGTGCATATTTGCTTTCTGTCTGTAATGTTTTTGCTCAAAACCCATTGGCACGGTTATGTGTTTGTTAAAGCATTACAAGTCTTTGATACTGAGGCAAGCATTGCACACACAAAACATCTAAAGACCACTGTATTATAATATGTATCAAGATATGATTTGTACATCTAAACAGAAATGGTCTTATCCAGGCTGATAGTGAGACTGCAATCTGTAAAGGCACGAGGAGGACTGAAAGCAGACTAGATTTGTGATTTGCCTTTCTCTTCTTCTTGTCCACTTTATAATTTGTGACACACTAATCTTACAAGAATCTGATCTCATTTGGAGATAAAGAATCATTAGACATGTGTCACGTTCCTCTATGAATGTTTTGTTTTTCATGCTTTCGCTAGATTTTCCAGAAAACAAAAAGGACACATCCATGACAGATAATAACAGCTTGAAACGGATACATTTAAAACAAATGCAAAGTGGACTAAATGGACTCAAGGAAGACATAAGTAACTGTTCATGAAACGAATGTTCGCTTCATCACAGCAGTGTTTTCTTTTAATATAATGCATAATTATACAAATTAAAACTTTACCATATGTTTCAAATGAAAGAGGCTTATCATCTTGCATAAAAAAGAAACAAAAAAGGATATTTAATAAAAAAAAAGTAAGTAATGACATGTTGACGAGTTTGCTAAAATAATGCCTAAAAAGCTAACTGGCTATACATTAATATTATCCGAAAAGGTCAAAGAGATGTAAGCAGGCAAGACAAAAGTATTACCATTCATAAATTTACTGCTGTTAAAAAATAAAAAAATAAAAAAAAATCACTTTTATCCAACAAGGACACCTTGCATTGATCAAAAGTGATGGTAAAAACATTTATAGAGTTACAAAATATTTATTTTATTTAAAAAAAAAAATGTGTTAAACTTTCTATTGAAAAAAAAAAAAAAAAACCTTTATCACTTACATGATATTATAATGACTTCTGAGGGATCATGTGACACAGGAAGATCACAGGAAGAAATTACAGTTTGAAATATATTAAAATAGAGAACATTTTCCACACAATTGCAATTTTATCTGTATTTGTGATCAAATAAATGCAGTGTTAGTGAGCATAAAATACTTATTTAAAAAAAAAAAAATCTTTCTGACCACAAACTTTTTTTTTTTTTTAAATGGCAGTGTAAGCATTTTGATTAAATGCTACAAGGACAAACAATTTAATTTTGATTTCATGCCGAATTTAAAATGTAGTTTAATGACCTCATAACAGGCATAGATGCATTGAGGACCTCATAATGGGCACTTGGCAACAGTCATTCACCATTTCCTGCTGCCTGTAATGAATCAGTCAATCATTTTTCACCAGCTCTCTGTCCATTTTTCCTCCCTTTACATTGTCATGGCCCTTCCATCATTTCTCAGTGGGATGGACAGGGGACGGGGGTAATCTCTGCGACACTGACAGCCATGTCAGCCGTGCTGGCAAAGCCATTTAAACACTGACTTTTTGTTAATGGCTGTCTCAGGGCAGGAATGAGACGGAGAGGGCGAGTGATGGAAAGATCAGAAGAGAGGGAGAGAGAGGAGGAAAGGAAAAAAAAGACAACCGTGGGTAAGTCAGGGACGGCCTCCCTGGTGAGTTGCTGTGCACACATTTGAATTTGTACGAGGACACGCCGGCATGCTCCCTGACAGCTGGAAATGTACGTCTACGGGATCTCTGGGAATGCTCTGCTATTAAGATGCATTTCTATCTGTTTGCGTTCCTGGAAATGCCACTGTTTGCACCTATAAAGTGTCGATTTTCCTGACGAATTCAGACAGTTTGGAGTATATTTTGCTCACACACCCCCGCACATGCAAACAGAAACAACATAAGTGGCACAGATCTAGAAAGAAAGAATTCCGCTCTGAAAGCCAGTGGAAATGTCAAAGTAATCGATAGATTGGACACATCTGAGCCGCAATAAATATCATTTCACAGAGCGGAGTAAGTTCAGCATGACCTAGAAGAGGTTACAAAGCTACTAATGCAAAACTCATGGCTGCATATCATCACAGCATAAATGACTTATGACTTTTATTCTAAGACTACACATTTTAATGTCCATTAATGATAAATCAAAAAGCGAAAAGAGCGGCAAATTAATTATGACTGTGGTAATCTTTATGAACAATTGAACCCTTTAGCTGTCACCCCCCTTTTTGAGCAATGACGTGAAAATGCACTACCCAAACTTAAACGGTTGTAATTCATGAAGCCTTTGTGCTAAAGACTTACGCTTGGTCTCTTTTAAAAGAAGACTCTTGGCAGATTATTGCTGAAGTGGAATACATTAATAGAATTAAATTATTTAAAAGTTATTGAAGTTTAAGTTTATTGTTGTGAAAATATAATAAAATATATATTTTTATTTTATTAAAAATATATGTAAAAGAATATAGGTTTCAGCCTAAAAATGACAGAAAGTCAAAGCCATATATCTAACCAAGTTGTGTTCCAAATTTGAAGTTGATATCACAAACATTGAAGTTCCCATGAGATTTTGTTTAGGCGTAATACCAAAAATATCCACCGATGCCATTGCATTCCATTGAATTTAATTGTATGCATTCTGCCATAACAAATTAATTAATTTCTATCTCTATATATTGCTTTATACATTTTAGGCTTATTCTCAAATTCAGATTGTGTTAGGGGGGCGGGATTATTAGGCCATTTTAATCGGACAATTTGACCGGAGAGATGAAATTTTGTCGGACATTTCATTTTTTTCCCGGCCAATGTCCGGTAGGGTTCCAATGGAAACCCTGATATATATATATATATATATATATATATATATATATATATATATATATATATATATATATATATATATATATATATATATATATCAGGGTTTCCATATATATTCATGTGAATTTTCAGCATCATTAGTCCAGTCTTCAGTGTCACATGATCCTTCAGAAACCATTCTAATATGGTGATTTGCTGCTCAAGAAACGTTTATTATTATTATCAATGTTGAAAACAGTACAATTTGAAATGTAAACAATTTTACAATTTACAAATGTACCTTTTTTTTCTTTTTTCAGAATTCTTTCATAAACATATTAATATGTTGACTACAAGTCTTTTAGCTCTTTTGTTGTAACTCACCCGAACTCGAACCTGAGCTTTCCGCATCACAAGTACAATTCAGTACCAGCTAGTACTGAGAAAGCTAAGTAGGCCTATGTCAGAAAAGCTAAACACGTGGAGCTGATTATGTGAAGCAAACTCAAAAATGCATTCGTTAACAAATCATTCACTATGGTAAAACGTGTTTTGAGGTCATATACTATAATATTTTTGCAAGGAGCCGCGTTAAAATACGTTTTTATTAATCCATAATCTGCCTCTGTAATCATAATTTTGTATGAAAAGGACTGAAATGCTTGATGTTTTACTGCCCCTAGTGTTGATTCCTGTTGGAAACTGCAGCGATATGTAGCCTATGCATTGGTACGTATTATATGTTTTGCACAAATGTTGCCACAGTTTTTTTCTTTTTCAATGAGCCTGTGTTGCTTTAATGAGTGCCACGTGGCCCCTGGTAGTAATTAACAGACTGGAACACAGAAAGCGAGTAGCTATTCTGCATCAGGCCAGCAGTCTGAATAATCCACAGAGCTACTGCAAATCACACGCACGCCTACATGTACAAAGCTCAAGGATTAGACACGGACCATGGACTGTGCCTTTATTCGGAAAACACTTCTCCAAACAGCACACAATAAAGAATTTTTTTTTTTTTTTTTTTTTTTTTTTTAAAGAGGAAGTTACAGTGGCCTCCAGAAGTATTTATGGATGCATAATGTGAAACATTTCTGCTAATTATTTCATAGTATTTGGTATTTTGTTCTGCAAAGTGGCTTCAGAGTTGTTTGTCTTCATTTGTGTTCAATATATCAATTGATTTATAATTTTAAATGTAAAAAAAAAAGTGAAATATTTTGAGCTATATTATAATAAATGCCATTTGGTTTGTTTTAGAGTTGTTAAAGTCTCTAACACAACTTGACAAAAGCTTTGGAATAAGCTATTTTCATTTAAAATGATGCTTTTAAAAAAAATTATAATAAAAAAGCTATAGTAAAATATTTATAATATTTATAATACACCTTGCTTGTTATTTCAACACAATGGCATCCGTATCAAAATCCCACAGATACATATTACATGAACAACTCGACTTGAATTAGAGTGTGATGCACAGCTGAATAGGCCGTGATTAAGAGCTAATGAAAATCCCAGCATAGGGATGGAGGTGAGAAGTGTCAGGTGGAGAGGAAGAACTGCGTCCATATGCTAGATCTCATATCTTTTAATTAGTCTACAGGCTCATCACCCAGAGGCCCGACTGCAAGCCTGATGCTCCAATTTCTGTCTGTCTCTCTCTCTCTCTCTCGGTGTGTGTATGTGTAGACTAAGGGTGTATTCACACCTGCCTTGTTTGGTTCGATTGAATCGAACTCTAGTTCGTTTCCCCCCTTGGTGCGGACCTTTTGGGCAGGTGTGAATACAGCAATCGAACTCGGGTGCGGACCAAACAACCGAACCGAGACCCAGCTGAAGAGGTGGTCTCGGTACGGTTCCAAACGAACTCTGGTACGGTTCGTTTACGGTGTGAACATGAACTGACCCAATTGCAAGAAAGCACTGCGCCTTTGAGTTAACAGACTTCCGTAGTCGGAGTTGCGTAACATAGCCCCTCTCTATGAACGAAAACTTTATACCTTATCCGTCTTCTGCGCAGTGCCACTGTCAGCATGCCATGGTAGGCGCACATGAGAGCATGTTCTCTCCGCCGGAACCGTCTTGGAGCACATCGTCGTCTTCTCAAAATCCGAATTACAACATCGTATAGATGACATTGTATCATATGATACTCATTAGTTTCTTCATATTGCGTTTGTACAGAATAACACAAAATTAGTAAAAGTACAAATATTGCAGTACGAAATATCTCCACGCTGAGCCTTTTTTGCACTTCCTGATTTCCCTACTTGAGAATCCTTGTCCAATGACTGGATGACCTTAGCACACGTGTGGTTTTGTTTACAAATTTTGGTTCACTTGCAAAAAGAGCAGTGTGAAAGCGAACCGCACCAAAAAAAAAAAAAAAAAAAAAAAAAATTGTATTTGGTCCGGACCAAAGCAAGTGAACTATCGGACTTTCCTGGTGTGAAAACACCCTAAGTCTCACAAACCCTAACCCTAACCCCACACTTGCAAACACACACTAACACCTTGACGACAGCAAGGTTAGACCTTTTCAGAGGATCACACTAAAGGATAGGTTGAAGATAGGTTGTGTTCACTGAAGCATGCATGGCGGATGGCTGAGATTATCCTTGATAAGTTATTTGAAAGTCAGCTGGGAGTTACCACATTATCCTGGAGGCTATACGTAAGATGCACGACAGTGAAAACCACTACGAATAGTCTAACAAAGTGATTAGGTGAGAGGGAGATTCAAGTCTACAGTGCATCAACAGTCAAAAAAATAAATAAATGTGGTCTTCCTTTAAAGAGGCAACTGGCAGAAAACAGTTAAGACAACAGAATCCTCCATTGAGCCATGTTCTATTAGCACTTCTGGTCTCATCGGAGGCTATAAGGTAACAATTTAACTGATTCCAAGATTTTTTCATACTCCAACAATATTTTGTCAAAGTACTACAGACCTTGTCATGTTAACACACACACATCATTCTCAACAGCACTATTGTTACGTAACTAAAACTACAGCTATTAAACAGGTTTTTATTAAGTAAAATAAAGCTGAAAATAAAATGAAATATAAATATTAGATGACAAACTTACACTTTAAAAAGCTTAAATGATAAATGTTGACTTGTAAAACTAGCTGAAATAAAGTTAAACTGAAATAAAACCTAAACATTCATACATACACATATACACACATGAATAATTGAATACATATTTAATAAATAATACATTTGAAACATTTTTAAATAAAAAAAATAATTTACGAAAACTTAAAAATAAAATAAAAAAACTGAAAATATAAAATGCAAGCTAAATTAAAATATTAATAAATTCTATAATAGTACAGTACCAGTCAAAAGTTTGGTAACATTACAATTTTATAATGATTTTGAAAGTATCTTATGCTCACCAATGCTGCATTTATTTGATCAAAAATGCAGTAAAAAGTAATATATCAAAATAATATTACAATTTTAAAGAACTGTTTTCTATTATTTATTAATTTATTCCTATAATGGCAAAGCTGAAGTTTGTGTGCTTGTGTGTGCTTGTTGTGTGTGTGTGTGTGCATGCGTGCGTGTGTGTGTGTGTGTGTGTGTGTGTGTGGTGATACACAACCATTCAAAAGTTTTTTCATTAAATAATCCTTTAAAAAAAACTTATATTCATCAAATAATTCTGAAAAAAAACCTTCTGAATCAAAGAATCCTGAAAAAAAAAAACTTCTATTCATCAAAGAATCCCAAAAAAGTGTCACAATCCAGGTTTCCACAAAAACATGTTCAACGATGATAACAAGAGAGCCAATAATAATTAATAATAATTTAGCACCAAATTACATGATTTCTGAACGATCATGTGACATTAAAGACTAAAGTCCTGGCTCCCAAAAATTAAAAGGGGTGGTATAATGCCCTTTTTTACAATATGTAAAAAAAGTATCTGTTGTCCCCAGAGTGTGAATGTGAAGTTTTATCTCAAAATACCCCACAGATAATTTTTTACAGTATGTTAAAATTGTCCCTTTTTGAGGGTCAGTAAAAACGCGTCGTTTCGGGTGTGTCCCTTTAAATGCAAATAAGCTGCTGCTCCCGGCACAGAGGGCGGAGCTTCAAGAGCTTGTGTGTGTGTGTGTGTGTGTGCGTGTTAGCAGCTCCGATTACCTCATGCAGACAAGCACTAAAATGTCAGAAACTGTTCTGCCTTTTATGTTCAAACTGGAGTCAGACAAAGATGTACAGTAGAGACTCAAGAAGAAGTGACAACATGTAGAATGCAACAGGACGTTTCTAAATGGTTAGTTGATGAATTTATTTTGCTGATGTGGAGTTAACTATCTTCAATTAGCATATTCTGTCATGATAATCTATAAAATCGCACGTGTGGGAACTGTTGTAAGATGCAGAGCGACATTCTATTGCATTTGTGTTGCGTACTGTATTGCATGTGAAAAGAAGGAAGCGACGCACAAATGTGCTATACTACAACAACTCTTCCTTGGGGCGGGGTTTATGTCAATTCTAGGGTTAGTGATGTCACTAACCTCGGGAGGAATCTCATGTTGTCCCAACAAGCCATTTCTTGTAGTCTTTAAAAAAAAAAACGATTTCTTTAAAAGCAAATATCTTCCTTTGCTTTGAACTTTGAGCGTTGTCATTTTGCAGATGTCGTTTCTGCTCAAACAGCAAACATCACACACTAACTAAAGTTAGAAAAGTGAAATCATAATCAACCACCCGTTTAAATTAAATTGTAATAATATTTAATATATTATTATTAAATATTAAATATATTAAATAATATATAAAATTACAATTTTACTGTATTTACAGCCCAAGTGAGCACAATAGACATCTTTCAAAAACATTAAAAACTATTTCAAACTTTTGAGTGGCAGTGTATATGTTTAAATTAAACTGACACAGCTACTTTTGAATGGCTTTTAATATATAAAGAAGCTTTTTGATTGGTGTAGTTACAGCTAACTCAACTCAACTCAACTGAACAGTCTTGGTCAAACTAAGCTGACCAGACTGTACTCTGACAGTCCAAAGTCTGGCTACACAATAGCTGAAGGGAAGACTGTCCCCCCTGTGGCAGATTGAAATAAAACTCACACAGTGCTGTCAAGTAGCAGGATGGAGAAAGAAGGAAACCGATGAAGAAAGGGGGAATAAGGAGAGTAATGAAAGAGTCAGTGAGACGGCGAGTGCAGCGCTAACACTCACTAACCTCTCCCGACCTTTTACACACCAGAAGAACAAGGTTCAGAAAATTGAGCCTGTGCGGCTAGCCTCGGGTGGCACGACCATCCACGCTCTTCCATTTAGTCTAGCCTAACTGAAGAACCAATCAATACGCTTTCTCTTTCACTCTCTCCTCCGAGGCACCTTTCTGCACTCAGCGGATGGGGAGGGGATTTGCTGTGAGGAGGTGCAGGGCCACAGACGACTGGTGATTCCCCCTGTGAGAAGCAGTCATCAGATTACAAGAGCCGTGTGCGAGAATTCAATAGGAAGGTTGCGGAATAGCCTAATAACCCTATCATGCGTTCTCGAAACTACAAAAAAACAAGCTTTGGCTGATGCACGCTCCTCCCTCACCCTCACGCGGAATTTGTAGTGATCTAATTCACACGCGGAAGTGTGCAATCTGATAGCTCTCTCCTCCGCGAGACTTATTTTCAGCATAAATTATTCCGTTATTAAGCATTCCAGATCCGAGCAGCGGTGTTCTCTCGCCATCGCTGTTTCTCATTTCGCAACGTTCTGCCTCGTTCCTTAGCAGGACACGAGCAGGCTTGGCTGTTGTCTGGGCAACAGGATGCGGCGAGCGAGGGAAGCTGATTAGAGATGCCAGCGCAGTCCGAGGCTGGTGGGGTGATTGTAAAGCCATCTCTCTCTCTCTCTCTCTCTCTCTCTCTCTCTCTCTCTCTCTCTCTCTCTCTCTCTCTCTCTCCATCTCTCCATCAGGCAGGCTGGAGTAAAGCCAGCACAAAGGTCCTCTCCTCACTCACCAGATCCTGATCATGTGGTGCAAGCTAAATTCACTCCAAAATACTCGTCGTTCCCTTGGTTTCTTACCTCTCGGGTTATTCACAAACGCAGGGGCAAAAAATAACACACACACAAACACCTGTGTTAATTGAAAACATCTATATGACCATACAGATCTCTGAACACTGATGAAACAAAAAGGTACATTGCATAATGTCATTTTAAAAATTCATTTTGATCATAAAGGAATTTGTTTAGCTTTTTCCCCTGTATATTTGTGCAGATCACACCAAGAATAACTGTATATGCATCCACATCAATGCACTATTTAGTATTTATCACAATGCCATATTTACTGTATGTTGTCAGCTGCTTTAAATGCTTGAGCTCTTTAAAGCGCAGTGGATTCTAATTGGCTGTCATTTCTTTTTTATCATTGAAAAAACATTCTGAAAGTGATTCCAGTGATATTGCTCGTTATTGGTATTATGTGTCGTTATCGATATAGTTGTGGATGTGGACTCCACAATTCTCATAGAATTAGAGATATTATGAAAACTTTATAGTTATTGTTACACTTATCATTAGGTTTTTTTTGTACACCAGCCTCTGTGGGCTAGTGGTTTTCCAAAGTTACTAGCTACTCAGAATTTTCACTGGCCACAATTTTGACGTCAATACCATGGGTAAAAACTGCCATATATATATTTTTATTATTAACTCATAATTTGGCAGCCGGTGTATTAGACTGCTGTCGCTTTAAGAGCTAAAGCACGGACCCATTATATGGTTTTATATAGCCAAAATACTTGGCTTTATGCGCACGCACTTTGGGTGTGAGCACAAAATGTGCAGGAATGAGTAAAATTATACTCAATGCGTGAAATCCCATGGCGAAATTCAAGCCCTGTAACACCAACAATATTCATCCAGCAAATGAAATGAGTGAGTAAAGGGAGGCGAGTTTGTGTGTCACTCGCTATCATGAGAGAGCGAGAACGTGCAGCTGATATTGTGTATCCTGCGGAAGAGTTTCAGATATTTCAGTATCGATATGTATCGGGAAATCTATATTTTTGACAACACTAGATTGCAGTTCATTATTTCAGATGCCTTTTTAAAAGACTACAATTTAAAAATGTATATCCACACACATTTGGCAGGTTGGCGGGTGTTAATGTCAAGCACTGGTTCTCATCCTTGGTGTGAACAGGTCTGAAGAAAACCAAAATACTGAGGATGGACAAATACGATCATGATATATTTGAATTTGATGGTGATGAAATACAAGTGGTCAAAGACCTTAATCTACTGGGATCACTGGTCAATTCGGATGTAACAACAACGCAAGAAATTAAAAGAAGAATCGCTAAGGGAAAGTCTACAATGAAGTCAGTAGACAAGATGTTCAAGTCTAAAGATATCTCCCTCAAAACATAAATACTACTCACAAACAGCCTGATATTTTCGGTGGTTATTTATGGATGTGAGAGCTGGACAGTAAAGAAAGGAGACAGAAGCGAATTGATGCATTTGAATTATGATGCTGGTGAAGAATACTGTCAGTTCCCTGGAAAGCGAGAATAACAAATAAAATTTGTGCTGGAAAAAAATCAAGCCAGATACTCTATGTCACAACAATCACGGATGATCAAATTACGGCTTTCCTGCTTTGGTCACATGATTAGGAGGGAACAACACATCATGATTGGAAAGACGCAGTGGGAGACCTGCAATTCTTGATCTTGACTACAGCAGAGAAGACACTGGCCAAACTTGTTCAAATTGCACACGATCTCTCTCGCTCTCTCTCTCTCTCGATCGATCATTTATCCATCAAGTCACCATGGATCGGGATCGAACCGAAGACTCATAATCAAATTAGTGAACTGGCCTTTACTTGAAGCATTGAGATTAGACAGTTTCTATCTGATCACTCAAACCACAACAGGAGGTGGTTTGGACAAGTACGTGTAAATGCCTCCGGTTGTTGAAACCACATATGCAATTTTACTGTAATGTGCGTGTTAAAGGCTATATGACGTTATATATACAGTATATATTAGGGGTGTAACAATACATCGATATGGATCGATGCATCGATCAAATGTCTAACGATACGATGCATCGATACCACACATAAAATATCGATGTACGGTGACTTTATTTTGACACACTCCATATCCTCACGTAACTTTTCTTAGCTGAAATAGACGCCTGACAATTGACTGAAACCTTTGTCACAAAAGCTGGTATTTTCCACTGTAAAGGCATCGCGAGTTTATGTTTTACAGCAGAAACGACAAGCCCCGAAAAGTCTGTTTTAGCAAATCAGTGCCCAGTATTCAGGTCAGGTGATAAGGCTGCTTGTCACTTATCACTTTGAAAAAACGCGCCAGCTGAGAGGAGTTTCGTCAAAGCTGACTAAAAGTGATCAAGGATGGATTTCAGCGAACTTCATGAACCCGTGATATCTTCTTCGGCTCGTAAAAGGAAAATAAAAGCTGAAACTTTTTCACGGAATCTTGCTAAAACCACGTTTAGTGGTGAGTGAAAAGCTCTCTGTATTGCGTGTACGTTAATCACAACAACAAAGTTTGACAGGTGTCTATGTCAGCTGAGGAGATTAACGTTACAGATTAACCAAGTGTTTTATTATGTATCATAGCAATTACTTAGCTTTGTTTAACTCTGAAACATGAAATGTGGAGTTATCTGCTTTTACCACTTTACCAACTTTAATATAACAGAAGAGTTAATTTGCAAAAACAGATAACCTGGTTGTGTAACTTACACAACAGTTACATTTATTAACTCACAATACATTCAAAAATATATTACATGAAAGTTTAATTGAACACTTTGAAAATTGCACACCCTCTCCCAATTGGGACATTTACAAGTTGTTTGTTACAAGTTTAAAAAAACATGATGAAAAGGAACAAGAACGTCCTTTTCATCATGTTTTTTTTAAACTTATGCAGTCTGACTTTGATCATTTATCAGTTATAATAAAGCTACCAGCCAATGACTTGTTTAATTTACTTGCAAAAGCCTGTTTTAACTCACATTTGAGTCTTGGCCAGGGTCAATTTGGATCCTGTTCACAAGCATACTACTACATCCACAGCAATATAAGAGATCATTTTAATGATGAAAAAAACTGGATAATATTTTATTTATTTGGCATGGTGCTAATTATGGTCTTCGATTGGTAACCGCATTTGTAAGAGTGTACTACAAATTCTTCTGTGACTAGGAAGAAACCCTAAAATAAATTGAAATCTTGGCCAATCTCACCAGGGTATTGATCGTCACTGTGAGGGCACGTTTATTTCTTTGTGACTTTGCTATAAAGAAAATGAAAGAGATTTCCATAGAGGTATACAGTAATGAGAATGGACTGGAGTACTTCATTGCTGAATGTAACAGCACAATGGACTTCTTTCTCTATGCCATAACCTGGTTTTAGCCGATTCTAGAAGGATTTGGAGCTGTCACAATGAGTGTACAGGGTGTTTGATTAGTGATTTAGAGCCCTGCAGAGCTAAGTGGTTGTGGTATTCGCTTGCAGAAGCATCACCTGCATCGGCAGTTGGATAGTTGACATGACATGCCAAGCAGCGTCAGCAATGTCCTGCAGTATGACAATGCAGAATAACTTTACTTGCAGTTGACCTTATAATAATTGAGTTGCAATGCATTTATAAATATTCATTGCAGGTGTAACAAACAACACACAAAATGGATGGATTGATGGATAGATAGATAGGCAGGCTAGAAACTGCTTTAGAATCACTGTTGGTCTGTTGTGTTCAGCATTGTCTTTAAAGCACACCTGTCTCCACATCTCTGATTGGATAAAGCAAATGGTGTGGCAGTATAGTGGAGACAAAGTGTCAAAAAGATGTGGTGGCTGATGAGTCAATGAGCAGAAAATGTACACCATAGCCCGTTGTAAATAAATGATGGCATACATGAATAGAAAAACAGAGTTTGACACCCACACAGCGCTTGCTTACAATGTGTCACTAAGTCATCCTCCCTTTCTCTCTCATTCCTCCTCCTTTTGGCTTTTCCTAGTCTAGACCCAACTCTGTCTTAATCAATGTGTGCATAAGTATTTCAAGGACACTTATTGAAGCGAATATATAATTAGTCTTTCAATTAAGGGCTTTAAAAGAGCCCAAACTGCCCAAAGAACCACTCCTGATATGGGAGCACTGAGAGAAAACAACATATTTTATTAAGTGGCCCTCTCATTATGATGACAGACATATCGGTTCACAGGGAGAGTGTGGGGTTCATTTTGTTCTCTCACACCCTTTATTGCATTGATCTTTCTTTATCAGTTAAGCCAGTAACACAGACTCATTAGGAATGTTTAAACACGGAGGTTAAGGCTAATTAAAGACTTGCAGTTTAACTATCTACTGAGGTTTTGGGTGAGGTAAGATCCTAGTTTTACTTCGTTTGTAAAAGTGAATCACAAGAATGAACAGGTAGGTTTTGTTAAGGACAGGACCTGGTAAGGATTCGGCTTGCATTGCGAGCGCTGACATCCTCATGTATAGTTAAGTGCTGAGATTTTACTCTCTACAGCTACATTGAAATTAGAGACCTCATAAATGTAACACACATATGTACAAGGTCACATATATGTACAAGGAATGACTGTGACTGCATAAGAGAAGGACATACATGATAAAGAAGCTGTTTTAAACTCAACTGAGCTGCTATTATTGTGGTTAAAATATTTTTTACTGCCCTCTAAGATACCAGTATTTTCTGAAAATCTAATGTAACACTACTTATTCACTTTAGGAGAAAGTAATCCCATACATTGCGACAAGCTAAGTGGAAACAAAGTGTGAGAAAGATGTATGTAAAAACACTAGCATTCAAAAGTATTCGCTATATTCTAATCTGAGAATAATGCAACGGCAAGCATGTCAAATACTGAGCTAGCTTTTATGATGCACACGTTTATGCCTATGTAGTGTACCAAACACAGTCACTTCATATCAGTTCCATATCAGTTAGTATGCAGCGTTCGGCCCTGTTTAAACGAGTGCGTTTTCGTTTTACCATAACGTTTTAAAATGAAAACAATCATCTTACATACTACACGACCGAAAACCTATGTCATATGCGCGTAGGGTAAACAGGTGCCGATTGCTCTAATAATAGCTTGCCTCTTGAACACGTAGGTAGCTGCAATATTATAAAATGCAGAGTTTAACTGCACAATGGCTGCTAAAAAGGACCGCAAAGTCAGCAAAGCTTGCAGTTCCGTCTCCATGTTTAGTTTACTCTGTCGTCGAGGCTTTGTCTATTACAAAGCCATTGAGAGAGACGACTTTGGTGTGTTATTGTTGTGTTCCGGTAGCGTAGTGTGGGCAGCCCCGCCTTCATTTTTAAAAGTCTTTTCGAGGGTCGAAGTAGTAGTAGCCGGGCGTAACCGTAGCAAAAGTTCCCTTTCAGTTCGGTCACGTTCGACATAGTCAAAGTTTGACAGTGTCTGCTTCTTCGGGAGAACGTCTCTTAAAAGCTGGTGTTGGATTAAACAGCGAAAGACAGCGCTGGCCGTGATCTCGCATAGAGCAAAACAGTGGTTTTAACAGCTCGAACGTTGTGCCTTCAATGAGAATTTGAGGGCTCAAATCAGGCTTGCACTATCGTCCTGTTTGTGTAGCCGCGACCATTACCCTGTACGCTAGGCACCAGAGAGAGCAGTTTCCTGAAAGAGCATACACGTTTTGACACTGCGTCTTTTTCAAGATATCATTCAAACCCTGTGTTTCTGGATGCGTTTGTTTCCTATC
This sequence comes from Tiaroga cobitis, assembly GCA_030578255.1. Taxonomy (NCBI): domain Eukaryota; kingdom Metazoa; phylum Chordata; class Actinopteri; order Cypriniformes; family Leuciscidae; genus Tiaroga; species Tiaroga cobitis. Next base: position 45,171,664 of record CM060591.1, read on the forward strand.
CTCATTTGATGGCCACGATCACTGTTTCACATGCCTGGGCTTAAGCGTGTTGAGACTGCGTTCGTGGGTGGTTCATGTTCTCTCATGAGAGCATGACCACGTCGGCATGTTTTATGTCTCACCTTTCTCGTAAAGGATTGAGCTGCTCAGCGTGCCGTGTGCACTTGAGTCTAGATGCGCTGTCTAGACTCAAGTGCCTCAAACGAGGTGGAGTACCCTCGCCTATGCCCCAATCTAGTTCCTCTTCTAGTACACCAGAAAAGGGCTACTTTGCAGAATAGACAGGGTGACCTGGGGATTACAGTGAGGATTCCCCACCCGGTAACCAATCCCTGTGGGCCCCTCACTCCTCTATCGCATCGCAAACATGCTGAGAGTCTGTGTTCGTGGGTGGTTCATGTTCTCTCATGAGAGCATGACCACATCGGCATGTTGTTTGTCTTGCCTTTCTCATAAGTGCCGTCGAGTTTGATGGCCACGCTCACTGTCTCTCAGCTTCGGGATGGGATTGCGGGTCCTTCTCATGAGGGACCTAGCATTTCATTCGGGGCTCCAGGGGAGGATCAGATATTGATCGCTGCATCGGAGAGAGGGCTGTTACGCTCTGGAAATGAGCGTAAAGCTGCGGGCTGGGCGACACCAAACACGTTCACTAGATTCTATAGCCTACATGTCAAGCCGGTAGCTTCCTGTCTGCTCTCTTCGCATAGAAGCCAGTCAACACCGTAAGCCCCACTCGAAGTGTCGGCTTGTTGCGCCATTCCCCTCCTATGGACTGGATACGCCATTCTTGCTCCAGTAGAGTTCCTCATTAGCCAAACCCTGTTGAGTTCCTCCACACCCCTCGGCAACAGGTGCCAGGCCTAACACTTGTATGCATTGGTGGAACCTGTGCTAGGCTGGGTCCCATATGTTGTGATCCCTACGTTGATCCCATATGTGTTTTTTTCCACTGTATGGCTCGCTGTGGCGAGTCCGTGTCTTTCCCTTGGCAGAGCCCGCACTGTCGTCTCTGACCGGTGTAAGCCCTGTCCCATCTCCGCCTCGAATGCGGGGGGATCAAGAGGCTTTCGCTAGGCACTGGAAAGTGGCAACACTAGGTGTCGTGTTACTTGGGATCCCAATCAGTACGGTACGTCCGACTATGTCGAACGTGACCGAACTGAAAGGGAACGGAGACCCGTCGCCACTATTGTTGGACCACCCCTGACTCCGGGCGCCGCTTGGCTCCTCAGAGGAAAAACAGGTGCGACACACCTGCTGCTCATTATATGCTCGCGCTGCGAGCCAGAGCAGCTGATGAAATTATCGCATTTTATTACACTCGAAGTAGATTGGTCTCTCAAAGTGATCCCAATCAGCGGTGCGTTTCCCGAAAGGATCGTTATCCAACTACGATCGCAATTCCCATTGAACTCTATTGGTAACGACGGAACTTGCGACCATAGTTGGCTAACGATGCTTTCGGGAAACGCACCCCTGTACGGTATGTCCGACTACGTCTTCGTTATGCGTTTTAAAACGAAAATGCAGTAGAGTAAACAGGGCCTCAGAAGAGAGGGAGAGGGAGAGAGAGAGAGAGAGAGAGAGAGAGATAGAGAGAGAGAGAGAGAGAGAGAGAGAGAGAGAGAGAGAGAGAGAGAGAGAGAGAGAGAGAGAGAGAGAGAGAGAGAGAGGATAAGCCTCTCTCCATATACAGTGGCTAAATTCAAGCCGTATCTTATCTCTACAATAGATGAAAAAGAGAAAAATAAAAGATAAAACATGTTTGTGTGGTTAATAATTAATTGCGTATGGCATATTTCATTTTTAATGTGCATCACTGGGGGCTCGCTTCACCCACACACCCCCAGAGGCATAACAGGAAGGACACAGAAATGACTGTGTGTGTGTGTGTGTGTGTGTACGTGCGTACGTGCCTGCGTGGACGCATTATTAACGCATTATTAATTTATGTTAACTTTATGAGTTAATAACAAGGGTAGAAGAACAGCAGAAGAACAGTCAGAGAGGGAAAGGATTTCATTAAAACAACTCCTGTTAAGTTATTTTCTGTGTAGCTAAGCTATAGTGTATCCGATGGGTTTCTGCATCGTATCAATGTATTCTCAGGCTTGACAGGAAGACACAGGACACAGGAAGTTAAGAACTGTCTGAGACATAGAGAAATTAGTAAAAAAGAGGATTGTGGTCATAAGAACAGAAGAATATAAGGACATTTTCCCATGACTGTGGCCAGTGTGTCTCTCGGTGGACATATTGAGAGGAGGGGCATTTCATTGGCAGTGTAGAATAAGAGTGATGACTGAGCCAACATGAACAGAAAAAAATAAATAAATACACGTGCTGTAAACTAACTTTTACAGCACGTAAAAACAGCACTAAAATGACAAATATCCATGATCACCATGGTAACCAGAGTTTCTGCCAAAAATACCATTTACTACAGTAGCTTGAGGGAAATAGTATAATAAAGGAACTATCTTTAAGCCAGCACAAGCCTGATAAGTTGACAAGGGCTCCTGATAAAACCCTGCTAAAACCAGTCAACACACCAGCTAAGATTAGCTATTTATTAGCTATTTACCTTTCTATGTGATCTGATTTAGAATTAAACCCTGTTGAGTTTTCCTGTAGCTCAAATATATAGCGTGACGTTAGCAAATCCAGGTCATGGGTTTGATTCCCAGGGAGAGCAAGAACTGATCAAATGTAAATGTGTACCTTGAATGCAATGAATAAAACCGTAGTAAGCTGTAAATGTAACTAAATAAATAAACAAATAAAAAGAGTTTAAAAAGGTGACATGACACGCCAAGCAGCGTCAGCAACGCCCTGTGATATGACAATGCACCTTTCTTAATTTTGCAGTAATTAAATACTGTACATGCAGTTAATTGAGAGGCTACATGTATATTTTTGAATATCCATTGAAGGAGTTTAGGCCAGAATGAACGAACAAATGAAAGAAAATTGTGGAAAAAAATATGAATGGATTGGTGGATGGATGGATGGATGGATGGATGGATGGATGGATGGATGGATAGAAATATATATACATATACAGTATTAGGGGTGTAACGGTACAGTATTCACAGTTCGGTTCGATACGACACAGTGGTGTCACGGTTCAGTATATTTTCGATACAGGAAAAAAAAAATGTATCTTTAATACAGATACATTTCCTTGATTTTTTTTTATTATTATTTATTAAAACTAACATCATAAAGTATGCTTTTTTTTTTACTTTGAACAATGATGGAGCTATACTTGACCCATCTTATGGGGTGTCTTCTTAGCAGCATATAAAACAAAAAAAGCTCATTTTTATTCATAATTTGTATTGTCTTTATGTTGAAATAATAATTCAAAAGCAAAATGATTAAAAAATAAATATTTGGGAGTGGCTGAGTGGAAATGGCAGCCACCTACTGGTTACAATGGTAATTTAATGTATTTTGTATTTTTAAATAATACCTACATCTTGAAACTTTTAGCTTTATAAATGAGGGTAATCTTTGAAGGACAAACAAATAATATTTTGGCCATCACATTAAAAATAACATTTAAATATGATAATATTGCTGGAAAAAGATGTGACGTACTTGAAAGCATTTTACTATTCCTGCCAAACTTCCATGGTTACAGTTAGTGTTACTACATTACATCCATGGTGAATGTTTCTGATTTGTGGAGTTAAAGCCTATAAATTCATGGCACGATGTTTCTCCTATAGTTTCCATGTCAGCGTTGTTTGATCGAATAGAGATCTACAGTTAATAACAGATACATTTGAATGTTTCTCACTAGATCTCGCAGCAATGTTATTACTTCTGTGGCAAATTCAAATGCTTTTCTTTACTGGATCTCTTAGCACTGTGTAGTAACAGTGTTGCTTGATCAAGATCGGCTTGCGCTGCACTGACATTGGTCCAAAATGATAAACGGTTCATGAAGCACAAATGAATTGTACAGTTTCGTTACGCTTTCATTGCGTTTGCCGTTTGATGTGGGGCCAGCGTGACTGCTAACAAAATGTCGGTCGCATCGGCAGGAAAAATGGTACAACGAATCGTTCTACTTGTTCATTTGTTTTTAGACTTGCCATTGTCCTATAATTTGTAGTTTTGTTTTTGGATTTGTTATTGTGTTTTCATTATTGTGATTTGTTTTGCACCTCTCGGCCACCGTATCGTTCGGTTTGTAATGCGTACCGAACCGAAAGCCTCGTACCGAATGCTTCAATACTAATACGTGTATCGTTACACTCCTAATATATATACAGTGAGGAAAATAAGTATTTGAACACCCTGGATGGATGGAACCATTCACATCTTGAAAATGTAAAATCAGATATGTTTGGGAGCCACGCAGGTTATTTTAGCAGTTACTATGGTTACCATGGTACATGTCTGAAAGGCTAATCTTTCCACAACAGATTTCATGAAAACAAAACAGAACAACAGTGCAACAAAAATGAAAAAGCACAAAAGGGCAATGAATTTCACTGTGAGGCTTTAGCCAAGTCAAGAGTTCACGTGAAGATATGTGACATCATTTATAATAAGAGAACAGCTGCAGCCACTGGTAGTTTGTTGGTTGCTACCCAGAGCCTGTGCTCAGTAATCCGGGTCAGAACCGGCTTCAGTGGGCACAGCAGGCTGAACGTAGTTCTGCCCCTCTCAGAAATTGATCTCGACATGTCAGCCTGATGGAATGGAGCTGAAAGCTGATGCGTCGCACCGTGAGTCCTGCCGATGCAATCTTCTCTCTGACCTCCACGCCGAGCCAGAAAGTACAGTCTGGTCATTCTTCTGTGCCCTACAGTTGTCTTTGATATCACAAATGCGTTTTCCCCACTCGTCACAAATAATAATCTTCACCAAAACGCAATAACCAATTTAATTATTTTATTTGAACAACTTTTCCTCCCTGATGACATCACAAATGTTTTATATATATACATTAGCGTTATGGGCCCTATCATACACCCGGCGCAATGCGGCACCAGGCACTATGCAAGTGTTTTTTGCTAGTTTCAGCCCGATGCAGTTATCATTTTCACGTCCTGCGCCACGTTGTTTAAATAGCAAATGCATTTGCGCCCATCTGTTCGCCCATGGGCGTGCTGGTCTGAAAACGAGGTGTGTTTAGGCGGATTATTGGCCGTTGCTATTTTGAGGCAACTGAAATAGACTGCCCCATTGACCAACTTAAACCTGGTCTAAAGTCAATGGCGTAGTATATTATTTTGTTATTTAAAGAGCACCTTAGTAATGTGCGCCTATAAGCGGATGCACAACACGCCTATAGGCCTATATTTTGACACTCTTCTTATGACACAGACAGGGATGCGCAGCAGCTCACAAACATGCCAAATATTGAAAATAAAAGGATTACAATGTGAAAGATTAATATTGTGTACACAAAGATATGGTGGAATCCGGCTTGTCCCATAGATGGTCTGCTTGCACGCTTTAACCTCGCACACGAGCAGATCCGTTTCCTCGCTAGAGAAGCATTCAGTCTTTCCGCTTGCAAATTTCACCATGTAAATAGCGTATCCGCCACAGCGCGAGTGCAACTGGATTTTTAAGGGAATGGGAGATAAGACTCTGATTGGTTTATTGCATGTTACGCCCAAAACACACCCGTTACTCATTGCGAGAATAGGGATAACCATTTTAGACCATCTGCTGGGTGTGCAGATCGTTTTTCTCGTCCCTAAACTAGCAAAAATGGATTCGGACTCGCCCTAAGTGCACTTGCGCCTTGTGCTTTATACCATGTGCTTAGATTGTTAAAATAGGGCCCTTTAAGTGTAATTCAGGGAACATATTCAAAACATATTCAAAATATAAAATAAAATAACAAATCCATGACCTCTTTAAGATACTTAGTTGTGGAGTGCAATGCAGTGCCACAACGACTCCACTATTGAATGGCATCTTCACACACCCCCACGTTGACAAACTCACACAAACACACATCTGCTGATGTGTATCATTAGAGCCAGTGCTGAGGCTGGTCTTTGAGGGTGCTCTGCTGCTTAAGCTAGCTGGAAAGCCTAATGAGCTAGCAAATAACTGCAGAGACCAAGGAAACGCACAAAATCTGCGCACACACACATGCTTTAAGAACTACAATGCATGCATTCGCGGCTATGCGTGGTGGTCTGCGGGTCTGACGCGGCATCTGAGAGAATCAAAAGAGACAGGGGTGTTTATCTGCTCTTCCCTCTGCTGCACATGGCCAAATCAAACGAGAGGAGAAAGTTTCCTATTCTATAAAAGCGCTTTAGATCAATTGCGAGCATCCAGCCTACATCAAACCTGCTTTGCGCAGAAAGTACACAGAGAGAGAGAGAGAGAGAGAGAGAGAGAGAGAGAGAGAGAGAGAGAGAGAGAGAGAGAGAGAGAGAGAGAGAGAGAGAGAGAGAGGCAAGAAAGACGAGGAGGAGACTAGAATTTGGCAGCACGAGAAATGCCGCTTTCAATCTACCATCGGGCGGCAAAGGCCTAAATACGAGCGACAGAGAAGTAAATGCAAACTTCAGTCCGGCAGATCAATGCTGAAAGGTATTTGATCAAATGAAACTGAGGGAGAAGATATGTGGTTTTGTTTTGTGTTCTTGTTTGTTTCTTTTCAATGAGTGAATATCAGAACTAAATGGTATAATGGTAAAGGCAAATCCTTCAATGCACCAGAAGGGTTTAAAAAAAAGACTCTAGGAAAAAAAAAAACTGATGTTTTGAGTGCTGTTGCTAAGTAACCATCCGTATTTGCACAAGACTGTCAAATACATGCAAGCACAGATTTCAAAGAATTTTACCTCGAGTCATATACATCACTCTATAATAGTGCTTCAATGACAGTCATTATAAAGCTCAGGGGTGAGAGAAAGACAGTCGCACTTACCTGTTTTGATCATTCAGGCAGAGCAGCATGTGAGGAAGAAAAATACACACATTACTTGTAGTACTCATGAAACATTTGTTTGCAGTAAAAAGGCAGTACATTAAAGCCACCTAAAATGAAGTGTAAAAAAAAAAAAGTATAAATAATAAATAGAAGAAAGAAAGAGAAGAGAAGAGAATCAGTCACAGATTTGGGAAGCTCATTTAAAGCTGCAGTCCGTAGCATTTTTGGGTTAAAAATTATCCAAAATGCATATTTGAGAAAATAAATAACCAGCCAGTGTTCAAAACTATCTGCTTGTTTTAGCTCGACTCAAAGCGGTAAGCTTGTAATAATGTGTTTAATTCCAGTGGTACTGGTGGATTTCCGCGGGAGATTCGAGCATGTCTTTGCATCATTACGTCACATCTGTACACATAAAGAAAGAGTCTCGGCTAGTCAGCTATATTGCGTGTGAGGATGTTGGAGGTGGAGATTTATAGCCTTTTCTCACAGCACTTGATATAATTAAACTTATCAATTTGAACGTATCGTTCAAACGATAATCACCAGTGACAACAGATTCACTCGCTGTAAAATGCAAAAGACTTCGTTCGGACTTCGGAGTGGCTACAGAAAAAAAGAGACTGCAACCGGCCCATGCGAAAACAAGGATACATATCGGAAGGACATTACATGTAGTCACCCAATGCTGACGTTGTTAACATTAACAATTTGAGCACAAAGTATAATTTGCACGGTTTTGCGTGATATGATAAGCGATTGTTAGATTTAATCAGCGCGATTTACTGCAATGTCAGTAGTAGAACAAAAGTGGATGTTACAGTACTTACTTGTTCAGATGAAATTTTCCTGTGAAAAATATAATGTTGGTCATACTTCCAAAAAGAATAATCAGTGATTCTGAATGACAGAATCCACACCAGCGCGGTGACTGAAAGCTGCACAAACATTGTGTTCATCCGCGCTGTGTCGTGTCGAAGTACAACTCACGTAAAGTTGATAATTCTGCGAATAACTGCAATTGCAGATTTCGAACAGAGATGGCGACAAAGAGGAAAAACTGTGGACTGCAGCTTTAATATCTGGTACATGATACTAAAAGAAGAAAGTACGTTATTGTACACCTTTTTTTGTGTTTGGACCCTTTTCACAGACTGTGATGATGTGTTTAAACAGTTATCAAAATTGCAAATCCAATAAAGTTTTTTTTTTTATTGGCAGTTAATTATAACAACAACAAAAAATATTAATTAATAAATAAAAATAACTACTGCAAGGGTGTTTCTAATACATCTGCTGAGGGAGTGACAGCAAATTTCACATAATTGTCTCTATATTTTCTTCCCCTCTTTTGAAGAGTCTTAATTGAAAATGCTATCATGATTGTTTTTTTCTTTTCTTTTGCATGTGTAGCAAACGGTAATACTGAAATTAAATTTGCGGTTGTCTCTCGTTCACCACTCTAGAATTTAACCCAACTAAAAGGACTTTTTTTTCTGAGAACACCATAAATGTGAAGAGTGGTTCATTACAGTAAACTAATTATTGGAAAAATGGATGGATGGATGGGTAAATTGATGGATAAATAGATATGGATGGATGGACAGTTATATGGATGGATGGATGGATGTATGGATAGAACCATTCACATCTTGAATATGTAAGAATTTAAAATTTAACGCATTTATTGCCATATCTGCAGTGGCCCCAAAATGAATTTGGACAGTTCTGGACACTTAAGTCCCACAAAACAATTTGTAAATGTAATTGCATTTGATAACAAAATAGGAAACCAAAATGGACATTCACATTCAGCCTACAGTTTGATTAGTAACAGACAATTCTTATATAGTTTTAATTAACACATGCTGACAACACTCTACATGCAAGATCCTTTCCATCGTTTTGGTTGAGGCAAAAATTAAATAAAAAATATATTTGTGACTTTAATTCTTGTGATTGCAACATTATTTCTATGAATAGTGACTTTATATCTAACAATGAGAATGTCACTTTATATCTCATAATGTGACAATTTCTTATTTTACTCTTTACCTCATAGTTGCCAGGTTTAATTTTTAATCTGAGGAAAAAAGAGACTTATTTGAGATACAATAATAAAACAACAAATGCTTTTCAGCCACACAAACAGCACCCATATAGAGAAGAAGTAGCGGTTTTCTTTTCCTTTGACAATGGCACAAACTTTAATGTATCGGCCAGCCCTCATGGGCCACAATCCCTCACATAAATCATCATTATCAGCCTACAGCAGTATTAATGTTCGATTAATAAAAGTCCCAACCCTCGACTCGGCATGCACCGCTCATTTTACGTTTCTGCAATGTACTTGCAGCTGAACTGAAGCACAATATGTTTAGGTTAATTGTTCTGGGACATGAGTACGTATTCTTAAGGCATTTAAGCAGAGGGGTGGTGTTTAATTCAGGGAGACCCCTTTAAAATGCATTTGAGAAGGCCAGATTTGTCTTTGGGGAAGTAACATTACACTTGTTGCCTCTGGCTACATGGAGGCCTGAAAGTGATCCCAAGGTTTGCGATGGGTCATTGATCAGTTTTAGATTGTCTAATTCCAAGTTGGTCTCTAAGCTTCTAACTACTTTTTATATATCTGGAAGGAATCAATGGAGGGCTAAGTTTCTGGCCTTTGAGCAGCCAGACGAGGCGGATCAGAGACAGACAATGAGAAAAAAGGAATTTCAAGGCGGCCTTGTGGAAAGAAGCAAGGGGGGTAACACTTTCCTCTCAACTCTTTTCAGCTCTCATAGTGCTTTACAACTTATGCATCTTTATTTATGATATGAAGGGTGAGTTTGTGTGTGGGAACCGGTCACCCATTCAGCTTTGTTCATTACCCCGCACAGCAGAATGAGCCGAGGGGAGTGTTTGCGATGCTGTTGTGATTCATGAATATTTCCATGATTTTAAGAAGCTTGCTTTGCTGCTGCATTGCAGATAAAACGAGTTCCTTTCTCTTTATATGCCTGAGAGCTGTGGGAAAGAGAGACATTTATGAATGTTGTACTTATCAAGGTTTCTAATGCTCTGAGTAGAATGGGAAGCATCTTACTTTTAATATTCAAAAAGAAAGGCCACCCTTACTGTCAGGGAATTCTAAAAGATTCACTACAAATCAAACACTAAATAAGCTGGCGGGGGAAAACAAATCTGGAAAGCATTGTGTTCATTTTAAGCACTTTTTTGTACAAAGCGTTTGTTTGATAAACATGTTCAAAAACAGATTCATAGATATTTTACACTGCAAAAACATCAGTTGAATGTCATTCTGACATCCGACAGGGAATGCTTTAGAGACGTCCTGTAGACAAGCGGTCTTCCAGATGAACACATACATGTATGCCTAGGTGGTGTACTGTGTGAGTACTATTTTAAGAGTCATTTTTGTGGACATACACCTTAAAATAAGAAGATTCACAAATATTCATTGACACAGTTACATGTTGTCCTAGCATCCATAAAAAAAGTGTTTTGATTGATGTATAGAAGCATATCCAAATACATATGTGCCATTTACGTCCTGCAGAGTGAAATAGGCCAAAATCATTGACGTTGTGAACAGGGCATGAATAATCATGTTCTAATACCTGAATTGATAGTTACTTCAACATTAACTCATGATTAGTAAATATATGGACTAATCATGAACCAATGAAGAGCAACCCTTATACATCAGGAGTCAAACATATTCATGCATGAATAGAAAGCAGCCTTAAACATGTTAGTACATGTTTGATAGTTAATGCATTAATTAACGTTTAGGTGTAAACTAAATCAATCAGTCTCTGTAAGAATACATAAGAAGTAATCTAAATTTGATGTTGGCATGTTAGTTGTGTTCCTATAGTAATGCTAACATTTTAATCTCATAAATGTTGACTTCTTTGGTAAACAGAATTAATAATTAAAGACATGTTTGCATGTATGTTGTATTTGGGAGGCTTCAGGAGGTTATGTACAATAATTAACTGTATTTTTTGTTGTATATATATATATATATATATATATATATATATTCAATTAGCATTATCATATAGCTTATTCCCTATTTCACTTAAATGTAAACGTGTCGTATATGTGTCTTTACAGTTATGTTTGGACTTTCTTTTAAGTCTATATATGTTTAATTGTTTAATAAAAAATAAAAAAAACTACACATACTTTTTATCTTTGTTTTTTTTTTGTACCATGGGTGTAAAGGAATAAGGATGACACTCTTATTGTATATGTTACTTAAGGAGGCACATTATAATTAATTCATTATTAACTAACCATACACTAACATCAACTAATGGCTTGTTAATGTATCATTATGTCATGCCTTTACTTGAGGGGGCAAATCATTACTAACTCATGATTAACTAACCACACACTAACATAAAGTAATGGCTTGTTAATGCATGACTGTGTCATGACTTTACTTGAGGGGGCACATTATTACTAACTCATCATTAACTACTTATAAAGTAACTAGGGGTGTGATGGTTATTATATAACCGTGAGCAATGTTCCCTCAAATTTTTTTCAGCACTGAGCATTTTTTTTTTTTCTAAGCGCACATTTCAGTACTGTGAGCAATTCGCAACCACACGACCTGCCAAAAATGACCACGAGCCTGTGTTAGCCATAGCGTTAGGATTCAAAGAGATGACAGCAAATGCATCAATATGTCTACAAGGTTGATATTTATTCAATATCATTTATAATGGTTGGACTTTGGGAACATTTTAATGATGGTGTTTTACCAGTCAGTTTAGTTGAACTTAAAGGATCTTTGGTTGATAAGGTTTCAGTATGGTTTAGAGAGGTTATTATGACTGGTTCACTGGTTATGACTGATAATGATTATATATATATATATATATATATATATATATATATATATATATATATATATATATATATATATATATATATATATATATATATATATATATAAAAAATAAAAGTATCCAAGATGTTTAGTCATTTCTCAGCAGGTACAACATTTAAGTGGAACTTCATTGAAAGAAAAATGCTAATGCAGTGCTTAACAATAATTATAGGCCTATTAAATTGACATGGTGTATTTTTTTCCCAAAGGTTGCCTATATAAACAATTTAATAACTGTGCAACAAACTAGTGCAACAAACTAGGTTACAAAACATGTAATTTAAATTTCATTGAGGATGATAGGCCTATCTGACCACTTGAATTCGTTGTATTGTTGACAAATGCACCCCGTGACCGCATCGTCTGCTTCCTCCAGAAGCACTTCGAACTTCTTCGCCAGACTGGTCACGTCATTCAGCCCATGATCAAATTCACCAACTGCATGATCCAAAGTGTCCGGCTCAAAGGCAACCCACTCTTTGCGCTCATTTTCAGGGAAGCGGGCATCCAAGTGCTCACAAGCTTTACAAACAAACAGAATAATGTCCCTTGTGTTCACTGCACTCTCACTTTCCAAAACTGTGAGCGCTCGTTTGCCCCAGTGAACTCGCTCTCCTAAATATTGCTCACGTAGTTTCTGTATTTTCGCTCTGGCAATGCAGTGCCCATCCACGGCCGTAAGGTTACTGCGCTGTTAGCAGGTGCATAGCTGAGCGAGTTCCTCAAGCACTTCTGCTAGCACAGTGATTGCAAATTTGTACTTGGTGTCGGTCAGTTTTCTATGACAGTATTTCACAATGGGGTCAGAGTCAGCTTCTTTGGCGCAGTATTCGGTCAACGCGCTGAAATTTCGCAAAAAAGCGTGCTCAGCTTGGTAGCGTGACAGCCAACGCACTTCATTCAAAGGCCTAAAAGACAGCGAATCCATTTCCAAAACCTCTGCCATCTCTGTGAATTTGGCTTTCTTCACAGATGATCTGCAAAACATGCAGTATACTGTCCGGAGTAGCGTTTCTACCTCTTTCATTATAGGGACATCTTTCCATGCGTCATCAATTCCTAAGTCCTCCCTATGGGCCACGCCGTGTTGCTCAGTCAGGTGCGGTACCTGACGCTTCAGTAAAGCAGCCACTCCTTTATGTCTGCCTAACATGACAGAAGCACCATCTGAAGTAAACATGACCATTTTGTTTATGTCTAGCGCATGGTCTGCGAAGAACTTGGTAATGGCATCAAGGATGTTTTCTGCAGTGCATCCTGAAAGCTGAATGATTCCAGCAAAACTGTCTTGTAACTGAAATCAGGTAGCCTACTGTATAACTGCTGGGGCACGCCAAGAGTAGCCTAGGATACGTATGTAAACATTCTAACGTACATCCGGCTTGGTTATCACATGTCAGTATTTTAAATGTTTATTACCTAGCCTGCATCGCCTTTGATGCTCAGATGTTTAACCCCTGAAAAAAAAATCGTTTGTGTAGTCTGAAAAATGTGCGCGGTCTGAAAAATCTATTGCGCGGCCACTTCGACTGGCTTGCACGCAGCTTAAAGGGAACATTGACCGTGAGACCGACGGTTATAGTTGAACACGGTCATTAGAACTCTATAACCGCCAAAACCGTGTTATTAAAATATCTGGCAGATAAGGTTATACTAATATCACTGTTGGGGAGTAACGGAATACATGTACCGGCGTTACGTATTCAGAATACAAATTATGAGTAACAGTAGTCTCCACAGAACATATTTTATGTTTCGTGTTCGCATTTATGAGGGAAAAACAATGTTACGGATGTGACCTGTCTGAAAGCGCCACTAAAAGACTTGACATTTAATCACATCTCACAGAGTAAAACGTTCACAGAGACATCAAACAGAAAGCACAAAACCTTTCTTTAAAGTGAATTTCATTTTGTATTAATTGTATCTTAATTTTAATCAATGTTTCAAAAAACAATTGCCAGGATTTAATTAATAAGAAGTAAATATAGCAGACGATAGATAATCATGAAACGGAGGCGCCGGCGCGTGAACTGGAGCTCGTCTCATAAATGAACCGAAACTCAGCATATAAGGTAGCCTACTTGCCTCACAGACATGTCTACTTTTAAACAGAACAAATTCAAACCGAAAGAAAACAGACTACAGACTGCTCTCTGCTTATGTAATCCTTATGAAATGTGCATTTCTCTCTGGCAGGTTGACTACTGCGAAGATCGCGAGTCAGCATCGTCAACTTCATCTTTGGAGCCGACACTGACAAAGAAAGGCATGTTTTTTTTTTTGTTAAGGATTTGTTTACTGTGTGCGATTCATTTAATGGAAAGCACATTCACTGCTAGTTGTCTTGCTGTTAATTTAAAATAAACGTAGAGCAAGTAGCTAATCAGCGGCAGTTGTCCTATAACAGACGAACGTCGCAACGTGGCGTCGCAACTTGGATGGAGAAGGAACTGAACGGTAGGAGGAAAGTGGACACATTTTGAAGGGGCAATACTGGGCCCAAAGAAGAGCAAGAAAACAAGACTAAGACAGTAAACCAATCCACAAAATAACCACAGACATAACCATCATCTGTGCTAACATTGATTTTAATTTTGAAAATTGCATCTGTTTAATGGATATGTTAGTGTAGGTATTTCACTCTTGATGGCAGTAGTGGAATCACTTAAAACGGAATGAGATTAAATTGTTTTTTAATGATGAATGCATCATTGTGTGTTCAATGAATAAGGTTAAATGTAAATATTGCAAGATATCTAGTGTCATTCAATGCTTGTGACAGTTGCTGGTGGCAAATTTATGAATGATTTTACATTGTGCCCTTTTAATACATCTTTCTTGTAATATAGAGCATGTTTGATTTAGTTTACCCCAAAGTGTTAATTAATACATTAATTAACACGCATGTATAACGTGTAGTTAAGATGATATATTCATGCAGGAATTCATATGACTCACGTCTTAGTTAAGGTTAGTTATTCATTAGTACATGTCTTTACTCATCATTAGTTCATTGTAAAGTAATTATTAATTCAGGTATTAGTACATGATTATTCATGTACTGTTATTGTAAAGTGTTACCACATCTTTTAAAAAAGGAAGTTTCAAATACATTCAATGATAAATGTTGCAAAAAACATCTGCTTGATGTCATTTGAACACAAAGAGAATGTTTTAGTAACATACTGCAAATTACTTGCATGTTTGTGCACTGTTAGGAAAACTAACAACCAAAAAAATGTTTTGTTTAAGCTCTTTTAACCCTTTAAAGATGACCTTTTTATGATTTTTTTAATATACATTTTCTACTTTCTTTATTTTGTTTGAGCATTAAAAAAGTCTGCAAAGTTACAAATCACAAAGTCAACTCCAAGGGGAGTTATTCTCTATATCAGTAAACACTGTTTCTGAACTTCCTGCCCAAGACATAAAAAAAAAGGACAAAGCCAGGTTGAGTTGCGTTAGTAGTGTATTAAGACTCACAGTTATGTATGGCCCGTGATCAATGTTCCCTCTAATTTCTTTTCTTGCTGAGCAAAACTTTTTTCTATTGGGCGGACATTTTTCGCCACCTGAGCAAAAATATTCTTTATACCTGACCAGTACAGCATACGTAGAAACACAATCGTTTCAACAATCAGTTGTAACTTTTAACTTGAATGTGCCATTTCTATTTTTTTTTTTTTTTTACCCTTGATGTAACTTATTGGTATTAAATCATATTTTTGAAAAACAAGCAGTTAATTAAGAAGTCACTAAATGAAGCACATTTTAGATTACCTGATATTTTTTTTTTACAGATATTTTTTTTACAGTGCTGTTAACTGTACAGTCTTTACCAAGAAATCCTATGAAAAAATAATTTACAAAATCTTCTGCAGGACAGTTCAATTCTTTACAATAATAGAATATAGTATGAAAGAAAAGTAAGCTGTTACACTGAGATGGTTTGGGAAAACCATAAAGTGTTTTTGTACAGTCAATTAATTGTGTACAGGAAGCATTAAACCATCACAGTTTAATGATTGTTTATTGCTTATGAATTTCCAATATTTTCTTCCTATAGCAGGGGGTATCAAACTTATTAATGGCAAGGAGGCCTAAACAATACCCTTATGAGATTCTTTATTTAGGCTTATAATATAATAAAATATAGGCTTAATATAACCTAAACAATATATGAGATTCTTTAATTAGGCATATAATATACTAATAAAATATAGGCCTAATATAATATAATATAAAAAAAAAAACGAATTGAAGTATTTGAAGTGATATAATATATCAGTTTAAATGCTTCAATTTGTTTACATATTATATTATTATAATATGAAAACAAACTGAAGCATTTAAATAGATCTAATAGCTAAATATTTTCAAGAAAAGTGAATATGTGAACTCTTTTATAGTAATCTAACCATGCCTGAAACTCCCACACACACAAAAACATCTAGCCTATTTAAAACCTGTTAAGCTTCAACCCCACTTTTGAAAAATCCCCAGAAATGGCATACCCAAACTGAAACAGATACAGTTCATGAACCCTTTGTACTAAAAGCACAAGTAAGATCTCATTTGAAAGCTGACACCTGGCAGTTTATTGTAAATGTGGAATTAATTAGTGATACTGAAAAAAAAAATATGAAAAATGTCTTCAAAGTTTTGTAAAGTTATTAGAAATGTATTTTTATGAAACATCTTCATGAAAATAAAATTGAAGTTATGGCTCTAAAATGCAAACTGGTGTTTATTGTCATCTTCTAGCATCTATTTAGACTATTTTCTCTATTGTTTTGTGGTGCAAACGAGCCCCATTCAGTGTCAGTCTCCCCTGCACACATTCACACCTCTCCAGCCTGGTTATGGGTCTAAATATGCTTTTCTTTTGTCTGCATTATAATCACTAACGACTGGCTATTCACACTGTTTCAATCCCTTTTTTCTTTTATCAAAGTTCTCACTTCACATTTGAAACTGTATCAAATGCCCTTTTTGAAAAACGCATTCCTAAGCATTCCTATTTAGAAAAATTCATAAAAATAACAGCTAATGTGCTGGCAGGTGCACAGAGTTAGCTAGCATGTTAGCTTAGCACACCATCAATACACGACAATTTATGTGATTAAAACCATGTTTGTGCTCCAAACTTACTTAATAACGCAAGTTGAGTGTTTTAAATAACCTTCTGTGATCTGATTTGGCTTCAGATGAAAAAATAAGACAGAAAATATATTAATTTATAGTATTCTGCAATGATAAACTCTATATCGATTAGCATTACATTATAAATATAATCTATTATTATGAAAATACCTGAGATGGCTCAAAGAACACAGGTAAATCGAATATCATTGCAATCATGTTTATTGTCTTCAAAACATCTTTATCTGCATGTTACAGCGATCTCTGGAAGCTTTGTTTGTGTCAGGGACTTCCTGGAATGTCACATGATTATGCCACTTCTTCGTGTGTTCCATATATGGACTATTACTGTGCATAGAGCGCCGGCGCTCTCAGGCGGCCAGTATGGATTGAAAACATATCCAAGTATCCATCGCTCATGATTACATCGACGCATTTGGGTATAAATTCAATAAATATTATTCCTGTCTATAGATATCTGATGTAAACCTATGAGAATATATCAATATTTCTCCAAATCTGCACATGTTTGAGCTAAAAGCCCTGAGGGACGTTGTTTTGTCAAGCTCTGTCATGACGATCGCACAGGAGTTTTTTTCTGAATGGAAGCGGCTGACGCTCATAATTCATATATTAAAGGTAACGACTCATTTTTTAATTACATAACTCCTGACACAAATTAAGACATAACTGTCACTATAAGTTTATCAGAATACAATAGTGGTCAAATACTGAAACTTGAGTCTTATATCTTTTTAATGATGTATAGTTTGTCAAGGTAATAACATTAAATCTGATAGTAACTTTGAACTATTTAAAAAAAAAAAACGCTTCAGTGCGCCCGCGCTCTGGTGAAGCTTAACAGGTTAAATATATTTTGAATTTGCACGCGGGTGGGTGGGTGTGTATTTGTTACCGTTCTGTGTCCATCAACCGTTATTTCGACCACTTAAATCAAACCACTCCTCTTTAAAAAATTATGATGTGATATTATTTCACGTCTTTGGGTTTCTCGTTGCCTCTCGTATTGAGCTATTTGGTCCGCACACACTCACTGCCAATCACACATGCTCACATCATTCTCTTTCTATGAAACCTGTAAACTGCATTCACCAGTTTTCACTCTATAGCGGTTGACCAGAGCACTGAAATTATTTCTCACTTAAACTACAATCAAATGAATTTCCCCACACATTTCGCGTCAGTCCTCTGCGTGGCATTTTATTCTTTTCAAGTGCGCAGCTTAGAGGGAACATTGCCCGTTACATTTCTGAAACACACAGAGACCAGACTAAACAGAGCGTTACTGACAGACTAGTAAAAGAGGTGCTGCAACAATGTAAAATATGATTTGTTTTACATTCAAGTATAAAAACCTTCTACTAAGCCCCCCCTCATGGCACAACCAGCATGAAATTCAGATAATACAGTAATCCTGCCGTGAATAACCCTAACCCAAAAGCCTGACTACAGATTTACTTTGCAGTGAACAGGTTAGTAAAAAGCACAGTCTCAATCTGTCATGACACCAAGACCACCGGCATACATGAGTGTCACACTAAAGATACATGTTAAAGAAGAACCGACAGGAGAGATACAGCCACTAAAACAGCCACGAATGAAGTGCCACAAATTGTCGATAAACGATCCTACTTCAAATGGCTGCTATCATTACCACTGTTGTTGCTGACTACTGAAGATTCTTAGTGGAAAAGAGAACAGATTGAGCTTCTACTTTCTGAAGAATACAGTGCGTGCAAGGATAAACCTCATTATGAAACTTCCAAATTCTTGTGTTTTCCGTAAATTTAGATAACCAAGCATAAACAAATGAAATCATTAGAAAATTATCTCAACATAGAGTCAAAGTACATTTATAGCTATGTATAGATTGAGCGAGGACAAAAAAAAAGAAAAGTGTGTGCTGGATATATGGTTGTGTGCGAGTGAGTCCCCGGGGATTCTGGAACTTCAAGTAAAAGCATATTAGTCCAATCCCATCAATTAGTTAAGTGACTTGCATATGCACTCTAGTGTTTCTGCTGTGCCATACATATTTGATGTGGGTGTTATCAGAAGCTTAGAGCAGCCCCCATGAATTTCTCAGAAGCACTTCAAAAGCAACAGTCATGGACAGAGAAAGAGAGAGAGAGAAAAAGAGAGGTTTAATCGTAATGGCATGTGTGATCTCCAGGGCATTAAGCAGGCCCAGTCATACTATTTATTGCTACAAACTATATGTATCACAACATGGTTATTCAGGATGGAAGTGGGCGGCACTGCAGGCGTAAGTAATCTAATTCCTCCTTGACCCGTTGTGACATATATATGTTTTGGAGGCGTGTTCAAGGAGCTTAGCAAACGCCTGTTGGCATCCGGCGGTCCAACGAGGCCTCACTGACAGGCATATTGGGATGTCTGATCAGACGCTAGTGCACATTAACTTAGCAAAGCAAACCGTAATGTCATTTCATATGAGCTTGTTCTTCGATTCAAAAACTAGAGTTGATCCCCTCCCCCCTCCATCCCATTACCACCTCGCCATACAAGATTAGGTCCAATTGGCGGGAAGGGCTAAGGAAGAAAATCAAATCCAATCCAATTGGATTAGATCAAATCAGTCAAATAAATGGTGCTCTGGAGCGTGTATCACCTGAGGGATTAAAGGAAGGGGAGTAAATCAGTTCTCGTGTGTTCAATTGCTCCTTAAGCCAACGAACAATCACCACAGAACCAGTGCTGGAATCTTCAGACTGATGCAGCAGTGAAACTTTAATAAACAATAAAGCAAAATAACAAACACTTATCCAAACGCCGGAGCAGAACAACCACTTAACACAGATGAGAACGGAAAACTGAGAACACTGCAAAAAATGATTTTAAAAACTCTTAAATCAAGATGCATTTAGTAAAGTAGCATAATATATGATGTTTTGTTTTCTGGGGGGGGGGGGGGGGGGGGGGGTTGATAATTTAACAAGCAAAATTATCTTAATGGGGTGAGACAAATAATATTGTTTCTGTTTGAATAGAGATTATTTTTCTTACCCCCATTGGCAGATCATTTTGCTGAAAATGTGATCTACTACAATGTTTTGCGATGTTGCAAAACCAAATTGTGGTGCGACAGCAGTTTGTATATAGCCTTGTGTATATTGTTTACATGTGCGTCTGTGGCACTTCTACATACTTGGTATAGTTTGGTCTCTAACTGAAACAAACATACTTGTATTCTGCTAGTTGAGACCTTTCAATGATATATGACACAATTGTATCTATTTACTATGATTATACAGATAAAGTTTCCATGTACAGAAGCTATGTTATTCATGCTATGAAAATAGAGCACTTATGACAAAAAAACCGTTTAATTTTCTCATAATATACATTTGCACAGCACCACATTTTCAATGGTTCTCAAATCTCTCTAACTCCCCCCTTTCCGCGATCAAACTCTGCTCTGATTGGCTAGACAGCTCAGTCTGTTGTGATTGGTTTACCGCGCGCACCGCGCGTGTCGAAAACAAAAACGGCCAATGCCAAAACAACGTCAGCTCTGCGTGTCCTGAGGCTTCCTACACCGTAAACTAAACCCAGTAACGAACAATGACTACGATTTTACCATATGAATCCAAGCGCGAGTCCGATGATGAAACATTGAAAGAACTATTAATTCAACCCGAACCTCCATCGCAAGGACGACTCGAGCAGGACTTTCTCAGTGATACACTCAGGTACATTATGAGATGTTGCAACTGTAATTCCTCACCATCAGCATTAACAAGTGCATGTCCATCAACAAACCAATTATTTTACTTGTACTTATTTATTTACCGAGTATTTTTCTTATTTATTGCGGTGAACATGTGGAAACTGTATCAATAACAGTGCGTACATTAGCCGAGCTATAGCGTGAATGACTGATGTAACATAAACGTTGGTAAAACAAATCTTGCTCCATGCTTAATCTTTCCTCAAAGTAGTGAGAACGACAGACAATCTGCATTAATAGACAGAGTTTTAAGTAATAGTGGCATCAGCAGAAGCATTTTAGCAAGACAGTAATCATGTGAGTTAACCAGTTAGCAGGAGACCTACACAATACAAAACTCAAAACTAAGTATTTTTTTAAACACCATCTTTCAAAAGCAAGTGGTTTGCGAATCCTGCACTGAACTCCGAGATTTGAGAACAGTCGTCAGTAAAATAAAGGGAACAAAGCAAAAGTTTAGGATTATACTTCTGTGCTGTGGTATCATGGTAAAGATGAATTTTAACCACTGATTCTTCACATGCTCGTCCTTGAGCAGTGGAAAAAAACTGTCTTTACCTTCACATTGTAAAGCACAGCGTCTTCTGGACATGATGCTGTCCAGTGTCCACAGGAATCAGCTGCAGTGTTTGAGGTTCAGGTTTTTCCCGGTGTCTGCGAGCGCAAAAAGTAGACGGGCAATATGCTAATGTTTCGTCTTGACGTCACAACGAAACGGCGTATGACTCATTTGAAAAACGATTCATTTCATTGACTCAAAGTCGACTCTTAATTTTGAAAGACAATCATTTTATATACGGTGAACTTTCAGATTAAAAAATTTGCAGGATGTTTTCATTCACTTGGAGCTACACATTACAGGAAAGGTAATTTTAAAAAATCCATAATAGGTGCAGTTTAAAACAACTCTTTTTTGTGTTGGTTAAGCAAGTGGTTAAGTAACATTACTTATTAGCGCCCGCACTTAAGATTTAAGAGTTTGAGGATAGCGATTTATCGAATAATTGATCGTTAATTTAAACAATGATCGATTATATGAATTTATGTAAATTGGCATCCCTAATAAGTATACAAAGAAATGGACAAAGTCATTATTTACTAAACTACCTTACAATCTCATATGCCTTTATATATTCTGTAGAATAAAATACAATGTACACATTGTTCCATAAAATGACAGATGTAAAGCTCCAAAAAGTACAATAAAACACCATAAAAATGCAATAAAAGTGGTCTAAATGTGAAAAAAGAGCATGCATTCTTTAAGTAAAAAAAAAAATAAATTGTGTAAGAGTAGCCTATATAGGTTTTAAATTAAACTAGTGAATCCTAACATTGTATGTATCCATGTATGTTAGTTAGTTATTATTTGGAGAAGAATCCCTTATTATTAGAGAATAAAATCGAATGTAGGAGTGAGAAGTCATAATTTAAATCTGAAAACACAGAGGAAGAAGATCGGAGGCGGATAACAATACAACATTTGCAAAAAAAATATTTGAAACAAGTTAGGAGATGAATCTGATAATTCATTTGCCTGCAGGAAATGCAAAGGATTTAAAATCAGTTCATGGAAGTCTAATAATGATTGAGCAACACAATGTCTGAGTGAGAACCAGCGAACTTTGACTTTTCCGCCTACAACGAACTTATTGTCATCCACCCTGTCCACACAAGAGAGACCCTGCTCACAAGAAGAAAAAACTCTTCACTCACTATTAGTTTGAAATCAGAGCTTCGAGTTCATTTAAGGACAGGCTATTCACAGCATGGGGGGGCGATTTAAAAATGTACTTGTGTGCAAGGAGGCACAGCCGTAGCACAGGAAAGCAATGGTTGCAGACATAACAGTTTTTGGCAGAGAGCAACACTTCTTATTCTTCTGAAAATGTTGTCGTACAAATGTAAGGAGTGATTTAAGGAGTGATTTAGGGAGGTGCACTGGTCTCCATAGCAGGGTTATTACAGAAAACAAAACAAAAAGAAATCACTTGAAATAAAATAAATGTTAACTGAAATGAAAAAACAAAACAAAACTACAACATCTAATTTTCATGATGTAGATAATTAAAACGGAAATAAAAATGTATTAAGTCTATATATCTATCTATATATCTATATATCTATATATATATATATATATATATATATCTATCTATATATCTATATATCTATATATATATATATATATATATATATATATATATATATACACAGTGGTGTCACGGTTCTGTACGTTTTCGATACAGCAAAAAGAAAGAAATGGCAGGGAAATTTCCTATTCATTAAAAGAAAATTTATTTTTAAATAAATGTGAGCTTTCCTACATGTTGAAACTTTTATTTTTATAAATGGGGGTAATATTTGAAGGATGAGCAAATAATGTAGCATTTTTGTTAAAACATAATATTTGAGTTTTGAAGTGCTGGAAAAAGATGTGTGGTATACCAACGCATTCTCATCCCAAAGCGTCATACTGACGCTTTTGCCAAAGCGTCTATATCCAACGCACATGGCACCCTTTAGCGTCAATATAACATGCTTCGGTTATGGGTAGGTTTAGGTCTGGGGTAGTGTTAGGGTTAGACCACTAGGAGGCGCCATATATCTGCGTCTCATATTGACGCTAAAGGGTGCCATGTGCGTTGGATATAGACGCTTTGGCAAAAGCGTCAGTATATAGACTAATTTGTGCCGGTGCGCCACATATTGCGTTTTGTTATTATTATTACTATTTTTTACGCTATTTAAAACACGCAGCATATTTGTTCAGCTGCATTTCCTTTCCCTGCTCTCCCTCCGTCTCTCTCGGCTGCCAAAGTGAGTTATTGTCCAGCCAAAGCCTTATTTGATAATAAGGCGCGCACTCTCATTGTCTTCAAACGATCTTGCTCTCTCTCGCTCCCTCGCGCATATTAATCAAAATCAATTGATAACTGACACGATGGTAAAAGATCGGAAGACCGAAGTTCACGTGGAGCATTCGGATATTTTTTTCTCTGCATTACCGCTGAAAGTGAATTGTGCTAAAAAACATTGCCTCATCTTATCTGAAATAAAAAACTCTTTCAATAAAAAAACAAAAACAAACATATCCAGTGATTAAAGGCACACTATGCAAGATTTGTACCTTAATATAACAGCTTTAAAGGGGTATCAGGCCGTGAGTGCAGAGACGCTCTGCGTGAGTGGTATTTACGACAGTAACGTTAAATACAAGTACTCCACAGCGACTCAAGGGGTCGCTGTTTGACAAAAACGGAATTCCTGCATAGTGTGCCTTTAAATCCATGGTGAATGTTGCTGATCTGTGGACTTTCACCCGATAACTAGTTCATTCATGGCACGATGTTTCTCCTGGTTTGCATGTCAGCGCTGTTTGATCCGTTAATAACGGAGACATTTGAATGTTTCTCAATAGATCTCGCAGCATTGTTATTACTTCAGTGGCGAATTCAAATGCTTTCTTTACTGGATCTCTCAGCGCTGTGTATTGAACATCGACAGGTAGTAACAGTGTGGCTTGATCAAGATCGGCTCGCGCTGCACTGACATTGGTCCAAACTGATAAACTGTCCGTGACCAAGGGGGTAATCCGCCAGCCGGAAACTGAAGTCTCCCTGAGGGCCGCCATTGGCTAGCAAGCCTTCACCTGCTGTTAGCATTCCATTGACTCCCATTCATTTTGGCGTCACTTTGACAGCGAATAACTTTACATCTGAGGCGTTTAAAGACTCCATTTGTCCATTGTTTATTTCTAAAGAAACAAAAAGATGTATAAAAGGCTCCATTACCTTGTATCTTACGTTATGGGCCCGTAGAAGCAGGTTTTGTAAAAATAGGCTAACAATTGCGTCATAACACGCGACTCTCTGTCGCACAGTAGAGAAATTACCGTATCAGGAGGAGAAGCTCGCAGGCAATCGGGGGGGTGTGGAGGCATAAAGTCAAGGGAGAAGCCCATAGAGAGTTGTAAAGTTGATCCTGCTGCTAGCTCATGGACAGCTACTACTCACGCTCTCCGTCTCTGCAAGATTCGGAAGGGAATGATTCAGATTCCTCTTGGCACAGCTGCTAGAAGACTTACAACTGTCAGACAGGTTGCTCACGTCACATCTACGTCGTCAAGCGCAGTGTGCTTGGCAATCAGGAAGTGAGTGCTTCTAATTGACTTCACTTTTCTCCGTTGAAGTCTATGGGGTCGCTGTGTCCATTTATTTTACATGTCCTTGAAGCACAAAATAATGAGTTTTGTTCTGCTTTCATTACGTTTGCCATTTGATCCTGCGCAATGTTGTGGTGGTTTTTGGTCGTCAGGAAAAATGGTTCAACGAATCGTTCGGTTTGTAATGCGTATTGCCTACCGAACCGAAAGCCTCGTACCGAACGGTTCAATACGAATACGTGTCTTACTAAAGGAACAATGTAAAGGAACAATGTTGTCAGGCTGTGAGGTGGTGCAGGTTTGCGGATTGCACGCTGTAATTTCAGTCCATGCGCAAAGTTGCTCTTCAAAGTTGATTTCTTGAAGCACCCTTAAAGAGCAGATTCAGAAACACTAGATTAAACGCTCAACATTGAGCATAGTTGCCATTGATAATGTAACCAGGGCTGTTTTAAATCCTCCAAGACATACAAAAATGTTGAAGATTAGCTACCTTACCTCATATCCCGAACTATATTAATTATTGATGTGTTTGAATTGGTCAGCAAAACCAGCATAATAACTCATGCAAGTTAATTTTCGTCCTGCCTAAATTGCCAGTCAAGGGACTGATTTGATTCACAACACCATAGTTTATCTGAATGAATATTGCTATTAGTCAAAATGTGGCATTAAGTAACACACACACACACAAAAAAAAAAAAACCTTGACCAAAACTGATGCACCTTCATCACTGTTTTGCCAATCATAATAATTTGTTTCATTTGAAATGTTTGCATTACAGAAAAATATCCTTTATGGTCTTGTTGTAAGTCAGCAAACAAACTCATCAACATGCAGGCCAAACAGTCTAGGCTATGTACACTAGCTTTGCTAATTAAAAATGGAAGGCCACATCTATCCACATGAGCAGTTTGTTCTTAATTGCGGTGAAAGCAAGCATGAAGCCAAGGAGAGAAGTGCAGATAGAGGCGTGACACTAATTGCTAAGCCCTGCAACTATAAACGAACAATAAATATATATGGGCGAATGCTAAACAGTCTGAAAGCGCTCTTTCTGACAGCTCATCTCATTGGGATGTACAGGAAAAACTAAAAGTAATAAACTGATAGAAGAGTGGAGGGAATGAATATATATTATAATAATAATGTATGTACTTTTAAATTAAATTAAATAACTGAGCAAAATTAATTTACACCAGGAGCTATTGATACTAGCTACTTATTTCTCTATAATTTATTCATTGTAGTTGATGCAATTAATATTAAACATAAACTCTAAACAAATATAAAGTAAGCTTTTTTATTTTCTTATTAGCTTTAATCAAGTTCCTAGTAGATCATACATCTTAAAGTAACCATTAAATATAATATCATTCGTTAAAAAAACAATAAGATCCAGTATTAATAACTCAAAATGATCAATCAGAAGATTTAACATGTAAAAAATATATAGGGAATAGGGGTTGAACTGACTAGTCGATTAGTCGACTAGACTAGTCGACCTTGATGCAATGCCGTGACGCTTTAAGCTTGACGTCGTCTAGTCGCGTTGATCATGTGACACTATTATTGCGCTAATTTTGATACCAACGACGTGGCTGCATTGCAGACGACAACAGATGAAGAGCCCAGAGGGTCATTGCAGCAAGAAAGCAGCAGTGGTACATCAAGTGTGTGGAAATACGTCACAAACTTAACACTAGATATTGTTGAAAACGAAAGTAAAAGCATGACACACACGCTCATTGTGTTTAACCGGGAAATGAGAGTTTAGTCTCTTTATTAAAATCATTAAAACATTTTTTTTTTCATATATGTATTTAAAATATGAATGATTTATCTCTAATTCACCCGCAATTAATTGGAATTTTAGTTTGTATTAGTTTGATTACTTGGATCTGCGCATCACTAACGCGCAGATGTGAATTTATAGCTTTTTTCTTTTCATCCTAAATGATGAACCTGGCCACTTCATGTGTTTCTGTGAACTGATAGCTATCCGATCATGAAAAGACCAGGTGTAAATGCCCTCCGAAACGCGAGACGGATTTAAATCCGGTCGCTCAAACACTTCAAGAGGAGGCATTGGCCGCCCGCTTTCCAGACGAAACTGAACAAGTGTAAACGCATCTGGTTGTTGAAACCACATATGTAAATTGGACTCCTCCCAACAATGCTAAAAATAAACGTGTGAGAGCGTGTTATAGGTTATATGTCATGTTATAGTCATTATATGACGAAGCCATGGCAACACGCATCACCGCAAATGAGCAGCTGAGCATTCACCAAGCCAACGTGCAAACTATCGCAAATCAAAGTGAAAGTAAGTCGCAGACCCTTAACACACAATCAACTTCGTTAAAAGTAAAGCAACAAAATGATCTTGGGCTGTTTCCACTCTCTCTTATTGCGGTCTTTGATTTTGAAATTAAGTTAGCTGATGATCAATAAAATGCAGCTCGAACTGTTGCTTTCGGTGACGTGAACCCCGTTAAATCTGCTTAGCGCGGGGTTTGAAGATCGGATTTATATCCGTTTTGCGAAAACACATTTATGTGACCAGGTGTAAATGGAATCGTTTCAGATAACTATAAGATCTGAGAAAACGCATGAAGTGGCCTGGTGTAAACAGCCCCATTATGAGCTGTCTGTCAGCATCTGTATAATTTTCTGCTAATAAATTGCAAATTGTGGCATGTTGCAAAGCAGTCGACGTCGACTCGACTTTGATGTCATAACAGTCGACTTCAAAAAATCTAAAGTCGTTCAACCCCTAATAGGGAATATATATATATATATATATATATATATATATATATATATATATATATATATATATATATATAACTATAGTGTTTTTTCACAATTGAAAAAACTCAATTGTGTAAATTCAACCAATCAGAAAATAAAAACAAATGGACCACAACTACCTTTTGTCAAAACAATGACTACGTTTCCTTGCAGACAATAACCCGCTCAAAACCGGGATATTAGCAATAACCCGGTCGTGCATGTCAATGTAAACACCGGCAAAACCCCGAATATGCTCAAACCCGGATATGATACCTGGGGTACCCCTTTTCTAACCCGAATTTTTGGTCATGTAAACGCGCATCGGCATATCCCCATAGTGATTTGTGTTCTGTGCATGTTCTATTTGCAAGGAATCTTGGTCTTTTGAGTAGAGGAACTTCTCGGCGCATACAAAAACCCACGTGCAGTATACCGGAAGTAAACATGGCGAGACGCAGCACAGCATACTTTTGGAGCGAGGTCAGTACCAGCACCAAAGCGCAAACAAAGGCGATTGCTATCTGCCCCGAAATATTCATTATCCGCGTGCTGCTGCCAAGGGGGTAATCCATCAGCCGGAAGTTGAAGCTGCCTCTGGGAGCCGCCATTGTAGCTGGCAGCATCCCATTGACTCCCATTCATTTTGGCGTCACTTTGACAGCGAATAACTTTACATCTGAGGCGTCCAAAGACTCCATTTTTCCATTATTTATTTCTAAAGAAACACGACAATGTATAAAATTCCATTACTTTGTATCTTACGTTATGGCCCCGTAGAAGCCATTCTTGTAAAAAATAGGCTAAAAATTGCGTCATAACCACTCGACTGTCCGTCGCACAGTAGAGAAATTACCGTATAGACAGGAGGAGAAGCTCGCACAGTCTCGCAGGCAGTCTTTTACTGTCTAAAGTCAGCCCATGGCATAGATAGACATAGAGTCATAGGCATAGGCATAGAGTCCATAAAAGCAACGCGACAAAATATTTAAACAATGTTTTTGAGGAATTGGAAATAATTCGATATGTGGCAAGTGAATATGCCATGCCATGAATGTGAGTTTACTCTTTACTCTGATCCGTCATTGACCTGCTAGTCAAAGCCCTTATTTCTGGAGAGCCGTGATACTTCAACCTTGGAAACTTCTGATCATCATTTAGCTACTAGAAGATTTACAACTGTCAGTTAGGTTGCTCACGTGACATCTACGTCATCAAGCTCAGTTTGAGCCTGCGCAGAACGCTTGGCTATCAGGGAGTGAGTGCCCATGTCGAGCTTCAACTCTCTCCGTTGAAATCATTTGAAATCGCTGTGTCCATTTCTTTTACTGTCTATGGCTGCTCCTGCTGCTGCTGTTGTCTTTGGATACAGGAAGAATAATCGGAAATGACGCATATTGCATCTTAAGGTTGTCCGTACGCCCAGACGCTAACCGTACGTCGCCGTTTACATCAGGATATTGCCAATTGATTACAAATGCCATGTATACAGGAGTAACTCTCTCTCCTCACGCATGTAAACGGGTTATTCCGAATGTTTCAGAAACCCAAATAGTGACCTTAACCCACCCATAACCCGAATATTGACTGCATGTAAACGTAGTCAGTGACACGACTTCACATTACCTTTTCAATTCAATGTAAATAATTCTGGTGAGGGATGGTTTGCAATTTATATATATATATATATATATATATATATATATATATATATATATTTTTTTTTTTTTTTTTTGTATACTGTGTTTTTCTTTGTATTTCTATACACAAAAATAAAATAAATAAATGGAATCTGTAAGATTGCAACATTTCTTAAAAAAAAAAAGTTTCCCTATCAAACTTATTTGACAAAAAAAAAAGAATCTGAATTTGTATGTTTAATAAGAGGCTTACACGGAATAACTAAAGTAAGACTTTGCGAGGAACATAAAAATATCTAAGCATAGAGTGAAAGAAAGAGAGACAGGGAAACAAAGAACAGATCAGTAAACTGCTGGTTTGGAGCATGGCTCGGCTAGACCGCGTGGGAGGAAACGCAGCATGAGGCCGATCTGCAACAAACTGACTCTCCATCAACAAAACTCTGCTGGGACACGTGTGTTTGAGCGCGTGTATGTGCACCTTGCGGGGACTCTTTTGTAGCTCAGCTTTGTTTATGTCCTGTCTCTTTCGTCTGTTTTTTCTTGTCAGTTGGAGGATTGCATTGAGATGTCATCTCACAACATCACCCAGGACGCTTCTGCAGGGAAATAAACTACGCAATGTGGTGCAGGCAAAGGAAACATTGGGTCATTAAAAAATATCTGTTGTTCTAAAACAAGTGGAAAGTTTGGTCTTACACAGTTACTATTAGGGATGGGTATCGTTAAGGTTTTAACGGTATTACTACTCTTACCGATACCGCTTATCGATCCGGTACTTTAACGGTATTCTTATCGGTTCTTTTTGTTATATAAAAAAAAAGGGAAAAATATTTAGAACATAATTAATATTGCTTTATATTTTGAAATGTAAAATAAATATTAATAGCAAAATAAAAAGCAATGATTTAACAAAAAAAAACAAAAAAAACGTTATGCAGAAGAGTGCAGGGTTTTGTGTTTTATCTACAGAAGACATAGGACACCAAAAACAAAGTACAAACGCATGGTCAAACAAAAAAAAGTATACAATGAAACAAATACACAATTTATATACCCAGTGCTTTAATTTCAGTAATGTCGACATTACTGTGCAGGTGGGCTAAAAACACATCTAATAAAGTAATCAAATGTAAAATAACACTGCATAGTTTATCATAGAAGCCAAAATTGTTCATTCAAGAGTTGCAACTGATTTTCTCTTTGTATTTTGCTGTTTGATTCACATTAATGGGACAATCGTCAGCACGTTTATTAGACTGCTGCCTCTTTAAGACCAAATGCAGATCTAATCATTATTACACTTCATATTTTCTCCCAACTATTTACGCCCATTTAAGACATACACTGTATTTAAGTGAATAAACTGTTTAAGTGAATCACCAAGACAGTCATTTTTACACATTTTTGTGTATATTTGATTGTTTAGACGCGCACAGGAAGCCCAAAGTGTAACGTTACGTTGCTTGTCTCGTTGCGGTGTGTTTCGGTGCGCGCGCCGCCTTTGGAACAGCGTCTGTTGCGTCTATTTTGGTGCTTTTAATAGCTTTCTATTATCAAACGCGTCGCGCAGTTTAGCAACAGTAGAGACTGCCTTTTACAACAATCACAGATCGTGCTGATTCTGACGTTACGTTTGGGTTTTAAGGAGAAATGATAGCGCACCGCTGTGAAGGAAAGGAAGTTGCGCTAGACAGAATGCGGCTTTAGTTTTTTATGGTTTTACCTCAAATTTATTATTTTGTATAATCATTGGAAGCCAAAATCGAAATCTAAAATAAAATTTGTTTAATATCAAAGAGCTAAAGTGACCTCATCGTCACTCACTAAGCAGCTGTTTTGTTGTGCGCGCTGTGGCTCCGCAGCTCTCTCTCTTTAGCAAAAATGCCTCACAGCCATATGGTTCAATACTATTATATAGAAGTGGTTGGCAAGATTAAATTAGCAAGATAATGCATATATAGTAATGATAAAAATCATGTGTACTTTCTTAATTTCTCCAGTACCGACAGCAGAACCGATAACGTCCGAGCTTATCGATCCAATGGTCTTTCAAAATTCAGCACCGGGGCCAGTTTAATACCGGGTTTCGGTACCCATCCCTAGTTACTATAGACTTTTTTTCCCTATTGTGATGTATATATTAGTGAAACAACTTCTTGAGCAAGAATAAAATGTAGGACGGGACTTGATTTTGTACATTTGGAATTTATTGGATGGTTGTGGTTTGTGCTATTGATCTCAGGAGAGTATACAATATTTTGCTAATGTTTGTTACTACAGTTTGTTAAACAAAAAGAGAACAAACATAAGTACTAAAACATGTTCTTTCTTGCAGTAAGCTCGTTGATCGTCTTCGTAACAGACAATCAAAATGCTAAAAATGCCCATAGACCAAAGTCAAGCCTTCCTTGACACAACATACACAATGGTGCCTCCCCATCCCCCAAGTTTTACTAATTTTCAATAGCGATCAGAGTGCGCCAAGAGCGCCACACACACAGTTTGTTTGCGCATCAATAACAAAAACTCTTGTCTTGTGTGCCTAATGTACGGCTCCTCTATGTCACTGTAAATTGCCTTTACCTTGAAAGATTACAGTACATTCATCAAACCTTTATAGCGCTACACTGGTATACACTATTCTCTCACGCATCTCTGATGAATTCGGCCAGGTTTTCTCTGCATTATGGCTGTTTTGGACTGACAGTTGGAATGCATTTTCTTACTGGATCCTTGGAATGAAGGTTTAAATTGATCTGATCGAAAACAGAGGAGCGGAAACATTTCAACGTCCCTTGTCCAAAAACCTGTTTCTTAACTCTTTTTAAAGTATTGTTTCCGCTAAGTATTGATTGATATTTTTTTATTGATAGATAAGTATTATTCATTACTTAACTCACCCATCTGATGCTCTATACCATTATTTGTAGAGGCAGAGGGTAAACAGTAACGAAGAAACTTGTTCTAGAAAATAAAAAAACTGGGAGAAGAATTACTATAACAATCCCTCCACTGAGGAATACACACTGCCCCATGTGATTTACTTATCTGTGATGGAACACCATCATTTGGTCTTTACAGCTAACTCCCCTTTAGAGGACAGCCTCATCCTCGACTCCCTTCCACTCACCTCCGCATCAACCCGAAGACAGCCTCTCACGGAGAGCAGTGCTCCTGAGAGCTCCTGTGCCATAACACTAATACAAAACCAAAAAGGTCTGCTAATTGTGATGAGCCTTTAATGTGGGCCTTTGATTAAAGCCCCTGTTTACCTAATCCTGTGCCCTCGGTATCGCCTGCATGCTGCAAAATCGTATTAATCATGTTGATGAGACTGTATTTGCTGAATAAATCAAGTGGAGGATAACCTAGAGGTAAATCCAGGACCCTGCATGTCCATACACATACACACACAAGCACACACAAGCACACACGATGGTAAATGATTGTGAGGGGGGAAAAACATAATGTTCATTTGTTGTGGAAATGTCCAAGGTCTAAATTCCTGCAATGTATTCACAAAAATAATATTGGAATTGTTTTTTGTGACGAGTCAAATTTAAACACTTCTGTTCAAAGTTACTTCAGTAATATGTTTAAGATTTATTTATTTATTTATTTATTTTTTGTTGAAAGAAATGGCAAGGACACATTAAATTTACCAGAAGTGACAGATTAAATGCTGTTAGTTTTAACATTATATTCATCAAAATAGAAAGGCTTCCACAGAAATTTGTATAAAAACATAATATAAATAGCTATGAATATAATTTGTAATAATATTTTGTAATATTACTGTTTTTACTGTATTTTTTAATCAAATAAATCCAGCCAAGGTGAGTGTAACTTCTTTTAAAAACATTTTTTTTTTTTTTATCAGACCACTAACTTCTGAACAGTAGTGCAATGTCTTATTCTCTAAGATAAATTATTGGTTTAGTTCCATCTTTAACACACACGTTTATAACTGGTTGAGTCGAAGGCTGCAAAATGTGCAATCGTTCAAAGCCATTTCCAGATGTGGTTTTAAATCAAATACAGTATACCGGTATACAATAACCGGTTGATCACGTTCAGAAAACTATGAATGATTAGTTCACAAATCACACTGTTTCAGTGGTTAACAACTGACAGTGGGCAATGTATTGATGAATAAATAAAGTTGTCTGTACCTCAAACAAATCTATTGTGTGAATTCAGAAGTCTTGGAATTCAGAAGTTTCAGAAGTCTTGGAATTCAGAAGTTGTATGGACCATATTTTATGATACTTTTATTATTATTTTTCATCTTTGCAAAGCTTAAACGTCTATTTTTTTCCCCTTGCAAAGAGCAACCAATTCGATTCTTTAAAATGTGTGTGTGTGTGTGTGTGTGTTCACTAGAATAAATAAAATAATTAATGACAAAACTGTCTGCTACTCTTTTAAAGAAAGAGCTCCAATGTCCCTGTCATTTCAGTAAAAGAGGCAATCTTTACCGCTACCACACATGTTGTTTGATCTCCCGCTGAGTTCATGGTAATTCTTTCTCATAGTATCCACTGAGTACACAGTAGTATTCACAGTACGGCTGGTCACCTGCTGATAGCCTAATATGATTAATGATTGACTCTGAAAACAACTTCAAGGAACCAACAGCTATGTCATTTTGTATTTGCAAAACACCGCTCAGGCATACCCAGTCTTTAGGATCAGAATGCCAAGTATGCTTACACATATGAGGAATTTGTCTTGGTGACAGAAGCTTCCACAGCACAGACAGAATGACAGCGACAAAACAAATATACAAAATAGACAACATAAAGGTATGTTATATACAAGGTTATCATAGTTTTGCTTTTTTAAATTAGTTTAGTTTTAATATCGTTTTCAATTTTGCTTAAAATTTCAGTTTAGTTTTAGTTCGTTTCATTAATGGTTTTGTTCGTTTTAGTTTAGTTTTTATTTTGCAAACACATTTCTATTTAGTTTTTATTTTATTTAGTTTCAGTTTTAGTTTTAGTAATTATAGTTTAGCAGAGCAAGCAGTACACTTCCAGTGTAGACCAAAGAAAGAAGTTTAATTTAAGTTTAATGTTTGCACAGATAGTTAACTCTTGTGCAGACATCTTAATAATAAAAATAAAATAATGGTTTGAGATTGAACAAAGCACCAAATGGAACTTAAAAGTATACAAGAAAATGTTATTTCTTGACCAGAGTGAGGGAGTGTGTGTGTGTGTGTGTGTGTTGTGTGACGTGTCCTGGTATTTCATAGCCTACATTGCAGGGAAATGTCTCCACAAGGATAATATTAGTATTAGCACTAGCAGTAAATGTTTTGTACAGATAATAACAGCACTTTTCAGCCTTTCAACCTTCATGAAAACATGACATCTCAAACATACATTAGCCTAGAACAATAAGTTGTTTTGTGGTTGACGAACTTGTTTTAGTGTTGCACACGCGTCTCGAAAATGAAATGGCATTCTAAAAATGCTGCGCTCAAGTTAAAAGAAGTCCAACTTGCGTCTTATTACCTCGTGTTATTTCCCATTCCACCGCAAAAGATGAATCCTTTATGAACAGCCGCTTAGGACTAGCGATGTGTTCTACGTTACGGTCCTTCATTGAGCGCGTCACAGGACAGCGGTTAATCACCTCAGCAACTTCACGCGTATGAAGCGTCAAATCAGGCATTTCCCTAAACAGCCACAGGTCAGATTTTTCCGCTGAAGTAAAGAGTTTATTAATCACGAAAACGATTATTTATTTTTGCTAATTATTATTTTATTTCAGTTAGTTTTTCAGTAACTGTTGTTAGTTTCGTTTAGTTTTAGTTTTTCATTTATTATGAATTTTTTATTTTATTTCAGTTTACGAAAATGATTTTTGACCAATAGTTTTAGTCTTAGTTTCAGTTTTCGTTTACGAAAATAACCTTGGTTATATACAAATGTAAGGGGATGTAAATAATAGGTATGGTGTGATTAAATAAGATGTATACTTATACATAAATACACGTATAAATTGTGTTTGTATTGCGCATGTTTTTTGCCCAGTTGGGGGATTTAACTGTTCATGGGGTAGATGGCCTGAGGAAAGGAACTTTTCTTGTGCCTGGCTTTTCTGGTGCTCAGTGGTCTGTAGCGCCAGCCAGATGGCAACAGTTCAAAGAGGAAGTGGTCTGGATGTGAGGGGTTCAGAGTTGCCAGCCCTTTCACTCACTCTGGATAGGTACAGTTCTTGGAGAATGAAGAGGGGTGTACCGATGATTCTCTCAGCAGTTAGGACTATCCACTGTAGTCTTCTGAGGTCTGATTTGGTAGCTGAGCTAAACCAGACAGTTATATAAGTACAGAGGGAAACTCAATGACTGCAGAGTAGAACTGCATCATATGCTCCTGTGGCAGTCCTCAGCTGTGAAGGAAGTACAAACTCTGATGGGCCTTTTTCAACAGCCGTTTTCCACTGTCGGGCCAAAAGCGAGCGTGCAAGCGCTTCCTCATGGCCAATGGCCAGGGGTTTTTGGCCCGGCATATACCTTGGTCCAAAGCAGGCCAACTGGGGCTTGAGGAGTGGTTGGGAACAGAGGTGGAGTCAGGAGGGGGTCAACACCGCTCCGCATTTACCATGTTATTCTATCAGGGTACCAGTTAACTTCAACATTTAAGACATTTTAAACAACTTTCAGCTCAAAACTCACTGTCAGACACCAGCGAGCATTTGAAATAACGTCCTTGCGATCCGATGGGGATTTACCTGAATGAGGCAGAAATTTGTAATGCTAAAGGATACTTGTGCTAATCTTTGTGATAATAAATACACATATACCAGGAAAATACCAGAGACTGCTTGAAGAACGTAGACAATTCATATATGATTATAATCATGTATTTATTTGGTTTCATGTTTTATCTGTCTCTTCCCTGTGCCTTTGTTGATACCGGACTAATGCATCCACAGATACTATGTAACATGCTCCGGTTAACTTGTATAACTAATAACTCTCTTCTCGTGAGTTCCCTCTGTTGTTCAGCCTGAAAGGATAACAGTAGTGAGATGGCAGAGAGATTGCTAACCTCCTCAGATCACAATCATCACATCATTTCGTGGAAAATTAATAGAAATGGTGAAATGCGATGTAAACACATGATATTTTATCGATATTTTTCTAAATGTGTAAGCCTTTTGGACTTAAAAGCCTTAAGGCGAGACACGGCAGACAAAAACAACGATTTTCCATGCAGTGAACAGTTTTGAGATTTTGGGCTAGTTTACTCCTTCAATATGTGTTCTTTCAAGCTGCTATAAAGAAAACGTTGAAAATATACATTCAGATGTTTATTTTATTATATTTTGTTTACTTAGTTACAGTAAGTTTCTCCCGAATTTATCAAGAAATTAGCATTCCAACGCGTCATGCCGAGTTCCGTCTGTTTACTGAAGTCTGTCATGACCGGTATCGTTGTAAAGCTCTGAGTCTCCTGCACAACGCTATCTAACCCAAATATGGGCATGTGCTTTCTATCAGTAACCAATTGTGAATGTCCAAAGGGTGACTTAAAGCTAATGACGAAATCTCATTGGCTACTGCTGGTTTCTGCTAACGTGATTCGCTCAGACGCATCATGTGGTGTACTCTGCCAATGTTAATTCATTAAGTTACTGCAGTTATAGGCATTACATGCCACTTTCCATGAGCTTGAAATATTATATTATCATTACTAAGGGAGCATTTATTCTGATTTTGAGCAATGTTTTCCAATAGAAATTTATTAAATTCCCCACTTAAATCTTGAAATGCCTTTTTCTCAAAATGAGTTTAACATTCTCCAATACAAACATCTCAGCCTAATGTAGCACCTATGTACACCAAACTTTCCAGTTATACACTTAGCAGTATTCTGAAGATATTTTCAGAGGGATTTGTTAATAAATCATTCCTGGCCTGATTTATGTGACATTTTAATCAAAACAATATGGCGAAAATCGATTTTTTTAAGGCTATGGACAGTATATTTTGATTTCCTATCTAATGAAAGCATATATCCTGAAATCCTGAAAATTAATTTTTCATCTTGTGTATAAACAAAATGAAAAAAGAATTTTGCACCTGGCTTTATCATATGTTCAGATCTATCTACCGAAAATGCAAAATCGTGCATATTTAATGAGATATGCCTAATTTGCATAATTAAACATACAAATTTCTAAAACTTGTAATACATTTTTTTTATATACTTGTGTAAGTAATCAACTGAGGAAGTTTCATGGTGATATCTATTATTTAAAAATTTTACCCTATTTACCTGTAGTGTCTCGCCTTAATACAGTGGTTTTATGCATTCCCGTGAAGGTAAATAAATGGAAGCAGGCACAACTGAATAGCTATGTGTTATGTGAAATGGTAAATACCAGTTTGATTTAGCATGATTGATGTGCACTCCAGACACAAATTAATACATTTTTGTCACTGTAATTTTTTTTATTGTAAAACATTGGCCAAATATCGATGCTGGAATCTTTAATCTTCAAGTAAAGGCCAAACATTTGCTTCTGTCATGCTCATTTTGAGATCTAGGTAGTTTTCAGTCAGCTCAGCTGGTGAAATGTGTGTGACGTCGTTCTATGGAGGCGTTTTAAGGGCGGGGCTACTGGCCTGACAGTGGAAATGCAATTTGATTTTGGGCTCAGGGCTTGAGGTCCGAGGCTATTGGGCTTGAGGTCTGAGGCACGGCACGTTGTCCCTGGCTCGAACTGGCCCGACAGTGAAAAAGCGGCTAATGTGATTGTCCCACTACATGTCCTGAGAATTGGTGTTGCTCAGGAACCTAAACGACTCCACTGCTTCCACAGTGTTGTTCATTATGGTGGATGAGGGGAGTGTCTCCTGAACTCCACTATCATCTCCACTCTTTTGAGCGTGTTCAGCTCCAGGTTGTTGTGACTGCACCAGACAGCCAGTTGTTTAACCTCCTGTCTGTAAACAGACTCGTCACCATCCTGGATGAGGCTGAAGAGTGTGCTGTCATCTGCAATCTTCAGGAGCTTGACAGAGGGGTCTTCTGAAGGGCAGTCATTTGTGTAGAGGGAGAAGAGCAGTGGGGAGAGAATGCAACCCTGACTCGCACCAGTGCATATTGTGTGGGTGGTGGATGAGAATTTTCCCAGCCTCACTATAGACGGTACCTGTCTGTCAGGAAGTTGGTGATCCAATGACAGATGGAGGTGGGTAGAGAAAGCTGGGTTAATTTGGGCAGGAGGAGATTTGGAATGATGGAGTTGAAGGCCGAGCTGAAGTCCACAAACAGGATCCCTGGTTTGTCCAGATGTTGCAGGATGTAACACAGTCCCATGTTGACCGCATCATCCACATACCTCTTTGCTCGATAAGCAAACTGCAGGGTGTCCAGCAGGCGTCTAGTAATTTCCTTCAGGTAGGCCAACAAGTATTTCAAATGACTTCATGACCACAGACGTTAAGGTAATAGGTATGTAGTCATTCGGTCCTATGCTTTTGGGTTTCTTTGGGATGGGGATGATGGTGGAGCATTTGAAGCAGGAAGGTACTTTGCATAGCTCCAGTGATCTATTAAAGATCTGTGTGAAGATAGGGGGCATCTGGTCAGCTCAGTTTTTTAGATAGGCCGGTGAAACCCCATCTGAGCCTGGTGCTTTCCTTGTCTTCTGTTTCCGGAAGACCCGACACACGTCCTCTTCACAGACTCAAAGGGCAGTAGGGGGGATGGGGTGTTGCTGGAGGTGTTGATGGATAAAAGAACAGAAGGTCAGAATGGGTGTGGGGTGTGAGACAGGGTTTTTCAAACCTGCATTAAAACTCATTTAAATCGCCGGCCGGTTGTTGATTCAACAAAGTGCTGGAGGATGTTGTCT
This sequence comes from Tiaroga cobitis, assembly GCA_030578255.1. Lineage (NCBI taxonomy): Eukaryota > Metazoa > Chordata > Actinopteri > Cypriniformes > Leuciscidae > Tiaroga > Tiaroga cobitis. The sequence goes on from CM060591.1 coordinate 45,210,893, forward strand.
TGTAATTGGTGATGTCTTTCAGGCCTTTCCACAATGGTGCAGGGTCGTTGGCTGAAAAAACGTTTTCAGCTTTTCAGAGTAGTTCCTCTAAGCCACTCTGATCTCATTTGTCAGTGTGTTTGGCCTATTTATACAAGACTCGGTCTCCATTCCTGCAGGCATCTTCTTTGGCCTGACAAAGATGTCTGAGTTTTGCAGTAAACCACATTGCTGTAAGTTAAATAAGTCATTATAGGAATGCACACACCCTCAAAGAAACTGATACATGATGTTACAGCATTATTATGCAAATCCAGATTTGTGCCAGCAACTTCAAAAACACTCCAATCAGTCCACTCAAAGCAGGCATGTAAATACGGCTCTGCTTCATAAGTCCATCTTTTAACAGTCCCTTGTTTCTTTTTTTTTTCTTTTCTTTTTTTGTGTGTACTGGTATTGGTATTGTATCAATACTTGTTGAAGATGGTAAATGTGTTTCTGGTGTCGTATTTCATATGTATTGCATGCTCCGATGCAGAACAGGATTATATCAGACATAGGACATTTCTATTCAAGGAACATTGACGCCACAACATTACTAATTTATCTCAATAAGGCGAAAAAAATGATTAGGGTAACTAAGACAAACACAGGCATCTGAGGTTAATGACTGTAATGATGGTTTCATGCTTGTGTGTGTGTGTGTGTGTGTGTGTGTGTGTGTGTGTGTGTGTGTGTTTGTGTGTGTGTGTGTGAGAGTGTGCGTGCGTGCGTGTGTGTGTTTGTGTGTGTGTGTGTGTGTGTGAGAGAGAGAGTGAGTGAGTGAGTGAGTGAGTGAGTGATTGTAACGGATCGAGATAATAATGACAACTGGCAGCCATACCCTGCGCTGCTTGCAGGTTAATCCACTGAATAAGAGGTACAGACCGAAAAAAAGGATGCCACATGTGGCTAAGCTACATTTCCTTTTCGAGTCAGCCTCTTGACATTGCTTGCAAATGCTTTGGGGTACCCCACTCCTTCCTCGAATACTGAAGCCTGATTGCAATGGGCCAGTAAAAATTACTGGCCAATGGCGACTGAGAGTCATTGCCTCAGTCTTTCTCCTTCACAAAGAGAGCATTGGATTTCCTCTCGCCGTTGATTTTGCCATTAAGAGGATGACACTTTCTCTCGCCGCTCCCCTTCTGCTTTCCGGCAGGAAGAAGAAGATATCCATCAAGAAACGTCATGTGTGTGGTGGACCCACAGAGCTCCCCGACACGCATGATGCATGCGTTTTTTGCTTGGGCCAAGCCTATGCAGAGGCCGTGTTGGATAGGCCTGATTGTCTTTTCTGCAAGGAAATGACAATCAGGACCCTCTGTGCCAGGGTTTCAACAGTCCTGATCTGCGACCTCTGACTTGGGTGATTGGTCCTGTCAAGAGTCCGAGGCTCCCCACATTGAGTTGACTGAGCCTCCGGCTGCGGTGGATGAAGAGCTATTAAGCATCCTTTCAGAGGCTGTTAAGGACCTGTGCGTCGACAGGTCACCACCAGAACAGCCAGCAAGGAACAAAATGGACATGTGGTTTCTGCAGCAGGGTCACCAAGCCACCAATCCCTCAGATACCCGCTCCATTTTTCCCCGAGGTCCACGAGGAAATCTCGTGGTCTTAACGATTCCCCTATTCGACCCGAGCCCAAGCAGCAGAAACTCATCTACTCTCTTCTGTCGACCGAGCCGACCAATTGGGATACAATAAACCGCCGTCAAGGAGGGAGGCCATTGTGGCCCACCTGTGCCCAACTGAACATGTGTGGAAGTCCAGACTATCGCTTTCATTATTATTATTAATACTACTACTAATAATAATAATCATAATAATGTATTCTTTAAAATAATAACTTATTATTGTATATATATATATATATATTTTTTTTTTTAATTAATATGTATTTATTATTATTATCGTCGTAATTTTTTTTTTTTCTTTTTTTAATGAAAATAGTGCACAATTTTCAATAGTGCATGAGAAGAGTGGAGTAAGTGAAAACCCCGGAGTGGAATCAGAATGGCGAGATTAAGGAAAGCCCACGGGCTCATTTTGCAACATCCTCATCAAAAAGTATGAACACTGTTGCTTCCTGATTTCTAAGAGCTATCTCCTGGATGATTTCCCAGCTCAGCGGGCTTCAGATGAAATGTGTTTGTTGTAAATGAGTGGGGCGCTAATAAAATGGCCTCTGTGATGAGACGGATGCTGTTATCGGCCCTGCCTTCAAGGGTGACATGCTAACAGTGAGACAACTTTGATATCTGCCGTATACTGCATCATACGAGCGTGCTTTGATCTCACAGATAGATGAAACTCTGTGCTTGAGAAAAGGGAGAGGGGACAGGGGATAACACAGAGAAAATAGGGATATGACGTGTTGGTGACAGAGAGCAGGTGATTACATGAGCTTAACACTGGGAGATAATTAACACAGCAACAACTACTACCACAAATACGAATTAATTATAACAATCATGAGTATATATTAGCCTAATTGTTAAAAATTGAGTTGCTAACTGAAATATTTCTGGTTTAAACTTTGCAAGGGGTGATACATAAATTGCTGTATTGTTTTTTATGTGGGTGTGTGGCAATTTACTGCAGGTTACAGATACTAATTTCATATGTTCAAAAAGAGAAAAAAAAGAAAAGAAAAGAAAACTTGCTCTAACAATAATAAATATTTCACATAGTGGTATACAACATTGCCATCACATTGCATGTTTAATTCAGCAAGTGGAGTCCAGTTATCACCTCATTTACATTTATTCATTTAACGGCTATAAATATGGTTCTTTTGTCGGCATTTCAATCCTCCTGGCAATTTCAAATAATGAATTAAGAAAAAGTTGTAAAAATAGCTTCATCACTCTTGAAATGGAAGGGCCAGTCAAGCACATTGCATTGTGGGATACAGTACCGAACACAGAGTGCTGTTGTATACTGCACATTTTGACATAATAATAGGTAATCGGGGTATTCCATAACAAACTACACTACAGGTCAAAAATATGGCGTCAGTAAGATGTATGTATGTATGTATGTATTTAATACTTTTCTTTGGAAAGGATGCAAATAGATCAAAACTGATAGTTAAACAATGTTACAAAAGATTTCTATTTCAAATAAATGCTGTCCATTTGATCAGAATCATTTTAAAGGGGTCATGACATGAGAAACCAAATTTGCCTTGATCTTTTGGTATTTAAGAGGTCTTTGTACCACTAAAACCTCCTGCAAGTTTCATAGCTTAAGACGTCCTCCCCATTATAAACGAACCATTTATTTAATCAAGCTCAAAATACAGCTCGTTCTAGATCCTTTGAACTTAGTGACGTCACGGTACGAAGTGACGTACCAGTCGTTTGCATATGACCGCCTCCAGCGCAAGACAACTACGCCTCATTTGACATCATCGCATGCGTCTGTTTACAAGATGACTGCGATGCCACGCAGATGTGTTGTTTCTGGCTGTGGACAAACAACATGTTTGAATGCTGCCGAACGATCCAGACCTCAGGAAAAGCAGTTGGATGCCGTTTATTTGCAGCATATGCAGCCGGCCAAAGCCTTATTTGTTCGGTGATGTAGATGAGTGTGACAGAGCGCATGATACTGAAAGAACAACGAGAGAGAGAGAGAGAGAGAGAGAGAGAGAGAGAGAGAGAGAGAGAGAGAGAGAGAGAGAGAGAGAGAGAGAGAGAGAGAGAGAGAGAGAGAGAGAGAGAGAGAGAGTGAGTCCCGGCCGCGCGCGCACCTTCAAACTGTCTTGCTCTCCCTCTCTCTCTCCCTCGCGCATATGAATCAAAATCAATTGAGAATTGACACGATGGTAAAAGATCGGAAGACCGAAGTTTCACGTGGCGGAGCATTGTGTAGCCTACATGTGATACAAAATGATTAACGTTTATAATGTATGCATAAGAAGCACTGACGTTAGCCAATCATAACAATGGGCGTTAACACTGAACTCTTAAAGGGGAAACACCTCCAAAACAGACTGTTTGAATCAGAGGGGGAGAAACAGGGTGGGAAAAGGTCATAAATCACTAAATTTTTTAAGTTTTTTTGTACAAAAAACTTTAGTAATACTATAATTGCACATAAGGGAACATAATAAAACAAAACAAAAAAAACATGTCATGACCCATTTAAAGAAAAAATGCATCACATTTTCCACAAATATATTAAACAGCACAATTGTTTTCAACAACAAAGTAATGACAACAATAAATGTTTATTGAGCACTAATTCAGCATATACAAATTATTTCTGAAAGATTATGTTACGGTGAATACTGAAAAAATGACTGCTGAAAATTCTGCTTTGGCATCACAGGAATAAATATATTTTTTAGAAGATAGATAGAGTAAATATGTAATTAGGATGTAATAATTATGTAATAAATATGTAATATTAAATTGTAATAATATTTCAAAATATTACTTTTTTTTTTTTTTTTTTTTTACCAAATAAATGCAACCTTAGTGAGCATAAGAGACTTCTTTCAAAAACATTTTCTAAAAAAGTGTACTGAAGTAATAGTATGGCACTATCTTAAACCTGCTCGGTTAATGCATGAATTATTTTTTTATTTCAATTTAATTTGCACAAAAGCAGCAGAATTAAAGATCCACTGTTTAAACTCAAAGCAAATTCGTTTAATTTAAATGAGCAAAAGCAAAAGCTATTTTACAAAATAACAAACAGAGTTCAATGACCCAAAGCAAAAAGCAAATCTTTACTGATCTAAAAAGTATCTGACCATACAGCCTGGGGGTTTCTGATATGAGTTAGAGAGAAAGACTGAAAAAGACATAGACAGTGAAGAGGGGACGTAAAAGAGGAAGGGTGGAGAGTTTTGGCCTTAGGGTGTACAAGGATTTCTAAACTCTGACCACAGGGCTCTCAGAACGCCATTCTTGTTATTTCTGCAGAATCTATTAATTACATGTTTTTGTCTTTAGTCATGGGCCGCCAGCAAACCATTAGCCTCTATCAATTAGCTGTCATTTCTCTGTCCTTGTCATTTTTGTATGTTTCATGTTTCTTTCCTCTGCTCTGGAGTTTGAGATGATGATTAGTGTGGTCCCAACCTGACCTCTGAATCAGCTGCGATTCTGTTCTGTCAAACGCACATACTGATGCATCAGTTGCCCTTCTGCCATCTGTGTGGAGGAATCTCAGGTTAACGTTTATACACGTGGCATGATTTTGTTTCTGTGGATTTTCTTCCGAAAAGATGGGGGGAAATGGATTAATAAAATAATAAAGTCTTAGTTTCAACTACATGGATTGAAATCGTAAGGAATTTTACAATTCTGCTATCCGTTTTTTAATGATGTCTTTAATGATTCTTTTAGTACTGCTGAGAAAGATGTATTTCTTATAATTCTTCTTGCATTTACTGCCCTCAGCGATGCAAATGATAATTTAATATTTTAACAAAACAGTTATATAAGAAGTCTAGTATGCTCACTGAGGCTGCATTTATTTGATTAAAAAGAAAAACAGAAATATTTGGAGCACAAAGTATTTCTAATGATTAACAGTTGTGCTGCTCAATTTTGTGGAAACTATGATACGTTTTTTTCAGGATACTTTGATGAATGGAAAGTTCAAAAGAACAGTAGGCTATTTATGTGAGAATTTTTTTTTTTTATAAAATGTAACATCATATATTAATTTACTGTAACTTTTAAACAACTTAATGCATCCTTGCCTAATAAAAGTATTCTTTGCTTAGGTACACAGTGTAACTTTTGTCCCTCTAGCGGTTAAAAAACATCTGTGACTGTGCGTGACTACGGATGAATATGGGTTCTTTCTCATAACAAAAAAAAAGAAAAAGAAAAAAAGAGAGGAAGATTATCCTAAAGCTCATAAAACATTCAAAACTGGGCTTAAGAGATATAACCAGTTTAGATGAAAAGGATCCCAGGCTGACAGTTTATAATTTGTAAAGTGAAGAGGAAAAATTAAACTGCCAATAAGAAAAAAACGTTTGATTTCACAATAATGTTGCATGGTGTCATATAAACAATCAGTGAGAAACTACACTGATTTAAGTCTCACAAACCCTAAGAATACAGTAACTGTTCGTTCAGACAAGGTTATCATCAAGCAGGTAAGTCAGTAAATGTTCTGGTTTGGTCGGGAGTCATTTTTATTCAATTTGTTCAGAAATCAGACTACACTGTTCACTGTATGTTCTGTTCAGTATATTTAGTAAATAGTATTCCAGGAAAAACTGTAATTTTCAGTATAATAACTGGGTCTCTGGTTCCCAAGACTAGTTTCATCCAAGAAAGCAGTTCTCTATTCCTCTTTCACAAACACATTTGTTCCAGAAAATAGAAGGTCAGAAAGAAAGACTGGACTGAGGGGAAAGAGCCAAAACTGAGATCCAAACTCATATCTAAAAGTGTTTCTAATAGGCCAAGGAGGGCTGCCCATGGATCATGGTGCAGTGAGGAAGTGGGGCCATTGGAAAGGGTCTTATCTTCATCCCAACACCTGTGGACGAGCAAAGGGTGGAACAAATTCTCCCCGTTTGTCGGTTCAGTCATACAAGACCTCAGGTTACTCTCAAAAACAGGCAACAGCTGAATTGATTTCCTGATCCTCTTTGACAATGCACAGCTAGCCACACATATTCATCCACAGTCTATGATAAGCACAGATGACATAAATGTCATCTTGTATAATAGCATAGCTACTTCAGTTTGTGGAGCACGAATCCGAGTCCGGCACTTTAAACCAATCTTTCCAAAACCCTGAGCACTCAGGACCACTGATAAAAGAGGCTCTTAGCTTTAGTGGAGAAAAATCATCACCGTCTGTATGATGCAGATTGTCAGATGCTTGACGTCCAGGATGTTATTCTCATATTTGGTCCATCCTCACACATCATGGATTTTTATATCTCCATTCCTAGTCTTTCTCAAAAAAAAAAACAAAAAAAAAAACAAAAAAAAACATTCCTCAACTGAAAACTAGTTTTGTTCGTAAAGTCATTGGCAGGGTGAATCTGCTGGAGAAATGTTTTTGTCCATGCACGGTCCTCTATGTTTATTCTGCGCCTACCACAATGGAGAATGGGTTTAAATCCCATGTTTCTTATTTCACACAATGACAGGCTCCCTTGGCCTTGGCAAATAAATGGTGATTTTCAAAGGTTATAGACGAAACAGAAGAGAATAGTGAATCGGTCTGCTCCTAACTTTCCCCAAGCTTTAATTTATTGCCTGCTTCGCTGGAGCATTGGACTATACTTTTTAAGTCTGACTGTGAAGGTGAGGGGAGATAGGAGACGGTCCCTGTCCATTTGAACTTATATCTCTATATCTCCACTTTTTTGTAACACCATTTCATTTTTTTAAACATATTTTTCCCACTTACAGCCCAACAGCGAGAAGGTTAATGCACCATTGCACCATGTACTAGTGTGCCTACACGCTCGACAAATGCTCCATAGATGAGTAGTTCACTTCACACAGACACTTCACAAAGTCAAAAGGGAGTTAACAAATTGCAGGGAGCGGTGAGCAGGTCGTGTGAATTCGTAAAAGAATTTGCTGATGCAGATCAACACGGAACCTTGCTTCTCCAGTCAACGATGCATTGTAACTCTCTCCCTTTCCACAGCAAAGCAATTCTGTTTGAGGTGAGAGAGGCACAGCAGGTAAAAGAGGCCAACTTTTCATGCCCGGTAATTAACCCCAGGGTGCTAATGATCGTTAGCTTATATAAAACTAATGTAGCGCATGTAAAAATAAAGTCAATTAAGGGAGAGTGCTATTCAAACAGGCCTTGAAGGTTAGACAATTCATCAATGATGGACATATCACGGTTAGCCATTTTGCATCGCGGCAGCAAAACTTATTGCACAGCCAGAAGTAACTGTGAAGGTCAGAGACCTTAAAGAACATTTGGAATAAGGAATCACAATACTTACAAACAGGGAACAAACGTAGCTTCTTACCACAGCTTCCAATGGTCCGGCAACTAAGTCAATTTACTAGTCTTAACAAATGTATACATATTTCTGGTAACACTTTATATTGATGGTCCCTTTTGAACATTCTGTTGACTATAAGTAACTTTACAACTACATGTCAACTAACTCTAATTAGCGTATTAGTAGACTGTCTGCTTAATATATCCTAACTCCTTATTGTGATGGTCCTCCAACAGACAAACTACTGACTATAAGTGACTTTACAACTACACGTCAACTTATTATAACCGTAACCCTACCAGTCTATTAATTCTCTACTACCACTCTAATGAGAGTTAGTAGACATGAAGGTGCAACATTATTTTTAGTCAACAGAATGTGTTAAAGTGACATTTCACAATAAAGTGAAACCATATGCATACAAACCTTAATGTTTAGTCCCTGTACAAACATGTTTCAATTATACTGAGAGTGTATATTATGCATATAGTTGTGAATCATCTTGGCTGTCAACACTATCATACAGGAACATATCCATAAACTATAGCTGAAGTCATCACCCTCTCTCACACCTGCTCTCAAATCTCTGACATCCTAACAGAGAAGCAGCAGATGGTCTGGCAAGCCCCCCTAGTCATTAACACAGGTGGCCCCTATGGGTTAAATGTTGTCTCCTGTCTTACTCATATAATATGCACAAACTACTGTACTGCCAGCAACCTCTTCATCAAGCTGCTTAAAGGTTCGGCAATTTCTGTGCCACTAGCATCACGGTGGACAACGGGTTGCTGAAAAGATTTTTGGGTTAAATGGTAGATCTAGGTTTTCTGACCTTCTGCATATGAGATTCCAGTTAGCAATCTTTGCCAAACAAGAAAGAGTGACAACTCTGCTAAAAAATGTTGTTAATGCTTTGCCCTTGCAATATACAGTACATGCACGCACACATACAAATGCATTTGGAAGGCAGTGATTTGTTCCTCTTTTTACTGAGCTACTCAACGGCTTCATGCTTAACTAAGGCAATTGCGTCCCAAAACTAGAGCAGCTCCCCAGTGCACAACAAAAACTTCATGTGGAAACTGACACTATTGCCACTCTATGCTTCCTTTTGTTTTGTTGTCAGTTTATAATTTCATTGTCTTGGTTTTGTTCAGCTCATAACAGTGCAAGTGATAAACAAACAGATACAACGATATACATGCGCGTGACGGCGAGTCCCACATGGATTAGCATGAGTCAACGTTGCATGCCCATCAAACCAAGGCTCGTTCTTAATGGGGTTTGGGAGACGCAAACATCCCTAGAAGAGCTAGCTTACCAATGGGAGATTTCAGAATGAGTGACAGAAAGAGCGACGCTACCACCACAGGGGGCTTTGGAAATATTCAATTCTGATATACAGCACAGCAACTTTCTTCTTTTTTTTTTTTTTTTTTGGTGAGGTGGTTGGTAGCTGCATGAAACGATGCTTCTCATTATGAACGATTCCATAATTCAACCATCAGAAAAGCTGCAAAGTCAATCTGAGCTGGAACTTTCTCTCTCAGGATTTAAGCTTACATCCTTCATGCAGTCAGTCTCCGCAGGCCTAATTTTCTCTGTCAGACCTATTAATGGAATTAACCGTCATCTATTATTAGTGTGCTTGGGGTTTCTGAAAACACATTATCCAAAGACCTTTGGCACCCAGGAAGGGAAGATTGCTCTGTTGCCTAGGGCTCCGGCTGAGATGGGTCATCACTAAGATTCCAATGACTAACACTTGAAGAATGATGAAAGCTTTGTGAAGTTGCACTTGATTTAAGCTTACTGTAAATCAAGTGTGCAGAATGCTAACAGAGATTTCAACCGCTTCTGTGAGCCAAAGATTTAACAGCTGTTTACGAACAAAGCCTACCCAGAGCACTGCATGTGAAAACTGTATCTTACAAACTAAGCTTGTCAGAAGGTATTTGGAGATGCTTTTGTCTGTTGTCTTGTTTCTTGACCCTGGCCTCCAAAGGAAACTGAAACTCACTTAAAGCCAGAAAATAAGAATGCAATATCGTTTTAGAATAGGAGACAGATCAAATGAGCTTTCGTCATGAACATGGGGGCTAACAAATTGGACATGGCATCTGTTATGACATTTAATATTTCCCTAATGTCAAAGAGGGCAGTTTAGCTGAGGGAATCTGAATTTGAAGTTGCACTGGAAAGGCTCAAAGCCTTTTTTAGATTGTGACATTATTTAATGTCACCTTTGCAGGAAGACCTAACAAACTGTAACATCACAGCTGATTTTTTTTAATGAATTTATGCATTTCACAGGCACTTTTATGCAAAACAACTTATTGTGTATTCAACAAATATATATTATCCGCCTGTGTGTTCCCGGTGAATGAACCCATGGCCTTGGCATTGCTAGCGCAGTGTTCTACCAGCTGAGTTAAATGTCAAGCGTTTGGATTCATCTGTTCTGTGACTATGAGCAGTGGGCGGAATGAAGTAAGCCATTCACTGTCAAATATACAAAACTGTGAAGAAAAGAATATCACTTTCCTGTACACAACACATGGTTTTTCCGGGATGTCAATCGTATAAACTGACTGTGCTCATTATACAAAGACTTGGATTATAAATCACAAAATTATTATACCATGTCATCTTTCAACTCACAGGTGGGATGGGAACTAAAGTTCAAATTAAGGTGGGGTCACATTTACTGTTGTTCTGTGAATTTTTGCAGGCAAAATCCAGTCATTTCAAAAGTAATTCGCATAAAAAGCTCAAGGGGCGAAAGATCTCCCCCATACCAGATGTGGGCCGGATCTGGGCCGACACTATGTTGCTGTCTGGGTTACCATTTATTTATAATTACAAAATGTCTGATCTGTGGTCTAGTGGTCAGTGTATGTGTGTCAACATATTGAGCCATAGTGCTCATTTCTGTCAGGACCACTATCGTCAAATATGATTGACAATTAGCGTACAGTTTGGATTGGCGGTATGGTTCTGTTCTGGGCGAGAAATCCCTGCGCAACCATGCAGCCTAGCATGGATAAGAGCAGGGAGAGCAGCAATGACCCCCCCTTAAACACAACAGAACCAACATGAATGTATGCAGATTTTAAAAGTACAACATAATTCAAGAATTTATTCTGATTCAAGGGGCACTCAGAAGGCCAAATCCTGACTGGAAGAGAGGAGGAGCTGGGGATGGATGAGGGTAATTAGCTCCTGAGAAACACGATAGCTGCTGAAAATACTGAAGGAGCTTATATACTGTATGTATACAGTGATAGGCGTCATATTCCTACGTGGATCAGCTGAGTGTCAGCTGATGTGAGCTTGACTAACGTGACCTGCCAGAACTGACGCTATGCTTGATTTAGGAGAATTGTATCTTAATCCAATCGCATCTCTGCCGCTCATATGCAGATGACATGAGTTCCTCTTTCTTTCTTTTCCACATCATCCATTGTGCTTTCTACTCTCCACTGAAAGTAACAAAGGCAAAAACAATGTTGTCCTCCACAATGGTTAGGGTGATTGTTTTAAGTGAACAGTCTAAATGAGTGTAGCTTTAGTGCAGGGCAGAAATCACTCACAAACTCATCTAGCTCCTGGAGGAAAGATGCTAATGCATGCAATTAATGCTCCAAGGATGCATAAACAGAGGCATAAAACTTACAAGGACAGAGTCGAATGGCCAAACCTGATGGGAACTTATGAGTATATGCTTTTAAAAACTTCAATGAGTGCAAAAAAAAAGGCAGACAGGAGGATGTTTGTTGCCCTTTTCTGATTGATGCTTCATTAATTCTCAGAGGATTTACATGATCACGGCACAATTGAAAATGTGCATTTATTTGCATGAACAATCACGTTTTTTTTTTTTTAACTTCTAGGCAACTGAGAATAAAGCAAACAATACAAGAAAATAGAGAACAAGACTAAACCCAATTTAAACCAACCACATAATTAACCCTTTAAAGAACAATCTCCTACATGCCTTCTGTAGTCTGAATGATAGGTCACACTTTTTTAAGCAAGTTAAATGCATTTTAGTATATTTCTCAAAATGTACACCTTAAGGTCATGGTACACATGTCTTTTTGCTGTAAAATCTTTACTGACATTTCTATAATAAACGTAACAATAAATTAAGTAATATTTCAAGACAAACACCTACTGGACACCTAGCAGGTCTACTTGATTATAAATCATGTTTTATAAAAAAACATTAACCATGTGACAAAAAAAAAACATGCGAGTATCAAATATGATGCATCAGGCTTTTGAGTAATGTGTGTTTTATACATCTCTCAATCATCATTGTATTGCATTGCACTTTATGTTTTGCACTTTACAATACAACAACTATAGAGCTTTGATCATAAAACTAAGCGTTTCAATACAATCTAACTAAGACATTATTGGGAGATTGAGTGACAACTGATATATGCATTTTATGCAAGTAGTCTGCTATACTGTTAGACGATCTCATTGATACCTTGCAAGCTACCAGAATTTCATCTTATCTTTTGGCCATATAACTGCACCAAAGATCATATTTTTCTCAGTTTGGATTTCAATTTTCTTTTTTTTTCTTTTTTATTATTATTTTGTCTAAAGGTTCAATAAACTATTCAACTGAATAAATCTGAATACTATTTGACAGGCTTTACGGAATTAATAATACAAAATTATGATAAAAATCTTGCATCTAATTTAAAAGTCATAATACTGTTAATCTTCAGAAAAACACATAATTACGATAAGGCATGAGAGTATCAGTGTAAAACATTCACACGCTTCAGGTTGGATTTAATGGGTATTAAGTAAAGAAATAAAGCAAGAGTGCAGTGTGTGTATTGTGCTTTAGATTAGCAGGAGCTCAAGTGCAGCATGTTGCTATCTTTGCACGGTGCCACCAAAACACAAACGCAGAGAAGCCTCTATCGCCGTGCTCCCAGCTGCCACGTGTGAGCGTACAACCCAGGGATCAGATGAGAGACAAAAGCAGCAGCCGTTTTCTCTCTCTTTTTTCAGCCCCACACACACTTCCTTTGCTCCAGGATGTATTTTTGGCCTGTGAGATGAACACAAGCCCCGGCTGTTCTCGCTTTAATCATCATTTCAATGGAAGCCGCTGCCTGCTTTGTGACAAACTCGGGCGCCGCGTCCTGTTTGGCTCCTCATCTGCGTGGCTCCTGAAGTGGAGTAATGCGCACCGTCTCTCTGTGATTTTAGGGGAATTTTGAGATTAATGGGAAAGATCAAGCTGTGCCGCGGGCCTGATCGCAGCCTACATTTCAAGTGTGGAACTCTTAGCGGAACGGGGAAACTTCTGCAAGCGATGTTTGTTATTGGATGAATACGCGAAAACACACACAAATCCTCCTTATTGAGGGCGAGAAGAACAGTGTGGTAAGCAGGTGGGTGGGGGGGACTCCTGCGGCGCTTCGTAGTGTGTGTGTGTGTGTGTGAGGTAAAAGACTCGTGCTCTACATCATTAAAAGACAATTCCAGCAGACTGCATCACATGGGTCACAGAGCGCCGCGTGAAGACAGAACAGGAACAGATGCTCAGCAAGCTCTGGAGGCCTTCCTGATCTTAAGACAAGACTCACTGCCACAAACACACACACACTATCTTATGACACCACAGCCTTATCTTTAAACCCTTTATATTAATACTACCATTCCAAGTTTTAATGTTTTTTTTTTTTTTTAAAGAAATTCATAGTTTTAGTCAGCAAGAATTCAAGAAAGTGATGTTAGAGATAATTTCTTTTTTATTTAAATGCACTTTCTATTCATCACAGATCTATGAAAAAAAATTAAGCAGCTCAACTGTTTTTATATTGATAATAATTACTATTATTATTATGTATTGGTAATTGGCTACAGAAAATTCAGCTATGACAACAACATTTTAAAATATTATAAAACATATATGTATAATATAATATTTATAAATATAAATTATATAAATTGTTAAATTGACTAAAATAGAAAGTACTTATTTTATATTGTAATAATATTTTACAATACAGTTTTTTTTTTTTTTTATTATGTATTTTTGGGTCAAATAAATGCAACGTTGGTGAGAATAAGGAACTTATTTCATTAACATTAAAAAAAGAACAGCGGGAACCTAATTTTTTTTTTTTTTTATGGAAACAAAGTTAATTATTTTCAAAGAAAATAAAAAACAAAGAAAATAGTTGACATAAAAAAAGCATTAAATATGCCAGATTAAGTCAATACAATAAAACAAGCAAATTCATTTTAATTTACAAAGCAGCTTTTCACTTAGATTTTTTATATATTTCATGCTGAAAAAGTATAATTCTCTCAAAGAAATAATCCTCTTCAAAAACATTAATTCTGTTAAACATGAACAAAACTATTATGTACTAACCATCTTTCAAAACCTGTATTAATTCTTCTATAGAACCAAAAATGAGTTCCCTTTCAAGGGTACTTCGAGCTGCGCCAAACGCTGTGGGAACGCCCCTACGTTGTGCGTCATGAAGCACGTATGGAATCAGCCCAATGGAGAGATGAAACGTCATAGGCGGGTGACGTCATCGACCAGGAAACTATAAAGCACCCCAAAAACACAAGCGCATCAGCTTCTGTGACTTCAGTCGTGCTACATGTGAATCTGTCCCTGTGTGATATTGTCTGTCTTTACATACTCTGCACCACACAAACAATTTATATTATATATTGAGAGAATGGCGGACGAACAACAGATTAAGAAGTGTGTTCCTCCCTGCTCGCGCTATCTAACGGGTGGGGATACACACGATCTTTGCGTTGTTTGTTTGGGAGTGCAGCATGCCCAGTCAGCTCTCGAGGGAGCTGACTGTGAGCATTGCGAGTGTCTGCCGTTAAGGAGGCTCCGCTCCCGCCGGGCGCTCTTTGACGAGAGCGGTTCGGTGCGCGCTCCCCGCGGTTCGGGTCCCGCTTCTGCCGAGGCAGAGCAGCGGCGCTTATAGTGGGGATCGCAGATGGATCTCTCAGCGGGGGTTGAGACGGGCGCTGCCTTTTCTCTCCCTTCACCTGTGAGATCCAGTGCCTCAGTCCCGGGTTCGGAAGCACGCGCTGCGGTTTCTTCCGCTCGGGCTGAGGCACCAACACTGCAACTATCCAGTTCTGACTGGAGGCTCAGGCTGCTGATTTATCCCTGCGTGCCACCAGTGAATCGGCCAAGCTAGTGGGTCGTTCTATGGCAGCTCTGGTGGCCGCAGAAAGACATTTATGGCTAAATCAAACGAATATAAAAGAGAAAGAAAAGGCTTTTCTTTTAGACGCTCCTCTCTCTCCCCTGGGTTTGTTTGGTGATGCGGTGAATTCGGTTATCGACAAATTCCAGGAAGAGAAGAAACAAACGGCAGCTTTTAAGAAGTTTCTTCCCCTAAAAGTTCAGAGGCAGAAGCAGAGGCAGAGTGTCGCGTCTCGTGCCCCCCCATGCTGGACAGTGGGCTCAGCCGCGGCACTCTCAGTCGAAGCCTTCTAGCAATAGAATTGATCTAAGGACAGTTATATTGGCTAAGAAGGCTTCGGCTAAGAAGAAGTCCTGACGCCAAGGCGTTCAGGATACTGAGGGTGGTCCCCACCGAGGCGGAAAGGTGTTCACCTCTTTTTACGGTGCCCATTCTTCCTCGGTGCCCTCAGGGGCTCGTTCTGCCAACCCCGCCTTCATGCCGGGGTGCAGACGGTCCCAGCGAGCGCTTTCCCGAGGGACGCTCGCTCCCTCTGAGGAGGATCTCAGAGCAGTTAGACCAGTTGTTCCCTGCTGGTGCGCCGTTACAGGGTGTTGCGTCTCGAGAGACTGGTACCCTTAGTAGATTTTCTGGCAGAGTGGAAAAGCCTTCCAAAAATCTCATTGGGTCCTGCAGACAGTAGAAAAGGGTTATGCTATCCAATTCAGGTGTCGTCCACCAAAATTCAGAGGGGTTCTGCACACAGTGGTGGGCGCCGAGCAGGCTCTCGTAATGGAACAAGAGGTGAAAACGCTCATTCAAAAGGAGGCTATAGAACGAGTTCCTCCTCCCAGTTTGGAGTCAGGTTATTACAGCCGATATTTCATTGTTCCAAAGAAGGATGGGGGGTTGCGTCCAATTTTAGACCTGCGCCTATTGAATCGCTCGGTAGGGCTAAGCTAAAATTCAAGTTGCTCACTATCAAGCAGATCGTGTCTCAAATCAGATCCGAGGACTGGTTTGTCACGATAGATCTAAAGGAGACATACTTCCACATTTCCATCCTTCCACAACACAGGAAGTTCCTGAGGTTCGCCTTCGGGGGCGAGGCGTACCAGTACAGGGTTCTTCTGTTTGGCCTAACCTTATCTCCCCACATTTTCACGAAATGCATGGATGCAGCACAAGTGCCTCTGAGGCTTCAGGGCATTCATATTCTCAATTATATCGACGATTGGTTGATTTTAGCACAGACGGAGCAGATGGCGGTTCGGCATCGAGATGTCATCCTCGCTCATATCAGAAAGTTGGGGTTGAGGCTGAACGCAAAGAAAAGTGTATTATCTCCTTCCCAGAAGACCACTTTTCTCGGTGTCATATGGGATTCGGTCTCGATGCGGGCGCGACTCTCTCCGACCCGCATCGCTTCGATTCTCTCAGCTGTGAAACAAGTAAAGCTAGGCCAGCTACTCACTGTGAAGCAGTTTCAGAGACTGTTGGGTCTGATGGCAGCAGCGTCCAAAGTTATACCTTGCGGCCTGTTGTACATGAGACCGCTACAGTGGTGGCTCAGGGCCAAGGGATTCTCCCCGAGGGGAAATCCGCTCCGCACGATCAAAGTCATGCGGCGCTGCCTTCGTGCTCTGCTCATGTGGAGAAAAACTTGGTTCCTATCCAAAGGTCCTGTGCTGGGGACTCTTTGTCGTCGCATAACGCTAACGACGAATGCTTCCCTCACAGGGTGGGGGGCGGTCATGAGTGGTCGTCCAGCCCAAGGTCTGTGGCAGGACCATCATCTATCGTGGCATATAAATTGTCTAGAGATGTTGGCTGTGTTTCAGGCTCTGAAACACTTCCTAGCAGACCTGAGAGGTCATCATGTGTTAGTTCAATCAGACAACACGTCGGTGGTCTCTTATATAAATCATCAGGGGGGCCTGCGGTCTCGTCGGCTTTACAAGTTGGCCTGTCAGATCCTCCTGTGGTCCCAAGGGAAGCTACTATCTCTGAGAGCAATATATCTTCCTGGGTATTTGAATGTGGTAGCAGACTCCCTGTCAAGGCAGGGGCCGAGGCCAGGGGAATGGAGACTCCACCCCGAGGTGGTGGAGCTCCTTTGGTTGAGTTTCGGTCGCGCCGAGGTGGACCTATTCGCTTCCAAGGAGACCACGCATTGTCATCTGTGGTTCTCCATCAGTCATCCAGCCCCCCTGGGGTTGGACGCTATGGTGCAGCCGTGGCCGAGGTCACGTCTGTACGCCTTTCCCCCGATTGCTCTGTTACCAGGAGTTCTGGAAAGGGTCCGCCGGGACGGGGTCACCCTACTACTAGTAGCCCCGTTCTGGCCGGCCCGAGTTAGGTTTGCAGACCTGATTTCTCTCCTGGACGGCTCTCCTTCGGAGCTCCCAGTCAGGAGGGATCTACTCTCTCAGGCGTGCGGCACGATATTTCACCCCAGCCCAGAATTGTGAAAACTGTGGGCTTGGCCTCTGAGGGGGCCCAGCTCATAGACTCCGGTCTCTCAACCGAGGTTGTTGAGACCATTCTTCACTCAAGAGCTCCATCCACGAGGAAGCTTTATGCCTTGAAGTGGAAACTTTTCACTTCTTGGTGTGGAGAACACCTGCAGGACCCAGTTAACTGCCCAGTGGGTGCAGTGCTGGAATTCCTGCAGGAGCGCTTCTCCACAGGGTTATCCCCCTCCACACTAAAGGTGTATGTGGCGGCACTAGCTGCTTACCACGTCCCTTTCAGTGGAGTTTCTCTTGGGAAACACCCGCTTATAACTTGTTTCCTCCGTGGCACTTTGAGGCTGAGGCCAGCAGTTTGTGCGAGGATGCCGACCTGGGATCTGGCCATTGTATTAGAAGGTCTTTCCCTAGCTCCTTTTGAACCTATCGAATAAGTTCCTGAGAAGTTTCTCACTTTTAAAACTATCTTTCTACTTGCTATCTCCTCACTAAAAAGAATCGGAGATTTGCAGGCTCTGTCGGTTTCACCCTCGTGCCTGGAATTTTCGCCTGGCATGGTTAAAGCTTTTCTGCATCCTAGACCAGGGTACGTTGCCAAGGTCCCTACTAATGTCGTTAGACCTATGGTTCTGCAGGCTTTCTGTCCTCCTCCATTTATTTCATCGGACCAGGATAAACTTAATTTACTCTGCCCTGTTAGGGCATTAGACGCTTATGTCCAAAGAGCTGCCCTGTGGAGGAAATCAGAACAACTCTTTGTATGTTTCGGGCCACCCAGGAATGGGTGTCCTCCGTTTAAACAGAGAATGAGCAAGTGGGTGGTCGAGGCTATCTCACTTGCTTATGAGTCGGCAGGCCAGCCTTCACCTTTGGTTGTTCGAGCCCACTCTACCAGGAGTAAGGCTGCTTCCAAAGCTCTATTGTCGGGAGTTTCCCTGAGTGATGTTTGTGATGCGGCTGGATGGTCTTCACCGCATACTTTTATTAAGTTCTATGACCTAGACTTAAGCTCTACCCCTGGGGCACAGGTGCTCTCGTCCTCTGTGCGCTAGTTCTCACATGGCGGTCATTTGGTCCTAAGGCGATGTGGGTATTCGCGTTCCCACAGCGTTTGACGCAGCTCGAAGTTCCCTTGAAAGGGAACGTATCGGTTACATATGTAACCCTAGTTCCCTGATAGGGAACGAGATGCTGAGTCGTTCCGCCATACTCCCGGCACTCCCGTTAGCGCTTCCTTCAGGCCTATCAGAAGCTAATGCGCTTGTGTTTTTGGGCTGCTTTATAGTTTCCTGGTCGATGACGTCACCCGCCTATGACGTTTCATCTCTCCATTGGGCTGATTCCATACGTGCTTCATGACGCACAACGCAGGGGCGTTCCCACAGCGTTTGACGCAGCGTCTCGTTCCCTATCAGGGAACTAGGGTTACATACGTAATCGAGACGTTATTCATGGAAGAATATCCAACAAATTTAGTTTTTTATGTGTAAGAAAGAAAAGCTCAGACATCCTGTAAAAATCACAAGGTTTTGGAAAAAAATGTGGATGAGTAAATGATGACAAATTTTAAAATGATATCACTAATCTACAAATAGTGATTATGGAAATATTGTGCAGAACTTATAAAAGCACATTGCCTGAACTAGTTGTCTTCAGCAACAAAGGAAAAAAAGGAAAAAGAGAAACCGAGTGCAAGAGAGAGAGAGAGAGAGCAAGTGAGCGAGAGCCTCCCTCAAGGGACACTTCATTAAGGCACCCGGGGCTAATACATTAGACAGGGAAATAAATGTTAACAGCCTCTAAAGCCGAAAAGTGGCAATGAAAGCTAACTCAATTAAATGCAGCATGATGGGATAGGACGCATTGTATTTAATAGCAGCCGCCCATGGAAGATAGAGCAAGAGGAGGAGTAAGTGAGGGAGAATGAAAAGAGAAAGCTCTGGCTGAGGTATGTCTGACAGTGTCTCTGCGTCAGTAATGACATGTCTCTGTATGGATGACTGTAGCCTCCCCATTATTCACAGGAAGTTGATCTCTGTGTGCGTGCAGACAGGAGATACTTTTCAGACTGTGAAAACTCTCTTTTAGCTTTTCTGGGCTCAGTTTTAGTTAGCATTCAGTATTTGGGTCCTCAAAGGCTACCGCAGAGGTACCATGAAAAGGGCAGTTTGAGCTTGCTGTGAGGAAAGGAGGAGGTACAGCATTATTGGATTGTGGTCGTCAGAGAGAAACGACTATCCTTAAATACACTTTTCAACTAGAATATAAGAAAGAAAGAAAAAACACAGAACCACTAAAACTTTAGATAGATAGATAGATAGATAGATAGATAGATAGATAGATAGATAGATAGATAGATAGATAGATAGATAGATAGATAGATAGATAGATAGATAGATAGATAGATAGATAGAGATTTACCATGCAAATAAAGAATCTACGTATTAACCAAATCAATGTTATATATATATATATATATATATATATATATATATATATATATATATATATAGATATATATATATATATATATATATATATCATTTTTTTTTTCATTTCCAAAATCAACATTAAATGAAATTAATACCTCAGAAAGTATGCAAATTTAACAGTAAAAACATTTAGAATGTTACAAAAGATCTATTTTTAATAAATGCTGTTATTTTAAACTTTCTATTCATCAAAAAAAAAAAAAATCCTGAAAAAAGTATCATGGTTTCAACAAAAAATATTAAGCAGCACAACTGTTTTCAACAATTAGAAATATTTCTGAGGGCTGGAGAAAATTCAGCTTTGCCATCCCAGGATTTTTTTTGTTTTTTGTAAAATATTTTAAAATAGAGTTAAAAACATTATTTAAAATAAAATGTATACATTTTATAAAATAAAAATATATCAAATAAAATTATTTTATAAAATTATATATTATACAATTATTTTTGATCAAATAAATGCAGCCTTTGTAAGCACAAGACTTCTTTCAAAAACGTCTTACTAAAAACAAATCTTACTAATACCAGTCTTTTGGATTGATGGATGGATGGATGGATATTGTTACACATTTTAGCCAAAAACATGAGTATTTAGTTTTTTGTTGATTCAGTGTTGCAAATCATCATGATAGTCATCATTAATAGTCACGACAAGCATCTGGTGATATCCATGTAATTGCTTTCTTCTCTCCAAAAAATTGACCGATGGCGTTTTATTTCAAATATGTGACCTCTTAAATCGCACCCTGATTGAATATAATCTCATAAACAAATACGACTGTGTTGGTGGCCCTAAAAAAGAATGACGGCATACCCTCCCTTAATGGTTGACCACTTTGTGCTGAGCTAATGCATCTACAATTAAAACATCAGATAATTCATGCTAATAGAAAATGGGAAGCCGGTAGAAGATGAACCCTGGGGGAGGAAGAATCAATAGTTTGTGAAACTGTTAGTCATGCTCAAGGCCACTCACACAATCACACACAGACTGATACACATGCTGTATAATAAGGCCCGTTGGGGCAGGAGCAGTGTGTGTGAAGACTCTTACTGTGGCCCCGGTACAACATGTATTTGAGGGGCATAAGTCTAGCATTTGTTGTCCATTCATAGCCAATACTGTGTTAAATAACCTGTGTGTAGCACTTTGTCATTTACGTGATTTTGGCAGACAACTACAGAAAAATCTGAGCGCCCACAGTAAACTTTATAACCTGGAAACCGGTTCAAACTTAAACTCTGTTTGAGCCTTGTTTTGGTAAAATGTTAATAATATAATGACATATGCAACTGTCTGACCACATATAAAGCCAAAATATCAACTTTGACAACACGAATTGTTTAATTATTTAAAAATACAGTGTCATACATATGTATATACCATAATACATAATATTCTTCATATGAAGAATGTAGGGGTCCAAATATCACTGGACCCCATTGACCTTGATTGTATGGAGAAAAACATTGGACATTTTTCAAAATATCTTTGTGTTTGTTCCACAGAAAAAATAAATGAGGTAAACTATACATTTAGACCCGTTTGAGCTTTGATCTGTCGATTCATTGAGTCGGACCCTTAATAAGATTACATTTTTGAAATCCAATTATTTTGAATGGATAATATGGGCATTGTATTTGGGTAGACAGCCATTTTACCAAGTATCTTCCTTTGAATGACGTGACTGAGATATGTACAGGTCTTCACTTAATTAAGTCTTCTCAGTAAGCATCCTTAACCCTGGTCAAGATCCATACCGACGTATCTTACAATTGGCAATCTTCCCACACACTGCTGTTGAATCCTATAGTAGGCTTATGGTTGTGTTAAACCTACTCTTGTGATTGATAGGCTTGTGTATAATAGGGTAAAACCTCCTCCAGGAATCCATGCCTCATTGCATGTAAGCCCCGAATCCCCTCAACTGAACCCTCTAACATCAAAATACGATCTTGAGTAAAGCAAACTGTGTACTCATTCAAGCAAACACTTCTTTAATACTTTTCATTGGTTAAATATTTGCAAAACCCAGACAGACAGACATGCTCCACTAATCTTCTGATAGAGAACTATAAACATCTCTGGGTCTGTTTTGTTTTGTTTTTTCTCCCAAGTTGAGGTCAAGCAGATGTGAATAAGCAAACACCCCTCTATTATGCAGAATAATTGAGCTTTGTTTCTCTGTAGAACTGTCCAATTATTGTGCTATTAAGATGCCCTGGTCAATGGTCTGAAACATACTAAACCAACAGAGGCTTTGATGAAATGCCTATTGGACTGCTTGAAAACAAATTCAATGAGGAAATGGTGTAGGACATTAGATCACTGTCAATATCCATTTGACATTGGGGCATTTTAAATGTGTATATTATTGTACTATCAGATCGCTTCTCACAATAACTACTTGTTACAGCTGCAAAGCTAAACAGCCCTGACAAGACTGACTCACTTTCTCCCAAGGTAGACATAGAAGGCACTGTCACATATAATCCCAGCAAACACATAAAAACCCCAGTGCCCTGTGGACTCCTGAATTTGAGTTTTACGGCAGCGCTACCAGCATTTTCTTCTGTTTGTCTTTTTTCTCGCCACATGAGAACAGTTAAGCTAGAAGATCAGCATTCCACCTGTGCTGTTTCAGAATGTAACAGCAAGAAGAGCTCACATCATCTCAAGCGCTTCATCTCAAATCCCTATAATAGAATGTGGCTATGGTCTTAAAACCAGTCTCAAATTGAATCTGAAGATCTCAATCTGAGATTATAAGATTGGCTCGGATCATATTCCAATTTACATTTCTGTTTATTTTAACAGCTTGAGTACACTGAAAAAAAAAATAGTGTAGAAACAACTTTCACTCATAAATTTCTAGTAAATTTCACAAACATTTACAAAGAAACAGCAAGTAACACATTGAATTAAACATGCAATTTTTTAAAAGTAGAAAAGATAAATAGTAGGCCTATTTTAAAAATGTACACCAATAATCTTAGTTTTATTTACAACTTCCAAAAAATCTTCATAAATCTTTTTCTTTTGCAAAAATTGTCTAAACAGTGTTAAGATGTTCAGACTTGCTTCTCCATTCTACGTTCGATGTTTAAACATTCATGTTGTTTCAATGGTTACTTTCGAAAAGACCTGTCGAGAATTCCGTTTAAATTGACCAACAAAACCTGTACGCTTTTTGCACTCTTTGGAAAGCGTGTTAATGTTTTGGTAAGAAAGCCTACCCGAGATCAGCTTTAATGTTGCAGTGTACAAACATCCATTATTTCCTCCTATTGTTGATCTTATTAGGGGGGTCTCCTCTGGCCCCTGCTGACCCATCCAGTGATTATTATCTCACCAGTCCCAATGCCTAAACAGCATTTAAAGCAATCAAGCACAGCAAGCAGGCAGCACAATGCACAAAGAATGAGTGTGAACCATAATGGGACCCCCTCGCCTCACTGTGCCTCAATTTGCCAAATGGGCCCTTGAAAATGGCTAACAATCTCCCCTACAGTACAGACCAATCAATTCTGCTATCTTCCTATCTGCAGTTTCTCTCATTTCATTTCTTTGCCAAGGACTCTGACAGAGAAAACATTCATGTTAGAAGACAGAGATAAAAGAGAGAGGATCAGGTAGATGGTATAGTAGATGGAGAAAGAAAGTGGAGAAAGAGTCCAAAGGACACGGACGATTTCAAAGAGGTCTAAGCAAGAGAATGCTAGGGTTAGATTTAAAAGATAAAAAAAGGAAGTGAGGGTCTTTCAGGATGACACTCCGCTTAAACCTTCCCCATTCTAGTACATTTCATTCCTCAAACAAGCTTCTTCCTAGTTCACACAATTGCTAATATTAATTACATGATAGGGTGATTCATTTATCAAATTACCTCTATCAATATTTTATTAAATATGTATTTAATAGTGACTATTTAATTATTCATTTGTTTATTTTAAATCATTTATTAATTATTAAATATAAAAACAATTATTTAAAATTTAAGTTATATTTGCAGCCCTATTTATTTATTTATTTTACTTCACCTGCCTTCAAGCCATGCCAAAACGAATTCAACGAAAAGAATTCAATAAGAATGGAAAGAAGAGAACAAAAAAATAAAACACAAAAACAAATGTTGACTTAAAATGCAGAAGTGAACTTAACATTGCCTGTGGGTGTTTGCTTTACACTTGGAGTCTTAATGTACTTTGATTATAGATTTGAGTGAATTGATGACTGCAGCAGGGACATCGCTGAGAAGTGAGCGGTGCATTACTAAAACCGTGGCCTTCATTTTAAGCACAACACGTAGTCAATTGATTGAAAGTTTTTCCTAAATTCTCTCTCTTTCTTCCCCTACCCCACCATCTTTCAGCCAATGCTTCTCACATTCGATATTCATTCTTGTGACAGAATGCGTAATTTCTATGCATGATATAGTATCTCAGGCTGTATACCTCAACAAGCTGTGCCAAGTAATTCATGAGGTGCTGAGCACAGGCTTATGAATTATGAAGACTGAGAGATTACAGATTCAAGGTACACTTTGTCCAACGTTTGGCAAACAGGCTGTAACTGCAGATAAATGAGTCGAAATTATAGGAGAGAGAGAGAGAGAGAGAGAGAGAGAGAGAGAGAGAGAGAGAGAGAGAGAGAGAGAGAGAGAGAGAGAGAGCAGGCTAACCATTGATTTAGTGGCCTCCTGTATGATGAACTGAAAAAGGTCAGGAAATAAACAATGAGAGCTCAGCTAGAAGTGTGTACTGTGGGTACATATAGGAGAGAGCCTCTGTTATGCGAGTTGTGTTCTCTCTTTATGCCACGGTCTATCTGGATGGACTGTTCTCTTGGCAGGGTCTCTTTTCACCGAGAAACAGCAGGGTGCGAGCAGCCCGCCTACTCTCACAGCCAGCCTCGCTGCAATTTAATATTAAACATGTAATGTTTCAAACTTCTGAGTTTGCAAATGGCTACGGCTGTCGAATTAACATGTTTAGTCTTCATATATATACACTGAAGACTGAAGTAATGGCTGCTGAAAATTCAGCTTTGCCATCACAGGAATAATTACAACAGAAAACATGTATTTATAAAGTTATAGTTATTTCACAATATTATTTTTTTTTTAGCGTATTCCCTCATCAAATAATTGTATAATAGTTTCAAAAACATTATAAAATCTTACAGACCCAAAACTTTTGAATCCTAGTGTATGTATAAAAGGAATTATTTCCCTGGTTCCAGACTAAAATGCATATTTGAGCAGTTTTGAAAGCAACTTGCACTGACATATCTTAAGATATGCTATTGTTTTGTTTTAAGATGCCTACCAGTACAGTTTTTTTTTTCTTAAATGTCCTAACTGAACTAAGGCCTAATCCTGTCTTAATCTAAGTCCTGTATGTGAAACCAAAATGTATGTTTAAAATGAAATTGTAGGTAAATTTGGGATATTATGTTATTAAATTGATTCAACATATGAATCAGTTGACAGCCCTGCAAATCAAATGAACTACAAACTTTTGTGATCTAAGGCTTCACTACATTTTTATCATGTGCTGTCTTCTCAACAGATCTCTCGTTCTCAAATGCCCTGTTGCACACTAATAATATCCATCACCATAGAGGGGGGGGGGGGGGGCAGCAGCAGGCTCAATCCAATATATAAACAGCTGCGGACCAGAAGGAGGGGCAAATAAAAGCCCGGTGTCAGCAAATGCACTGTGCGCTGTTATTCATAGTACGAAGCGGGTGAGCTAATAAATACCAGAGAGAGAGAGAGAGAGAGAGAGAGAGAGAGAGAGAAATAGAAATATCAGAAAGAAACTGCAGTGGTATGGCTTGGTGGAAAGGTCCCTAATTTAATAAAACAGGGCGACTGTCATCTATAGCCACTGCACCTATTCATTCATGCAGCTTCATTACAGAGACAGGAACATAGTATTTCATTAAAGGTTCCCTTTATGTCGCAGGCCGGGAAGAGCCTCTATGCATCACGAGGATGTGCGCTACCACTACCACTACTCTGACAATATGACAATGTTTAAATGTTTCATTAGAGATCAGGTATGACTCAATGGGTGAAACTCACATTTTCTCTGCTAATCCCATGGGAAAATGCGTGGAGTAGACTCAAACATGGCACAATGTGTTCAAAATGTGTACAAAAACTGTTTCTAGTTTGGCTGATAATTGTGTTGGCCCCGCAGACAATGCTTTGTTATGAGGAGAGTGCAGTGTTGGGCCTTCTGATCTGATGATCTGCCATGTTAAACTTTGAGCTAGATGAAGAAGTCATGTATTCCTCATTCTGTCTAACAGGGCGAAGATCAGAAGAAGAAGAAAAATCCTAACCTCATCACAATCCAAAGACATTCAGTTCAGGGGGATTTAAGCAAGAGTAAGAGTAAGCGTAGTGCAATCCATAAGGGCCGAGTGGATTTGAAAGTTTGCTGTATGAAATGAGGTGCAATAACTTGCAATCATCATGGAGGTGAGAGGTTCAAGGCGGAAGGCCAGGTGCTGACGAGAAGGTTTGAGACAGAGTGCTAGCACTAGAGGTCTTGAATCAGCAGTCTGACCCCAGACGAATGGTGCCATTTACGGAAAGCGATGGGAGACACTTTTTCACCTGTCTCAAAAAAAAAAAAAAAAAACTGCACAAATGCAGGCGGCAACACACATACACAGCCTTACAACACCAACCCGCAGGTCCTCAAACCGGAACACATCTACAGTACATGTAACCACAGTTGTCACCCAGCACCCATGCCTATGTCAAATGCTAGATTATCCTATAGACCCCATGGGTTCTGTAAAACCAAATTCCAACAAGGAGGATAGTGTTATGATTCCGGTCTTATGTTCCCCTTGTCTTCTGTGGACTTTTGTCATTTCCTGTCCTGCACCATGTTTTGTAGTCCCTTGTAGTTCTTGATTATTAGGCTCACCAGGTGTATCTGATTAGCCACGCCCCCTTGTTATCTTGTTAATCTCTGTATTTAAAACCTGTGTCTTGTATCGGTGTTTGTGGGTACTTGACTTTGTAATGTTGTTTGTTCTTTTTCGGAGTCCAGTTCCATAGTCTAAGTCTTTGTCAAAGTTTAAGTCTATTTAATAAAAACACAGCTGGATCCATCTTTGGTGGGTTCTTCTGTAATGATGCAGAGCAGGACGCAGGATCCAAGTGCAGCAGTGTTTTTACTCACACTATGGAACAGGACTCAGAAACAGAACAAACAACATTAAAAGTCAAGAACCCACAAACACTGATACAAGACACAGGGTTTAAATACAGAGATTAACAAGCTAAACGAGATAACAAGGGGGCGTGGCTAATCAGAAACACCTGGGGAGCCTAATAAACAAGAACAACTACAAGGGACTACAAAACATGGTACAGGACAGGAAATGACAAAAGTCCACACAAGACAAGGGGAACATAAGACAGGAATCATAACAGATAATTTACCCTCACTGATGAAACTTTCCTCCGGACATGATTGCCTTGTTGCTCTGTGTACAATAACAAGAAGGCATCTCAACAGTAATGATAATTTGGTATCATGCAAATGAATGCATGAATGCATGAATGCATGAATGCATGAATGCATGAATGCATGAATGCATGAATGAATGCATGAATGCATGAATGAATGAACGAATGAATACAACACAAAAGACAAAGCAAAACGGCGAAAAAACAACAACAACATTATCCAAAATGACCAAACAAAAACAAAACAAAATGAAGTGAAACAAATAAAAATAAAGCAGAACAACATAAAACAAACCAAAGCAAATAAAACAAAAAAAACTAAAGCAAAACTAAACTAAACTAAACTGTCTGCCTAGTACTTCAGTGATGTAATCAATGCCTTCATCAGTGTGTTTTTGAGTTTGTTTCTAATATGCACCATCAAGCCAGCCATCATTTTATGAAAATTATGATCATATTCCCATCCAATCATTCTTCAAACCGTTTATCCTATGTAGGCCTGAATGCAGGGGGAATACCCTGGATGGATGGGCAGTCCATCATCGAGCTATGGTAATATGTATATATCAGTAACAATTCATTTGAGTTTTTTTAAATAATAAAAAGTCTCTTTAATCAAATCAAATGTATTTCTTCTCATTACAGCTTAATAAATCACATAAAACAAAAGCAGTGGGAGACCTAGACCTTAGACAACATTCAATACGTAGAGGAGAATGATTACTGAATGCTCATTACAATTGTAGAGATGAGCACAGAAAGATTAATCTGTGAAGAAAGATCATTACTAGTATTTGTATCAAGCCTTTCTGAACCTTCAGTTTGAATATAGTAACCAGATCAAATGAGGACAAAAGTTAATGCTACAGTAGTTTTCAGTGATTCGGGTTTTTGAGTCATTAGCCCCTTGCGGAGCAGCCCATAGTGGAATTTTCTAGGTAGAGACACTGAGCAGTCCTGAGTTAGCCATCCTTTTTTTGAGATTATTTGAGGCCCTAAAAGCAGTTCACATGGATGATCTGACCATCAGCAGACTAAAGGTCACCCCATGGCTCAGACCTTGTCAAAAGCAATTACTTCTCTGTCTCATACAATGTAATAGAGAGAGATGCAAGTGAAAGGTCATGAAGAGCACGGCGGTTCAACTGAAATGTACGTCAACAAGACTACTGTTATATTGCTGGTTTGGGACAATAAAGAGATGTCAGTCCTTGGGAAGTTTTGCAACTTAGGAAAAGACAAAAACTGAATAAAAAAAAAATAGCTCAAGTTTATTGTGGGGACACCAGCCAAGACTGGAAATGCAAGCACAAAACTCTTTTAGTTTGATCTAGATTTTCTGAAAGGTCCCCCTTCCAGCCATGACTGGAATTTATGTTGTTCATTTATTATTTGATTGGGCCTATTACAGACATCTGATGGAGGGAAAATCTTTGAGCACTTTAAAGATCTTTTGGAGGAGCACTTTGGTGGAGGAGAACACTCTAATTTTGTGCCACAGCGTTGACTTCTCGCTGACTCAGAACAGCAAATTTACAGCTGCGGCCTTCACTTGTAAAGATGGAGGGGGGAGGAGGCCTCTGTTTTTATCTCCGAGCTGAGTTACAGTCTAAGAACAGGGTTTATGATTCATACTTTAAATGTGCTAATGTGTGTGTATGTGTGTGTGTGTGTGTGTGTGTGTGTGTGTGTGTGTGTGTTTCCATGAAAGAGAGCGGAATAAAGATAAGGACAGAGAGAGAGAGAAAAGGGCTCAACCATAAGAATGGCCCGTTGGCATCGGGACAGTAGCCAAGTTTCCATCCACTTGTCATTCGAATTATCTGAAGTTCGGTAAAAAAACACATGCGAATAAAGCTGGTGAAAGTGTGTTTCCATCCAACGGCTTTAAAGCGAATAAAAACCTGTGCGTAATGACGTCACATGCTGTTTTGCGATCAAATTGGTATATCGAATTGATTTGAGACATTTTAAGGTGTTTCCATTCATTTTCGCACTGAATCGCACAACATTCAAGCAAACATTTGCTGGACAAAATGGATCGCGCCATCTACCAACAAATGATCAATATTGCAGAAGTTGTAGCCTAATAGTGCTTATGTGCCAGCTTATAGCGACATGTAAGGGATAATGTTTAGCGAGGCGGTTGTTATAGCGAATACAACCCCAAAAGGCTGATTATTCGTGTCAGGGTCTTGAATCAGCCTGAAGGGGTTGTATTCGCTATAACAACCGTCTCGCTATTCATCCCCTAAAGGATTGTTCGGAACACCTGTTCAATTTCTCATGAATGCAATTATCTATTAAACCAATCACATGGCAGTTGCTTCAATGCATTTAGGGGTGTGGTCCTGGTCAAGACAATCTCCTGAACTCCAAACTGAATGTCAGAATGGGAAAGAAAGGTGATTTAATCAATTTTGAGCGTGGCATGGTTGTTGGTCCCAGACGGGCCGGTCTGAGTATTTCACAATCTGCTCAGTTACTGGGATTTTCACGCACAACCATTTCTAGGGTTTACAAAGAATGGTGTGAAAAGGAAAAAAACATCCAGTATGCGGCAGTCCTGTGGGGGAAAATGCTTTGTTGATGCTAGAGGTCAGAGGAGAATGGGTCGACTGATTCAAGCTGATAGAAGAGCAACTTTGACTGAAATAAACACTCGTTACAACCGAGGTATGCAGCAAAGCATTTGTTAAGCCACAACACGCACAACCTTGAGGCGGATGGGCTACAACAGCAGAAGACCCCACCGGGTACCACTCATCTCCACTACAAATAGGAAAAAGAGGCTACAATTTGCAAGAGCTCACCAAAATTGGACAGTTGAAGACTGGAAAAATGTTGCCTGGTCTGATGAGTCTCAATTTCTGTTGAGACATTCAGAATTTGGCGTAAAAAGAATGAGAACATGGATCCATCATGCCTTGTTACCACTGTGCAGGCTGGTGGTGGTTGTGTAATGGTGTGGGGGATGTTTTCTTGGCACACTTTAGGCCCCTTAGTGCCAATTGGGCATCGTTTAAATGCCACGACCTACCTGAGCATTGTTTCTGACCATGTCCATCCCTTTATGGCCACCATGTACCCATCCTCTGATGGCTTCTTCCAGCAGGATAATGCACCATGTCACAAAGCTCGAATAATTTCAAATTGGTTTCTTGAACATGACAATGAGTTCACTTTACTAAAATGGCCCCCACAGTCACCAGATCCCAACCCAATAGAACATCTTTGGGATGTGGTGGAACGGGAGCTTCGTGCCCTGGATGTGCATCCCACAAATCTCCTGCAAAATGCTATCCAATCAATTTGGGCCGATATTTCTAAAGAATGTTTTTAGCACCTTGTTGAATCAATGCCACGTAGAATTAAGGCAGTTCTGAAGGCGAAAGGGGGTCAAACACAGTATTAGTATGGTGTTCCTAATAATCCTTTAGGTGAGTGTACATTGTCCCACTTATTACATGGCTAACTACCAAATAAATCAATAATTTGACAACAAATATTGATTTAAAAACGAGTTTATTGATTTAAAAACGATTGTATTGCCTCCGCTAAAGAAAATAGTCCGTTCCGTCTCTGAACTGCGTCCATGGCAACGCTCTGTTTTTCATGGCAACCGTTTGTTATACTTAGCAACGGTCTGTTATCAAGAAATAACAGACCGCATTCTACATTAGAATTCAACCAAGCCATGTAATAACAAGCTATAAGAAAACAACGACGCTATCAACACATTGCTATGATGATGCAGATGCACGTAAATGCCCGACGACAACGGAGGTGGCCTGTGGTGTGGGAACGACAGCGCTCCAAACAGTTCTGGGAGATCATAGTTCAGAGACACTTCACAGAAACCCTTTTTTTGGCCATTTTTTTGCTTTGTCCACTTACATCTGTCTTTGTTTTTTACTGTACTTTATTTTATTTTTTATTCTAAACTGTTTTAATTATTCTTATTTGTTTTGATTATTTTAATTTCTTCTATGTAAAGCACTTTGAATTACCATTGTGTATGAAATGTGCTATATAAATAAACTTGCCTTGCCTTTGTTGACACCCGCCATGTGTGCGCAAACAGAGCGGAAATTAACTAAAACTTCTTCTTCTATGTTGTGTGGCGTGTTGCAACCATAAAATGACCTAAAACTTAAATCGCAATTCATTATTTATGTCGATATTCATGAAATTCAATCAAATTTTACTGTTTCCATAAGGCATTTTTCATTCGATATCACTTAATTCGGATAAAAACGTGTGGATGGAAACATAGCTAGTGAGAGATACTTCTGTGCAAGCTGTGTTTTATGCTTTGTTACATTTATAACATGCATTTTGTGTGATGTAATTAAGCTAAAATAAATAAGTTAGTTTGTTGGTTAGTTAGTTACCAAAACTCATCTAGCTGTTATGATATATCACTGTATGTCATTTTTTTCCAGCATAGCTATGCATTTATATATGTCACTTAGTTGCGTTACAAATAAAAATGCAATGAAGTATATACATAACTAAAAGATACAAAAGATGTCACTTATGTAGACTATGTATAAAAATATATAAGAAAAAAAATGCATTTATTTAAACTATTGAATGCATTGAAATGCAAATCCATCTTTGAATTGCAAGACAGACAGAACAATTTTACTATTCTTACACAATACATGAATATGTATTAAAAGTAGAAGCGATTATCTGGAGTTGCTAGCTATTATACAGTATATGTTTAGCTTTGTATGCTTTGTTATGCTGAAAAGTAAAAGAAAATGGTAACATTAACTTAGCTGTTTCGTTCACACCAAGAACGATAACTAAAATGATAAAGATATAGTTCTAGAAATCGTTCTAAATATAAAAGAATTGCAGAGTCCACACCACAACTCTAAAGATAACAGCACAGATAAACGATATCATTGGAATCACTTTCAGAACATTTTTTTTTTTTTTTTTAAGATGATGAATGATAAAAACATTGACTGCCAATCAACCCATTCCACTCTAAAGAGTTCAAGTATTTAGAGCGGCAGACATCAACATTGCAGCACATGCTTAGAATAAACAGAACGATACCGTCTGCTGGTGTGGATGCTAATATGGTTATTGTTATAGTTATCTTTATAGTTATTGTTCTTGTTCTTGGTGTGAACTGGCCTTTAGTCTTAATACAACAATGTATGCATAAGTGTACATGTATAGCTATCACTGAGTTGCATTAAAGTTGCACAATTTCCTTTTATTACCCTTTTGCAATTTTCAAAACATGCATAGTCGTAACTTTTTTTTTTTTCTTTTGGTCAAGAAAACTATGAAACTTTTAGTCTAGAAAACTATGAAAAATGTACAAAATATTTCCTTCTGACACATAATATCTTTTTATAAAAAATAAAATCCATATTTTTTTATTTGTATGTACTAAACTGAACTTCTGGGCCAACTGAGCCAGCGAAAAACAAAACAAAAAACATCTTATTGTTGAGCCCTGGAGATAGGAAAAATGATAAATGAAAAAGATAGAGAGTGAGGAAGAATTGCAAAGAAAGAGAAATGTCTAAACACTTGGCACAACACTTTCTACTCAGTCCCCTCAGTTCATTCCTACTACCAAAAGTCTCCCATGCTGCTTTGCTTTGTTTCCCTCCATCAATGAGCAGATGAGATTAGCATAGCGTTGGCCATTCTACATAATATGAAATCTATTTGAGTTATGAGCCTCCATTCAGCCACCCCCATTCAGCATAATCAACCAATTTAAGGGTGCAAATTGACTTGCTATTGGAGTACTGCAGCGTTCAGCACTGCTTGATGGGCAAAGGGCCCTCTGAGACTCCAACCCACCCTTCTCCTGTGCAGCAAATCCATTACTCACCCACTGTACATCAATACACAGACAATAAATTAATAAGAGAGCCAAACAAATAAAACCTGTGAGACGAGGGACTCCTGTCGATTGATCAGGGAAAATTGTGGGGAGGTGGTCGGCTGGTGCCAGAGTGCTGCATGCTAAAACACTTGCGCAAAAGTGCCTTTAATTAACAAGCACCTCAGAGCAATAAGCACCTTTTGAATGTGTGATTAGGGCGTAATGTTTATTAATGTGTTTACTCCCCTTTGCATTAGTGCAAGTCGTGCTGGTTGATTAGAAGCTCAAACAAGGATAGAATGTTGGAAGCTTTGGTAATATAACAGTGTGTAGAGAACATGTGTACAGCAGAGAGGGGGAATTAGGTTCATGTGAACTAGTGATAATTTTACAAAAATAGTCTTCAGTGAAGGTTGTGGCAGATGTACTGTGAGGAACACAATGAAGAATGATGTCAATGAATAAAGTGCACACAAATTAAATCCATCCATCCATGTACAAGTTTTGTTGTCGGAACAATACTGAGGAATTATCTACCAATTGATAACATAAGTACACAGTGCATGGCATAATGACTACTGTATGAAAATCTATTAAACAGATCACCATCTGATCAATATAAGAACTGTTGCCTCAATAGACTAGCACGCAAACCCATTTGCAAAACACAGAGAAACCTGCCCTACTAATAGGAAGGAATATCACCATCTATTGTA
Source organism: Tiaroga cobitis (assembly GCA_030578255.1). NCBI lineage: Eukaryota > Metazoa > Chordata > Actinopteri > Cypriniformes > Leuciscidae > Tiaroga > Tiaroga cobitis. The sequence continues at coordinate 45,245,111 of CM060591.1, forward strand.
CTTGTTTTGTGTCTAATAGACTAGAATTGGTGGTTTTAATGGTCAGAGTCTGCAGGGTAATAACAGAGGGAGTTCATATAAGTGTTATTTCGTCTTGTTGCTGAATATGAAAATGAAAAAAGAAAGAAATGAAACCCGATTAAAAGAGTATAAATATTTTAGATGGCTACATTCATTGTTAGATCAAGATTGCACCCTGCATATCAGCTGTAGAGAACAGTCACAAGCGAACAGTGTGTAGGGCGTCCCCCTGCGGCGTCTACACCTGATCTGGCATGAGCAGAGACATCAACCCGGCCGCCCCGTTGAGCCCCCTCAGGAAGGCGACACGTCCCTCAGGCCGCTGCTAAACCCTCTAAGCTTCCATCTAAGTGGCCTTGATACGGGTGGTCCAGAGATGGACGGAGCTTCTCTGAACCAGGAGGTGGTGATCTCACAATTCACTGCAGGAGGGCCGGGTGAAGAATCTTCAGTTTCATTTGAAAGAGTTTATTTCTGCCAGTGGTGCCCCCTTATTTAAATAAAAGAACAGTTTCCTCAGCCTCTGGGCCATACCAGGGTTGGTTTGGCAGTGAGAGACGCTCTGCCACAGGCCGGGAGTTCGTGTTTTGAAGACGCGCTGCTTCCTCACGCCTCCCTAGCTAGTTCCTCGCGGGAACCACGGAACCAGGTAAGAGTCACGCTACACATGGCCGAGTCCCAAGATGGGCATGGCGCCGCGACACACTCCATGAAACCATCGCACAGATTTGTCCCCAAACATTCAGCCCTTGGTCAGACCTTGCCTTTCTACAGGCCGGATTGCCCTTAGAACAAGTGTCCAGGCATGTTGTTGTTAAAACAGATACCTATAAAATGGGCTGGGGCACTGTGTGCAACTGGCATGCAGCTTTGGGGGCTCCTAGAAGGGACCTCGGCTCTAGTGGCATACCAATTGCCCAGAGCGCCATTCACATTCCGGACAAACTCGTACGGCTAACACGCTTTCACGACAGCTCACGCTTCTGAGAGAATGGAGACTCCATCTCCCCTGTGTCTAGTTTGCAGCGCCATTCCCCTCTAAGGGAGGATACGAGTGCCTTTTTTTTTCTTCAGGTGAGGTCCCCACTTGCCGAACCCTGGATTTTCCTCCGAAAATCCAACGGCAGTCATATGCGGTGGAGACGTCCGATGCCAGGCCCAATACTCAAGCCCATTTGGTCAGCCCTTGTACTGGGGTAGATGCCCCATATGTTGTCATTCCCTCTTGGTAATCTCATGTGTGTATTTTTACAAAGTACGTTTTACCTCTCGGTAAACCTGTGTCTTTCCCTGGCCAGATTCCGCTCTGCCCCATCTCTGTGTCTGTAGTGGTCCCATCTCTGTCTAGGAAGGACCTACCGCAAAGATGTTCCATATATAGCACTGCCCCACGGGTCAGTCCATTTGAGTATTTTCACATGGTCCTCTCTACGGGTGTGGCATCTGTAGCGTCCCTCTCCTTTGGACTAGGTATGCTTCCCCGGCGGTAACAACACAGGTCATGGATGACAAAAAAAATGAGAAAGGAGAACCAAAGCACTCTTCCCGTGAAGTAACATACAAAAGGAACAGCAACAACGACCGTCTCCATTTTAAGGCTTGTCCCTTCCATCCTGTTGACATGGAGGACTATTATTTTTGGGCCTTACATGGGGCACTGGGAAGGTTATAACTTTATGAAGGCAGTTCCCAAAAGGGCACGTAACAGCTTGCCAGCATATGCGTCTCCAACACTTGTAACACAGTTCAGTGGCTGTGGCGCTTTCTATAGGGACCCGATTTGTCAGTCTTCGACATAATGTCGAACGTGACTGACAGATATGGAATGGGGGGGGGGGGGGGGGGCTAATAAAAAAAAAACGTTAGATTAATTAGCTGCGCAGTACTTGGTGGCCTTGTCCGCCTAAATGAAATATAAATAAACATAAAAACTAGTAGGCTATATTTGCAGTATATTAAATCATTTTTGACCAAATTATTTTGCACTGAAATGACACACTCGAGTCTGTCTCTGACAGTGTTGCATCACGTGCAAAGCCGCAACATTATAGACTATGATTTCCAAAAAATAGTACTATGTCAACTAGTGATATCAGCACAAGAACTGTTGTGGAATATGCAATATAATTTAGACAATTGTTTTTGTCATATGTTATAATAACTGACAGACACTATCATTTCAGGAGCTCAGCTTGGCGGCTGAGAGACAAAAAAGACTTTTAACTTAAAGCTTTTACTCTTAAACACAAAAGGCACGTCCACTTTAATAAAACAAATATATTTATTAAACAAACCAGATCAAGACGAGAGCAGAAACTAAATAAAGTGCATAACTGAAAAATAAAGCATAAGCTCAAAACAAATACAATGGGCCCAGCGCAATTGCGCATTAGGTTTAGGCACTGGGTTGGGCTAATCCAAAAAAAGTGAAAACAAGGGGGGTGTTCTGAAGACAGACTGTTACCTGTGAAACAGGGGTGCTCTGAAAATACCCCCATTAGCAATTAGTGCCTTCCACCTGATGAAATTAACACGGCAAAAAATCAACCAAACAGAATTTTGGTGGAGCCAGAACGCATCGACCAATAAACCGACTAGTCGACTGGGAGATTACAGCCCTACTGATGTCACCCTTGTTCCCTGATGGAGGAAATGGAGACGTTATGTTCCTCCTGCCCCAACCCTGAACCACCCTGCTAAATTGGCCCTGTCTCGGCTCCTCAGCATAAATCTGAATGAGTGGATGCATGCCGTACATATCTTATATACCCATATGTACGGGAGAGTGGCTTGGCAGACAAATTCCACTTGCCAATTCCATTGGCCATTTTTCTACAACTCAGAGGTGATTGGGGCTACCAAGGGATACTCCATTTGCCACTCTTCAACATAATATTAGACAACAAGACATTACTACTCAACTCCCATGAAGATCAATAAGTGCTAGAGGTTTTTGGTAAACTCCCATTACCTATTGATATATTAAGGCTTCAGGCCTCATTCACTACGTACACATCATTTTTCAGTAGGTCTCTTTTTAAATCCATGCAGGTTTGGAATGACATGGCATTGTGGAAATGATCATTTTTTTTCCTGAACTTTTTTTATTTATTTTTTATGTAAAGGCCAAGTGTGTCAGTCCTCTCTAGAAATCAGCAGTCCATTCACATCGAGAAAGGTATGGGCAAATGCCCCTGTTGAGCACGACTAAATATGAGGCTTATTTTCCAGGTATAATATAGCAGCATAACCTTATACTTGTTAATGCAGACATTATGGTTGTGTGTAACAATGAAGCATTGCCTTTTGTCTTGCGTTCACAGCCAGGGATCTACAGACTCAGCTTAATGCTGCTATTAATGAGACTCAGTAAAACCCAACAGGCAGGAAAATCAGAGATTCACAGCTATTTAGTGCCATTAGCCAAAAGTGAAAATCTTTGTTTCTGAGAAGACCCCCTTCCACTGGCACATGTGGAGAAGCTGCACCAAATCCAGAATGAGTGTGCAACTAGTGTCATTTCCTTTTATGCTCTGAAATCCTGTTACAGAGAGTGCAGGAAATTCTTCAGAGCACTTTTTTTTTTTTGAATGGAAAACAGGGGTCCGTGACAGGGCTAAATTTTAAGGAGAAGAAAAAAATAACCTTAAAAAGTAAAGGAAAAGTACTTTAATATCAGGTTGGAGGAAAGCTGGTTCATTGTCCCCAGATTCAGGCGATTGCCTTTTACAAAAGAGCCTTCCTGTTGCAGTATTAAAAGTGCATGCGGACACCAAGACATGGGTAAAACGAGAGAGGCCATAATCATTATAATGCTAAAGTGTTCTTATTCACTAAACTCCTGGACCTAGATGAAATGTACTGAAGTCATTCAGAGTCTAACTAATCTTTACATAATGCATGTTAAACACTGAGTTTTTAAGCCACCAAAGGAGCATGTCTGCATGTGTCTGAATGCTGTGTGCTTTTCTATGCCTTTAATGAACTGGAAAGTAAGGCGAGACAGGAAAGGAAAGTAGAGGGAGAGAGGGAAGGGTCAGAAAAGGACATTTGAACCCCTGGAAAAATGCATTGGTTTATAATGACAGCTAGCATGGTGCATGCATTGTGGATTAATGGTGGGATGGGGTGGGATAAGAAAAGAAAAGAGAAAAGAAGCTCAGGCTAATTTGAGCTCTGTAGCTTTGTTGGGCAGTCAGGGGTCAAGAGCAATCTTATTAAGTGACAATAGAAGGTGCAGCCAGGCCTTCACTCTGTCTCCATTAACACAGGCCATACAATGCATTAACAACACCTAGGCCATGAACCAACATTACAGCAGCACAACTCAGTCTACTGGCCTGATGACCATCCAAAAGGTCTGTATCTATGCCAACAAAGTAACCACATTACTGTGGACTCTTTTTTTTTTTTTTTTTGCAAAGCTCTAATCCTCAAATCCAATACAAGTCATTACTTGATTTTGTGTAAAGAATGCCAGATTTAGGCATATCAAACTCTCTCTTTATGGTGTGCACAAAGACACAGAACAATTTAAAAAATGTAGCCCAGATTGGATTTATGCCTAACCTGAGTTGATTTCTAAACAAGACAGAGTGCTTCCAGCATTTGTGTAATGTTTGATCTATTTGTGCTGTATGTTCCCGTGGTCTAACAAAATTGGAGTTGTAAATTGGTTCTCCAGACCATCTCAGCAAGACACTCGTCTTAACTGTGTTTGAACTGGGAAGAGTTTGCTGCAGTATTGATTTCAAAATATTACATACATCAAATCTGTAATGGGCTACCACTCAAGATGTGGCACCCAACACATTTCAAGAAAGATTTTTATTACAACTGATAATTAATCTTTAATGGCTTAGAGTATGTACTCACATATTGTATATATCTAACAGCCGCTGGCAGAAAAAAAAAAATACAGATGCTAAGAGAGGTGATCTCAAGTTGGGAAAGTTTCTCTCACACAACCTGCTTCTCTGTGTTACAGGCCACCTGTTGAGGCTGAATTAATTAGCCTAACTCATGAAATGTCAACAGTTTTATAATGAGCCTAATTTATGTTCTACAACAAAAATAAAAAAGGACACTAATGAGGTGTAGAATGTGCCAAGTGTAAACACCTGCACCCCTGACTGCAATTTCATCTAAAAAAAAAAAAAAAAAAAAAAAAAAAAAAAAAAAAACAGCAGTTCTGACCTTTAGACTGGGATCACAGAAAAAGAAAAGGCACAGGACTTGACGGAAGACCTTTTATGTCTTTTATGTTTTTTTTTAAATATGCGCTGTGGGTAGGTGACAGCTCAATTGACTTTTGGTAAGCAACAAAAGGGAATGTGGCTTACAAAAAAAAAACACCCTTCATTCAAATAGCCTCATTATACCCACATTTAGAAGATTTTTATATAATATCTATCTATCTATCTATCTATCTATCTATCTATCTATCTATCTATCTATCTATCTATCTATCTATCTATCTATCTATCTATCTATCTATCTATCTATCTATCTATCTATCTATCTATCTATATATGTATATATATATATATATAAATCTATCTATCTATCTATCTATCTATATATATATATATCATCACACTTTTATACTCTTTTTTATTACTTTATACTCTTTATCTTTTATTATTTAAAAAAGGCAGTCAAGCAGGCATTGATTCAAAGTTTTTTTTGATACATTTTGCTTTGATAAAAGTGCTTGGAATTTAAATGAATTCTAATTCTACATCATTACATTCAAATTCTAAATGTAGAGCTACATTCTTTTTGCTACCTCAATTCAAATTCAATTTAGTTTCAATTTAAAATGTATTCTTAATTAAATTCTGTATGTGGCATGACTGTTTCCATCCAAATTTTGTTCAATTTAAACTATAAAAAAATATTATGTTTAGTGCATCTTTAGTAATACGGATAAACAATTAATCCCTCATGCAATACATCCATTAGCATGGACTGTTTGGCAAGTTAACACAAAATGTGAAGTCACAGAAGTAGTTCTTTTGGAACTACTTTTGTTGGCAGAAAGAAAAAAAAAGATACAATACTAAATTGCTACATGTCAGCAGGTGATATTGCTTATTATGATGATAACAAATGGGTAGAATGGTAGATAAGGAAATACATTAATGAATAAATAATGACATATTTAGGCACTTACCTGGTTTGTGATTGCAGGAAGGGGACAACACATAGATAGAGAGAAAAAAAAACAGAGAGAGAGAAAAATATATTACAATTGATGGCAACACATTTCACAGAACACCAACAACATAAGTGAAGAAAGCATCACCTTCATAGCAAGACAACTGTGCATCAGTGCCAATCAATACAAAAGACAATAACAGCTCTTATGGGTAAACACACTCATACATCCATTACACACTCTGCGAGAGCAGTGTGTGTATCCTTGACCAATCATATGAGAACTTAGATATCACTGTGGTGACTTCACACAGACAAATCGATATAATCATCTGCCCAAACTTGTCTGGATTTAGCACACAGTGAAGTGTGAGCCGCTTTTCTCTGAACTGAAAGCCAATTGGCCTGTTTGTAAGGTTTCGAATGACAAATCCTCTTAGTATACTGCAATAATTGGTCACCTGTTCAATTATCACCTGTGCTTGACTTTAAGTTAAGAAGGAGCCATCGCACTCTCTCTTGTATTTACATGTGCAACATTGTGTGACGGCCACCATTAAACATACCATGGCAAACTCTCAAGATAACTGGTGGGCATACAGTAGTAACATGATTAGCGCATGTGTTGGATTCCTGTAAGCTGTGAATGATGAACCCATGGCCTCCTCGCTAATGGGCGTTTTAATCCACAGCTTGAGCAATGAGTGTTTATAGGTTCCTAGGGCCCTCATTCCACATTAATATTTATCCACTGCTTTTAGCCATTTTGCTCCTGCTTAGCATAAGCAGCTGAGCTTGAAATATATCACCTACGAAACGCTCTCTCGTTCTCCTCCCTTCCTCAACTTCATTTTCCCTCCACGGTCTAATTTTGTGTGTCTGGTGCATGGTGAGTAATGGCCATTGTTTCTGGGCAGAAGCGAGCTGTTCACCTTGAGTGGGTAACATGTGTGGGTCCAGGTTGCTTTTATTCTTTGCTGTTCGTCTTTCGTTTTTCTGCTTCCCACACACCTAACCCCAGTCCCCTTCATTTTCACCTGGTTTTCTTTCTTTTTGCATTCATACTTTAAAGCCGGAACTAAATGAGGTCTGCCCTTTTAGAAACCCACACAATTGAAGGCCACAAGGGCCTGCTGAGTTGCTGTAAAAATGTAAGACTTATACCCAATTCAGTCTGTAAAGTATTTCTAAGTTAATGAAATAATTAATAGTTTTTATGCCATTTTATACTGTAAATGAGGTCATCCCTTAAAATGATAACATTCTGGGGTAGTAGGCAATACATACAAACTAATAATTCTCATTTAACAGACTTCAATGCTGAACACGGGAGTAATAACGTGACATCATTAACCAATGTGGTTGAACGACCAATTTGCGACAATACAGCTAGCTAGTTAATTTCTTTAACGATGCATCTTACTATGGTAGTTAAGCAGCGAGTTGCGTCGTTGTACCAGAAACACAGCCCCGAACAGGGAGTATATATGCAGGGGATAATCAAGAACTAAATAAGTTATAGCTGATGATAATTAATCACAGAAACAAACAGGAACATAATCATAAACCTAGGAAACTGAAACTAAACAGAGCTGGGAAACAGGAACTAAAGAATATCAAAAATTAGGTTTTGAGAGGTTTTGTCAGGTTTATTCCACTCCTGCATACAAATTTGTCCCCAAAATATGGTTAAATAGAAACACACACAGTACCAGGGCACTTACATGTAAAGTACTACCATTTATTGTACTGTGGCAAATCTAAAGTTTGTCCTTTTATGCAGTGATGATGCATTAGTAAGCTACTTTGTATGGTCTCAGCATAGGCTCTTCCTTTAGAAGTCACTGCACCACAAACCGTCACATCTGAGCAACTTTACCTGAGCAACACTCTTCGACCTAATGAACAAAATGAACTAACTCTTTGATCTCCATTTTAACAGTTTATGGCGAGACACGGCAGGCAAAAACATTGATTTTTCATGCAGTGATCAGTTTTGAGATTTTGGGCTAGTTTACTCCTTCAATATGTGTTCTTTCAAGCTGCTATAAAGAAAACGTTGAAAGTATACTTTAAGATGTTTATTTTATTACATTTTGTTTACTTGCGGCAGTAAGTTTCTCCTGAATTTACCAAGAAGTTAGCATTCCAACGCATCATGCCGAGCTCCGTCTGTTTACTGAAGTCTGTCATGACCGGTATCGTTGTAAAGCTCTGAGTCTCCTGCACAACGCTATCTAACCCAAATATGGGCATTTCCTTTCTATCAGTAACCAATCGGGAATGTCCAAAGGGTGATTTAAAGCTAATGACGAAATCTCATTGGCTACTGCTGGTTTCTGCTAACGTGATTCGCTCAGACGCATCACGTGGTGTACTCTGCCAATGTTAATTCATTGAGTTACTGCAGTTGTAGGCCTTATATTCCTGCCATGTTATTAAATAATCAGTTTTCATGAGCTTGAAATATTCTATATTATTATTACTAAGGGCCTGAGCATTTATTCTGTCTTTGAGCAATGTTTTCCGATATAAATGTATTAAATTTCCTACATAAATCTTTAAATGCCTTTTTCTCAAAATTAGTTTTTTTTTTTTTTTTCATTATCCAGTACACACATCTCAGCCTATGTAGCACCTATGTACACCAAACTTTGACTTCTCACCATTTTTCCAACAAGGGAACATTTTCATTCTATCTCCATGTTTTTGCCTTTACTTGCTTTCATGTTTCTCTATGGTAAGAGATACTGAATTGCACAGTAAATGGGTCCAGGAAACCCAATGTCTTTCTCCATTCATTACTGAAATCTTCATTAGATTACAAGCTGCTTCAAATCTGATACATTTACTTCCATGGCCTTCGTCCACAAATTATGCGGGAGATGCTTGAAGGGATACTTCACCTCTGGAAAGATGAATGTGTATTTAAAATGGGTCATTTATGTAGAAGAAATGTGAAATTATTAGGGCTGTCAAACGATAAAAATATTTAATCGCGATTAATCACATTAATGTCATAGTTAACTCGCGATTAATCGCAATTATTTTTATCTATTCTAAATGTCTCTTGATTTTCTTTTTGTCCCATTACTTTTTTCTCATTTTAATGCTCTTATCAACATGGAAAAGTGGATCGGCTTGCTCTGTGCAAATGTTTTTTTATTGAAAACAACATTGACATATACTGTGTTCAATTTCACACTAACATTCTCACTTGCAGCAAATAATCTCTCAATGTAACACTTTAACATCAATAAAAAGGTGAAAGAAATACTGACGAGGTCCTGATATTGACGAGGGGGGCGGAGAATTCGCATCAGCTGTGTGTGTGTATGTGTGTGTGTGTGTGTGCTTGGCCATCAAGTGGTATTTCAGACTTTCAGACGAAGCAACAAAACGTCCTCGCGCTGCGCTATGAAACCCATTAATTTCAATAGCTTGCGCCGCGCGAGGACGTTTTGTTGCTTCGTCGACCAAAGCGCAAGCGGATCTAGCGCGGTGCAAGCCATTGAAATGAATGGGTTTCATAGCGCAGCATGCCGCGTCCTGTTGCAAAAGCATGTGAAAAAAAACTACAAAGTTTGCTAGGCGAAAAAGACCGTTAATCGCGCGATAAAAAAAATGTACGCCGTTAAAATGGGGTTGTGTTAACGCCGTTAATAACACGTTTAACTGACAGCCCTAGAAATTATTTTTTAATTTGGAGCTTTCTAGACTGAGAAAAGCCAGAAAATTTATTTTTGGCTTATGTGGATGAAAGACAACAACTCCCAGAATGCACTTGCTTCGCTGCCCTAGGAGGCCACGCCTACCGGTAAGAGAGCGCAGTAGTAAAAAAAATAGTTTAGGCTACTAGTGAGTCTCCGTGATGAGTCTGCCCGGGATTTCAAGATCGCCCAAAATGTCCGGGATTCGGCTTTTGCGTTCTACAGTCGCCATTCATTATGTTTACTGTGGCGAGCAGGACGAGACTGAGGGCCGCGGGAAACGGCGCGAGGCCGGTGAAGTGATTACCGATGAGAGACTGTGAGACGCACCAGTCTCGTATCTCTCACAGAGGAGCGGGAATTTTCTTAGCGCACATCAACCGATCACTTGTTTAGCGTTTATGTAAACGCTACATTCAGATTCACCAATCGGAATGAATTCAGTTAGATTGAAACAAAAGGTGTGCATGTAAACAATGAATGGCGACTGCAGAAAGCAAAAGATGAATCCCGGACATTTTGTACGATCTCGACGGCCGGACATGTCCGGGAAAAAGAGGATGAATGGTAACCCCTACTACTCAGCTTTCTTCAACTAAGTTACTCAGCTTTCTCCACAGAACAAGAGCCTGCTAGCTTAGCTTCCAAAAAAGATGGCTGACACTATGTGTACATACTGTGAAGTGAGATCCCACCCTCTTTGGCCGGGTTGAAAACATGCGGGACAGCCCCTACTACTGACTGTAGTCTTTAGCCTCTGGCCAAAAAAATCCTCCGATGACGCAAAATGACGATTTTTGCGTCATCGGAGGATTTTTTCCAGACAAAAAAAATATAAATATCTCGTCTCAGGGGGATATGAGGGTGGAAAGCACGGTAATTTGAAAATACTACAGGTTTTCTACTAATACAAAGCTTAATGCTAAATCCTGAAGTATCCCTTTAACAAGGTAGTGCACACATAAGCTCACTGACAATCTCACTGGCCAAATGAATGCAGAGTCTAGGGAGATTTGCTTCAGGTCATAAACCTCAGCATACAATGCCAATTAAGGTTGTGGTTACTCAGAGAGAGAGAGAGAGAGAGAGAGAGAGAGAGAGAGAGAGAGAGAGAGAGAGAGAGAGAGAGAGAGAGAGAGAGAGAGAGAGAGAGAGAGAGAGAGAGAGAGAGAGAGAGAGAGAGAGAGAGAGAGAGAGAGAGAGAGAGAGAGAGAGAGAGAGAGAGAGAGAGAGAGAGAGAGAGAGAGAGAGATAGTTTACAGCCCTAATGAAGCAGGGATAAGAGGGGATGTTTGCCATCAGGAGGCTAATTACCTCAGCACACAGGTCTCTTTTATAAGTCATGCGTCTGAGGTTGTTTGAATCTGTAATCCTGTATTTCTCATTGCCTCTATTATTAGGGTGTTTTTGTCAATTTTGAGTTTCTATGGTTTCTTATCTTTCTGAACCTATCCTGAGGTGCAAGTTAAAAGTCAAGGCTGGCTAATATGGCCTAAAGAACATTATGAACTTCCTTTGCCGATTCCGAAGGTCTGCAGACAGGAATTAAAAAGTTACAAAGTGTGTGTGTGTGTGTGTAAGTGCTTCTAGTCTCTCCCTGCATGAGCCGAATATCTAACCCAATCCCTTTCCTTATCTTGAAGACACACTTGGGCAAGAAGGAGAGCACATCAGCAACTGGCAGAGTCATGGGTCAGAGGTTATTGGCTGCTGCTTTAAAAAGAGCATAGGAGCGTAGACAAAGACCCTGCTCCGTCATCTATCCAGAGTTTGAGGTTGGAATTGACTGGCCCCAGGTCAAACTGGCTCAGGTGTAAGTGTGTGCACCGAGAGCTGAAAAGTGAGAGGAGCCAACCGTAACCTCCAGAAAAAAAATATCAGACCCCAGAAAAAGGAACAGACCCCAAACTTTCCCCTGACACAGGAAGTCTTGGTCTAACATTATCCACTCTTCGCTGAACAAAGCAAATACTTGCAGAGTACAAAGCAGGACCAATACTTGTCCCATTGGAGAGCCATCTAGCATTAAAGAAAAAATGGGAATGGAAACATATAAATAGTGAATATGTGCATGATTCATGATATAACCAAACCTAGATGGAATGTAAAATTTGGGGAGGAGAGAATTTTCTCCAGTGATTTTGGGAGGACCAAAATTAAACATAGTAGAAACATTTAAAAAAAAAAAAAATAGCCAAGGGTGTTACATTTTTATTGGCAGCGGAAAGAATTCCAAATGCTATTATTGAATTCAGTGAAACTTAAAAAGCAGCAAACGTTTGGGGTTCCCTCATGCTCTCAAATGAAAAGGCGGAGCCTGAGGGGATGCTTATTTACAAATGATAAGATCCACCCACAGGCTGCCAGCCACCTAAAACACACACGGCGGGAGTCGCAAGGCACCGTCGGCAAACAAACAGCATGGACTCCCTTGCCGTCTACTCGCTATCATCTGGTATTATACACACACGTATTTAAGCGGACTCCATATCAACAAAAAAGCAACAATGGCCCCAATGTAGAATTTCTTTTTCTTATAGCTCATGGTCCCTCTTTAAAATGAATGAGGAATTTTCGCAATGTTGGCAAGACTATACAAGCAGACATGATCGAAACCAAATGTAGTTTTAGAGATCTTTTAATTCTGATATATATACTAGCACTACAAGGATATTCAGATGTGGCTTTGAAGATCTAATTCAGACCGTGTGATGAATGCTACCCAATTCTCCTTGACTCTCCACCTCGCAAAATACGACGACGCGCCATGGATTTATTTTGCCAAAAAAAGCAGAAGCGCTCTTGAAAGTCGTCCTTGTAAATGCCACTGTTGTCGTGCGGGAGCTGACACAAACAGAAAAGCGGTCGCGTGGGTCGTCCTGCTAATTAGGATAAGCAGTGCGTCAAATGACTTTCCGCGAGCACCCGTGCTATTTACATAAACAAAAGCAAGATGTTGCTTTTGAACTTTGCGGCTCGGGCTTGTTAAAGAAGGCGTCATTAGAGATGTGTCAAACAGAAATCGGCAGCGCATGTTGACAGGCCGCTGTGAATTTCAGAGAACGTCGGGAAAGGTCAAGGTGGTGATTCTTTTCCTCGGCGCACGCAGACGGAGACGGGCCGCAGCTGCAATCTCTCTGTGTCTTGAAATGAAGTTTATATCTTAGAGGGGATGAGAGGGTGAGAGAATGAGAAAGACAGGAGAATAAGAGGGGCATACGGCCACATTGCTCTCCACTGCACTTGCTTTTGTTTTGGTGTTATTGAGCCTGTGACAAGTGTGAACTGCTCCCTATCAGACCCTGCCAATCTCAGGAGATGCCACTCAGCCAGAGGGCTAATACAAGAGGAAATGATATCAGCCAGACCTGGGAATCTGCTTTCTTTGACTCTCTCCCCTCTCTCTCTCCCTTCATTTTTGTTCCTGTTTGGTTTGACTATCATTTTATTATTTTATTTTTTTCTCTTTCATTCCTTGTCACTTCTCTGTTTTTCTTTTTTTTTATGTATTTATTCATTATGTATTCATTCAAGTATTCATTACTTCAATGAGCTCAATGTTTCTGCCTTAAATTATTGCACTGTTTGAATGGATACATTTTTAGCTAACTGTGATTTTGTATGTGTACATTTCTGAAATACATAACATAGACAGTTATATCTGAGAACAGATCATTCTAAATTGTAATGTGGACTCTATACAAATAAATGTGAATTGAATTGAATTCACTTGTTTATTAATTTGTTTCTTTGTCCAATGTTATTTTTTTCTGTGTATACTTTCTTTTGTTCTGTTTGTTCTTTTCTTCTGTTAATTTGTTTGCTTTTGTTCCAATTTTAATTAGTTTGTTCTCTTTCATTTGTAGTTATTTTGTCTCATTTTGTTTTTGTTTTTTAGTTCTATATTGTTTGTCATTTATTTGCGGTCTTTCTTTGCTTTGTTTTTGTTCTATACTCCATGTTGGATTGTTCATTTTTTTTATTTAGTTAGTTGCATTTCATTTTGCCGTTCTCTTTCTTTCGTTGTCATACTCTTTCTTTCATTCTCACTTTCTTTCTTTCTTTCTTTCATTCTCACTTTCTTTCTTTCTTTCATTCTCACTTTCTTTCTTTCTTTCATTCTCACTTTCTTTCATTCTCACTTTCTTTCTTTCTTTCTTTCTTTCTTTCTTTCATTCTCACTTTCTTTCATTCTCACTTTCTTTCTTTCTTTCTTTCATTCTCACTTTCTTTCATTCTCACTTTCTTTCTTTCTTTCTTTCATTCTCACTTTCTTTCATTCTCACTTTCTTTCTTTCTTTCATTCTCACTTTCTTTCATTCTCACTTTCTTTCTTTCTTTCTTTCTTTCTTTCTTTCTTTCTTTCTTTCTTTCTTTCTTTCATTCTCACTTTCTTTCATTCTCACTTTCTTTCTTTCTTTCTTTCATTCTCACTTTCTTTCTTTCTTTCTTTCTTTCATTCTCACTTTCTTTCATTCCCACTTTCTTTCTTTCTTTCATTCTCACTTTCTTTCATTCTCACTTTCTTTCTTTCTTTCTTTCATTCTCACTTTCTTTCATTCTCACTTTCTTTCTTTCTTTCATTCTCACTTTCTTTCATTCTCACTTTCTTTCTTTCTTTCATTCTCACTTTATTTCATTCTCACTTTCTTTCTTTCTTTCTTTCATTCTCACTTTCTTTCTTTCATTCTCACTTTCTTTCTCACTTTCTTTCATTCTCACTTTCTTTCTCACTTTCTTTCATTCTCACTTTCTTTCTCTCTTTCTTTCATTCTCACTTTCTTTCTTTCATTCTCACTTTCTTTCTTTCATTCTCACTTTCTTTCTTTCATTCTCTCTCTCTTTCTTTCTTTCTTTCTTTCTTTCTTTCTTTCTTTCTTTCTTTCTTTCTTTCTTTCTTTCTTTCTTTCTTTCTTTCTTTCTTTCTTTCTTTCTTTCTTTCTTTCCCTGTGGTCCTAGAAATGACTTGTGCTGCCCTGAAGTACCAGACTGGAAATAAAGTCTTATTTGGAGTGATACTTGGTACAGACATCACTGTGGCCTACTTTAACACACCATGTCCAATTGGGAAGATGGGATGAGTCTTTTTGAGCTCTCTTGGAACCCATATCAGCTCCTAATAAAGGTCAGACCAACTCAAAGCTGTTGGGCTCCCTTATGGGGTCATTACAAGCAGGTCAGAGTGTGCGAGTGGATATAACTCAACTTTGGACAATCACTTGGGTAAAATTCATTCAGTACAGCACACACCTGCCAGAAGATTGCATTTGGTCCAAATGTAGCAACCACACTAGCTGCTCTCGGAAACCTTGATACAGAATGGCACACACAAACACGTTGTATACTGAACTGGGTGTTTGGTGCAGATACTGACATTTGGACTGACCACTATTATGTGTCCCATGTTACACTAAAAGACAGTATAAATTTCAAGCCTTTTAATCAACACTGAATATAAAAAACTGAAATGAACTGCGTTCAACATCACCTGCAGATGGTGTGTTTCACACCATAAGATATGGTGATAAATAAAATGGCTGAATAATTTATAACGAGCTATTATGAATAGTGTATGAATATATGATATAATATATTGGGTAGTATGAATAATTAAATCAAAGCAAGAATTATTTTGACATAGAAGCTACATTAAAAATGTGAATGTCCCCTGCATTAAATGAAATGTGAAACCGGGGGGAGGTACTATACAATCTCTAACTGCGCTTTAGGTTGGAGAATATCCAAGAAAGCACATCAGACACTAATAAGATATATGCACTATACATGTGGCTTTTAATATAGTTTTCATGAGTTCACACTTACAAATAATCATATAGAGTAAAGAGTATGCTTATTTGGCATGTTGTCCAAGGGGAGGAATCTGATCTCGGATTTTGACCCGAACCAAGAGTACTCCCCCCGTATCCCTGGCTGGGATAGTAACCAGCCGAGACTGAGGAGTCGGGGTGATGGAGAGATGTAGAATACTGTTGAGTAACATAGGGGAGTTGGCTATGTACAGTACTCTGCAAAAGTCCTAGGCATGTTAGTTTTTTCACACACAAAAAAACAATTGTTTTAAGCCAGGTATTTACATCTGTCAGTAGGAAATATCAGTTCACAACTCCAAACATGCATTTTGCCATTAATTGTAATAATCCAGTGAGATGTTTGTATGCACAAGGAGTCTGACAACAGCCGGACAACAGACTTCTGAACAACTTGTTCCTGGCATGTGAATGCATTTCCTGAAAACACAAGTTCTAGCTCAGTTTAAATGAGTTTATAGGAAATGTAAGGTAGGCAGTCATGAATAAAGACGTCCATGTTTGATTACGATTAAATTAAACTTCCGCCTATCTGAACTAAAAGTAAATAAAATGTGTATAGTAGATGCAAAAAGAGGAACATTAATGGACATACCAATGGACATACACTTAGTCCCTAATGAGAAATATATAAGGTTTATCGTCCAGCATTCCAAAAATCACAAAAAAAAAACAAAAAAACATACATTGACTACAACATTATCAGTTATTAATATTTCATGAAAAACCAGGACAAAAACTGATTTATAAATAGGTAAAGACTTGTAATGACTTATCAGTCAGGGCCAGAGGAGTCTATTACCCCCGGACTGTATATCAAGTGCTTTTTCATTTTCTTCTACACATGGCGTGTCTGGGGCCGTGGCCTCCACGGCCTGGGTTTCATTTCAAGGTTAATAAACCTTTACCAGACAGACACTGCTGTTTCAACGTGATCCTGCCATGCTGGCAAAGTTGCATGCAGGTGAAAAAAAAAAAAAAAAAAAAAAAAAAAAACCTCCAAACAAGAGTGTACATTTCATTAAACAAGAGGTTTTCAGAAAATTGTACGTGCAAATTATCTCAACCGATTCAGTATGACTTAACTGACTGTCGTTCGGTCAGGTGATTCGTTTGCTTCACCTGTCTGCCAAGTGTAATATATATATATATATATATATCTGTCTATGAACAAGGGAACGAAGAACACATGACACCAATGCGGTGTAAGATGTGATAGACCGCCAAGCTCAGATTCGATGTAGTTGTCTGTATTTGTTTTTCTCTCTGTTGAGTAATGCGCACATTAGCATTTTTCGCTTCATGTCTGGTGTATCGCAGCGGAGCCACAGGCCATTACCATGACAACGGTTCAGAAAAATGCAGCCAGGGTTGGTAAGGTATACACATACAGCTTGGGTTTCCAACGTGTTTGGTTTTTGAAAGTTACAGTGAGAGCAAATGAATTCAACTGTGCACCACGTCTGACACGAGGGAGCTAATCAACTGAGTCAAGCTGTGTGGAGCTAGCAGAGCGGGAACGACTGCGGTGTGAACTGTGCTGCATGCAGCTCTTCCAATTTTACAGCAGATTGAGAATGCTGCAGAGCTTTTCTTTCCCATGACCAACATGAGGAAATGCGTGGAATACCACTTTGGAATACTTCTTTTACTTTGGAATATGTCTTTTAATGTAACATGGGACACATGTCAGGCAGAATGCCAATATGTGCAGCAAACACCCAATTCACCATGCAACATGTTTGAATGTGCCATTCTGTGTGAATGGATGGTTTTTTGAGGACACTTTTGTGTGGTTGTTTCAATGAGTTGAAAGTTGAGTTTGGAGAAATATCACACTCACACACTCTGACCTGCTTGTAATAAATAAAATAAACCAATAAACAAACAGTAGTGTTGTCACAGTGATAAAGCACAGTGCTGCATAAGAATACATGACTATTCCATTTCCATTATTTACAAAAAAATCAACATTAAAATTTCATGAAGGTAAGGCTGTAGGGAGACTGTAGGACAGGGACTTGTCCTGAATATGTTGCATGTTATATGCAAGGTCTGCTGTATAACACACATTCTGAAAAATACAGCAGGTCATCTAGGGATTATATGCATGCAGAGCATTTGCATAAAGTGCATGTTATACATACTGCACACTAGATAAACACAAGTGATAGTAAGATATTCTGAACACAGAAGCTTTAAGTCAATCAATCAATCGGGTTTCAACAAAACATGACATTGTCTGTAATTCTCTCACCGCCCAAAATCAAAACACACACCATACACACACACACACACACACACACACACAAACAACAACAACACACACACACCTCTTTCCACCCTCTACAAATCCATCATTTTAGCCTAGCCATGAAGGTTATATTGGGTGAATCGATGAGTCTTGCTGTGTTAGTAGCTCCCAATCAAAACTACTGTTGGCTTGTTTTTGTTTGTTTATACATATGTTTGGACCATGTTGTCATGTGGTGAGGGAGTCTTGGTAAGCCCACTATTCCCTATCTCCAGGATACCCGAACCTCACTTACTATTGGACTGCAGTATTATTATTATTATTATTTTCAGGGGAGAACCCTGCTAGTGTCTGGTTGGACTTGTTGACCAAAACATTTGTGGTCCTTGGGTGGGTATAATGACTTTTAATGAATTTTATTTGAACTTTTAATGAGAAACATCCTTTCAATTTTAACTGCTTTTTATCCCGCAAATGATTAAAATGTGTAAATATTTGTGTGAGCATAAAAATAACACATTTCACAGACATTTGATGAACAGAACAGGTCAAAAGTAGCAGTCAGTATGTGGTGTGGCAACAGAGTACATAACTATATTAGCACATAAGTAATGTTTGAAAGGTTATTCCATTCAAATCAATGGAATAACCTTTCAAACATAAGTAAACAACATCCTACATACCTTAAGGGGGGTTTATAATGCTTTGGAGGAAGTCTGAGTGCACTTATACTGTGCAATTCAAATGTGTATGTGTTTCAGTAAAAAATAAACAGACACATACCTGGGCCATATCACCATCACTTTAAATAGGTGCAAACTATACGGATTTGGGAAGTATAGTGGCATTATGTAATGATAATATAAAAAAAAAAAATGTTTAGCAGAAGAATAAATATGCTGTAGTATCTGAAGGCTGAAGGGAAAAATACAAGACTTGAACATAAAAACAAGTACAATCAATAAAAGCCAACATTGCCATAGTTGAAAAGTGAAATAAAGTCATATAAAACAAAACAGTATTTCAGCGCCATGGACAGTTGCAGTTTTTTTTGTTTGTTTTTTTACGGAAACACTTTACTTGAAGACTGACATGACACGTGTCATGAATATGAAGGAGGTTGTATGCATGTTTATGACAACTGTCATTAAGTGTCATTCGCTCAATTATGACATTTTAATGCAAATGTGACATTGTTTGAGATGTCTTTGTTATGACACCTTGACATAAACCAATACGTCATAACCTGTCAGTGTCTTTGTTATGACAACTTGACAGAAACCAATACATCATAACCTGTCAGTGTCTTTGTCATGACAACTTGACATTACTAAGACAACACAACCTGTCATAAATGTCATAAACATGGCATAGCAGATTAATGATCAAACTTAAGAAACCACTTAGCTTTATGGGTTAACATTACATTCAACTGTCATGTGGTTGGTTTTGACATTGGCTGTCATGAGGCCATCATAACTGTGTCATGAATATTTTTCTTGACCTCAACTACAGTGGTACAAATTGAATTTGTCATTAAAATGTTATAATAATCCTGTGCCACATGATTAATTGTTGAAATCATCACCCAGATCAACAGGATTTACAGCATGGTTGCCACAACCATGCCAGTTAGAGCTTCAAACAAGACCACACTGGATAATGACCAGTCGCTGCAGCCAACAAGCTCATAGAGCTCCCAGCTTCTAAATGACTGATCCTATTCAGAGGACATACAGACCACTGGCACCAACACAGTTGGATGACATCAGTTCCGCTTATATCCACTGGCACAAAGTGTGATGTTTGATTAGTGCGCCCTGTGTTTTAATGGACTGCCAAACTTGATAACTGATGCCTGTTTGCTTATGGAAAAAAAATAAAATAAAAAAAATAACAGAGAATGGACATTAGTGGCTGTGGAAATGCAAAGGTGATTTGTGTTATCACTGTATTGTATTTGTAATGTTGGGGCTGTATAACTCAGAAGACATGCTCACATGTCCAATGTAGAGTCTAAATCAGGTAAAATGAAATATACAATAATAATAATAATAATAATAATAATATATATATATATATATATATATAAAACACATAATAATAATAATAATAATGAAATAAAATATAATAAAAAATGAATATATATATATATATATATATATATATATATATATATATATATATATATATATATATATATATATATGTATACAAAATAATAAAACAATAATAATTCAAAATAACATAACAATAAAATAATTAAAAAAATGTGTTAACACTAGTTAATCATATTAGATAACACATATTAATGTTAGTTATTGTTAACTTCGACATTTACTATACTGTAAACTATATTATCTATCTTACTGTAAACTATCTATCTGTCTGTCTGTCTGTCTGTCTGGTTACATTACCATAGGGTAATATTTGTGTTTGTGTATAAACAATTTCATCAGAGGCTGACAGACCGCAGAGAGCTGACAGTGGTAATAGAAAACAAGTGACTGCCACAAACGTCTCATGAGACATTTGCAGCACTCCACATCTCTGAATCACACCCCTGTTCGCACTTCTCTACTACATCTTTCATATTATGCATGTGTCTGTACTTTCAAAACCTTCAGTTTTCAATGGAGTCAGCACAACCTGAGGTCAGATGACATACGGTACGCACTACCGGCGATTATTTACTCTTGACCAATTACTTGTGTTGACTGGAGGTTAATAACATAACCTGACCTCTGAACACATTTGACATGACCTGCTGACATCGTGAAACCTCAGCATTCTTTCCCTGATCATAGATTCTTTTGACGGATGGATGACCGGTGCTGCTCACTGATATCCCTTTCATCTGAATATCCTATAACACAACTGACGGCTAAACTAAATATCTGAACAAAGCTATTATTTTATTATATTATATTAATTGCATTATATTATATTATATAATCTTGTGGGTTTTTTTTTTTTCTAAATATATTTTTCCATTTATTTTATTTTATTCTCTTCTCTTTGATTGGAGTTAAGATGATACATGTTTTAAAATAATTAGTAGTGCCATAGCAAATCTAATCCCCAAAAATGAGTTACTAATTGATTAAATTTATTTGACAACTGGGCATCCCAGCCAAATTGAATTTGTGTCAACCTCAGATTCAATACAATTATCAAGATAACATAATACAACTAATAAGCCTCATTCTAATTTTGCTAATTCATTCTAAATTGGAATGAAAACCTAATCAGCAACAGAAGCAGACCGCAAGGTTATCAATAACTAAGTTATCCGAAAGGGAAACTTCAGGTCAATGTTTGTGGCAAAATGCAGAGCTAAACAATCAGAGGAGAAAAAAAACAAGCAAAAAAAAAAAAAAACCTTTAGGCATTAATACCTTTGCAGGCACAAGACTATGTTTAGCTATATTTAGAAGACGACACTAAGTGTGTTGAATGCAATTCCCCCATTTACACTTTCTCTATCCCCTTGGTTTCGTGTCTTATCCGCTTGTCCCTGAGAAACCTATTACTGGCCTTTCCTGAGACGCCTGCAGCAAACAAAAGCAGAATCCATTCGGTTCAAGTCATGTGAATGTGAGTGAGCAGAGCATGAAAAACCAGGAAGAGGTTCCAGCAAAAGACTTCAAATTCTGAGAAGTACTTAGCACCTCATAGCTTTCCTCACCTATAGCCATCTGCAATTTCTTCGCAGCACAATTTTATGTACCACCTTTTATTGCACGTCCGTGTTTAATGGATAATGTCATATAGCACTCCTTCCAGCAGCTGTTTCTAAAGAGTGTTTTAGCAATACTGTCACTAGGAGCATAATGTTTATGAGATGTTTCAGACCAATATCTAGCCAGATGTTTGCCATAATCATAAATTGCTTTATACATTTCGCCATGCCAACACCCACATTTTCTATCTTCCATCTCTATAATATGCATTTTGAAGGACAGGCCGATTCCGAATGACTTTTGGATCAAAACAAGAGGAAAATAAGTGTGTTTATGTAAGTTTATGTAGATTATGGATGGATGGATGGACGGACGGATGGATACATTTTCATTTTCTAACATTTAAGCACATTTTGAGTGAAATGACTCTAATATATAAAGCTTAATCACCATTATTATTCATTATTATTATTGTTATATTTTATTTTATTGTTATTTTACTATACAACTAGATACTATGTATGTATTTATGATTTTATGTATACTTTTTTGCTTTCTTAGTGCAATATTGATTAATTTTCAAGAAAATAAATGTCAAAATGCAAAGAATGTCACTGTCCAGAAAGGGCTTCACTGTTTTCAAGCAAAAAAAAATCATAATTACTTCCTTTAGATTTAAGTGTGAAACATGACCAGGGAATGTTCTTGACAGCTTTCATAAGATTCACCCAGACTGATTCCGTCAGTCTTTCATTCTCATGATGTTTTTGCAAACAGAATTTCTGCATATAAAAATGTCCACTCCCTATTAACATAACAAAACACTCATCTCACGTGCACACACACTCCCACATAAATAAACATAACCTCCCACACACCACTAATGTGGATCAGAAAGCATGTTTTATCTTCTTATGACCCAAGCAAGCACACATTTCACCTTGATGATAGGAGCAGATACGGTAACGTTTCTGTCAGGATGTTAGCTGGCGGCACTGATGCATCCTGGGAGATGATGTACAACGTGCCGAAACCCGCGCCGCCTGGCTTCTGACGGCGAATGACAAAGAGCCTGAGGTGCTACACGCTAATGTGCGCTAGTAATTGCTAACGAGGGAGATCGGGGCGTGATTTATTTTCCAGTAATGAGCATCCATCCTTGCTATCTGCTCCTCACATTTAGCTTGAATTTCATCACCTTGAACTCCTTCAAACAAAAACATTCTTTCCCCGTCTTCTCTCACTCAATCCTGTCTCAATGATTTAACAATCACACACTGAGATTGCAAATTGGCTGCCGCAAGGCCCGTGGAGGGTGGGAAGAAAAAAAACTTTAATAAATTCCCTCATGCCCTTGTTTGGCGGTGTATTCAAACCACTATTAGTGTCATATTTGTTTCCTAATCTCTGCAAGTGAGCTTTCAGAGGTAGATGTGAAGACAAATGACAGTATCTGCTCATGTTTAGACAGTAGTTCCACTAATGCTGTACTTGACCCTCAATGGTTCATCAACAAAACACAAGGCCATTAGTCACAGATGTACCACACCCCCTCCTACAAAACAACTTAAGAGGACAGCTCAAAAATTAAATGTTTTTTTTTTTTTTTGCAGCAAGCGGGGGCTGATGTGGTTGTGTATGATTAAAGGTCACATTTATTAATAGATGATCATTAAACGCTGTGTGCTTTAAAGCGTGTGAGTTACTCATCCTGCTCTAAGCAAGATGGCAGAATTTTGTGATTAATTTTAAGAAAATAAATAATTTAATTAAAAAAATGAAAAAAAAAATGAAGAGGAGAAAAGACATGCTTCATTTCCCAGTTGCCTGGGTTTATTGCGTAATAGCACTATTGAAGCTACAGTGCTAATTAATGCAATCAACCACAGGGGCTTTAGGTTGCCCCTCCCTGCCACTCTCAGAACAATAGCACATAATGGGGGTTATTTTACTTACTTGTCTCATTCTTGCATCAACAAGTCCAGATGAGACAGACAGAGTTGCACAGGGAGGATATGGAGTGATATTGCAGGTTAGGGCCTCTGAAATTGGTTAGCTGAGGATAGCTGAAGATCCCATGACAGCACCAGGTGTCTGCCAAATCATTGCTCTTACACTCATTACTCCAAGCTCTGGCGGGACCGTTAAGATGAATTTTAAAAATCATCAGATCATCAGGCATTAGATGAGGATTAGGTTTACTTAATATCTAATACCTATTTAATAATCACAGTGATTTTAGTACTTAATTTGCTCTGTTTATCCAATTGATTTGTCCAATTGATTTGAACTGAAAACAAAGTTATCTTAGCATTTAGGAAGTACGTAGAACTCAAAATAGGCCATGTACAAAAAATAATAATAAATAAATAAATATACATATGCACTCACCTAAAAGATTATTAGGAACACCATACTAATACTGTGTTTGACCCCCTTTTGCCTTCAGAACTGCCTTAATTCTACGTGGCATTGATTCAACAAGGTGCTGAAAGCATTCTTTAGAAAAGTCGGCCCATATTGATAGGATAGCATCTTGCAGTTGATGGAGATTTGTGGGATGCACATCCAGGGCACGAAGCTCCCGTTCCACCACATCCCAAAGATGCTCTATTCTATTTTGGGTTGAGATCTGGTGACTGTGGGGGACATTTTAGTAAAGTGAACTCATTGTCATGTTCAAGAAACCAATTTGAAATGATTCGAGCTTTGCGACATGGTGCATTATCCTGCTGGAAGTAGCCATCAGAGGATGGGTACATGGTGGCCATAAAGGGATGGACATGGTCAGAAACAATGCTCAGGTAGGCCGTGGCATTTAAACGATGCCCAATTGGCACTAAGGGGCCTAAAGTATGCCAAGAAAACACCCCCCACACCATTACACCACCACCACCACCAGCCTGCACAGTGGTAACAAGGCATGATGGATCCATGTTCTCATTCTGTTTATGCCAAATTCTGACTCTACCATCTGAATGTCTCAACAGAAATCGAGACTCATCAGACCAGGCAACATTTTTCCAGTCTTCAACTGTCCAATTTTGGTGAGCTCTTGCAAATTGTAGCCTCTTTTTCCTATTTGTAGTGGAGATGAGTGGTACCCGGTGGGGTCTTCTGCTGTTGTAGCCCATCCGCCTCAAGGTTGTGCGTGTTGTGGCTTCACAAATGCTTTGCTGCATACCTCGGTTGTAACGAGTGGTTATTTCAGTCAAAGTTGCTCTTCTATCAGCTTGAATCAGTCGGCCCATTCTCCTCTGACCTCTAGCATCAACAAGGCATTTTCGCTCACAGGACTGCCGCATACTGGATGTTTTTCCCTTTTCACACCATTCTTTGTAAACCCTAGAAAATGGTTGTGCGTGAAAATCCCAGTAACTGAGCAGACTGTGAAATACTCAGACCGGCCCGTCTGGCACCAACAACCATGCCACGCTCAAAATTGCTTAAATCACCTTTCTTTCCCATTCTGACAATCAGTTTGGAGTTCAGGAGATTGTCTTGACCAGGACCACACCCCTAAATGCATTGAAGCAACTGACATGTGATTGGTTGATTAGATCATTGCATTTATGAGAAATTGAACAGGTGTTCCAAATAATCCTTTAGGTGAGTGTATATATATATACCGTAAAACTTCAAATAGTAGCCCGGGCTTTTATTTTCCCAAACCGTCGAATTGCACCGGCTTGTATTTGAGACAGGCGTCTATATGAGTCAGGCCTTTATAATTTAGTGTTGAGATGTTGGTCATTGAGTGTATGTCTCTAATCTATAAAAATCTCCAAATGCTCCACGTTAAACTGCGGTCTTCCAACCTTTTACTGTCGCGTCGTCAATTGATTTTGATTAATATGCGCGAGGGAGAGAGAGCAAGACAGCGCTCGTGTTGTTTGAAGATGTGAGAGTGCGCGCGCGCGGCCGGGGCGCTCTCTCTCTCTCTCTCTCTCTCTCTCTCTCTCTCTGCTCGTAACGCGCCCTGTCAAGCGCAGCAGTCATTCTATTCTACATCACTCATCGATCAAAAAAAGCTTTGGAGGGACAAAAAATTGCTTTGGCGGCCGCGAAAAAGCGGACGATCTGACGGTTTTAGAGGATTAAATACAACCCGAAACTAAAAAACAGACCCGGCCTCTATTTGAGACCGGCCTTTATTTACCCAAACCTGCAGCCACACCAGGCGTGTAAAAGAGACAGGCGTCTATTTGGGACTCGGCTATTATTTGAAGTTTTACGGTATATATATATATATATATATATATACATATATATATATACATACATATATATATATATATATATATATATATATATATATATATATATATATATATATATATATATATATATATATATACACAAAAAATCAGCCATCTTGCTGAGAGCAGGATGAGTAACTCGCATGGATGAAAGGATGGATGGATGATACAATTTTGGTTACACTTTATTTAGTTCACATTAGACATTCTACTAAGTGACTATATTATTTTTCTCTGACCATATGGGTATGTATGCAGAATTAGACTATAGGGACAATTTTTAGTTGTTTTTGATTATATTCATTGTCTGAATGTTGGACTGTTCCTTAATGTGTCCTACCTGACCATTAATATTATTTGAAAACTAAAACCATGTCTGTCTTTCTCACTCTCATTCCCCATGATCTCTTTCTATTCTTCATCTCAGTTCACTCCTCAAAGAGCTTCTCAGATAAGAAATATGCACATTGCGGTTGCTAGGTTGAGTGTAATGGTGCAAAAAGCAGCAAAGGCCTCTTTCTATTTAGATAACGCATATGCACTTAAGCCCCCTGCACTGTCACACACAGTGAATGCTGCCATAAAGCACAGACAATTAAACAACACAGCAGGATGCCATCGATCGGTCACTGTAGAAGCTTCTTGGATTCATTAGTGCTTCTTAAAAGACAATTACCCCTGCAGTGGCCCTTCTATGGCAGAGATTAGGGCCACAGTAAACGGTCATGATCCCTTTATGTTCATGAACTGAGTCTAGGAACCAAGACTCTGGGTGCTTTAATGACATGACCATGCTTACAATTCATTCAGCCCAAACCACTCAACATACAGATTCAATTCAAAATGTTGTAAATATATTTCAGCTCTGTGCACAGCGCCTATTTTGGTGTCATTATTATAATATATCTCATGATTACCATAACAGTTTTAATTCATTCATTCATAAATAAATAAATGCATCTTGAGACCAAATTCTGTTCCACTCACGAAGACTTCGACAATTCCCATGGAGTTATATGACCCATAATGCCCTGCTTTTAGCACTTTTACATTGAGACATTGCACTTCAAGTTCATGTTTTGCTAAGTGTAATGATTCACAAGTGCAAGGAAGGCGGCGACTCATCTGAGAGAGAACTTAACAGAAGTACTTTGCTTCCGAAAGGCATTCTGCCGTTTGCTCCACTGGCTCAAAGATGAGCGTGATTTCAAGTGGAAAAACACAACGAGACGGGCTGCCGCGCTGTTTACAGTGGGTATTAGGCCGTAAAAAAAGCTAAAGAATTAGGCAGAAGGGGATGAGTGGATGGGGATCTATTCATTTTTCAAGGCGTTTTAACTTCTGCGGGTGAACAATCGAACGAGAGGGGGGAGAATGCAGCACACACAGAGCGAGGGAAACTTATCACTAGCGTTTTATTCCGTGCATACCTGTTGAACAGCTGGGGATAACATTAATATTTATAGAAACCAAAGACCAGGGAGGATTTACCGTACTTTTAAAATCCATTTCCCCCGCTTAATGCCATTATCAAGCTCCCACTTCCGTCTTTCTTTCTTTCAGAGGCATTAATATCAGTTACTTACTGCTGTACTGAACCGAAAGGTTCGGAATCTGGTGGCTGGAAGAAAACAAGATAGTGAACTAATATCCCTCCTTTACATATTCCCTTTTTTTTTTTTTTTTTTTTTTTTATCCTGTTGTGCAGGGAGCAAACACAGGTCTTTTTCAAGTTTGCAAAATGCATTTCAATGTAAGCATTATAAAGTCCGTCTGCTCTCACATTCCAGCACATTTTACCCTCTGTCTTGTGGGAACCAATATTTATTTTCTCTAAATTGGGGGCAGGACAAAATAAATTTAGCTTTGCCAGTGTGGTTTCTTATCACAACATATCAAGATGGCCAAAAGATTCGCTGCTTAGAGGGCCTTGCAATTGATTTAGGAAGAGAGAGAATATTTTGATGATGTAGAGGAATAGAGGAATGATGATGCAGCCATCATGAGGAGGATTCAGGAGGAGGATGCTGGTGCCACATCCACCCGACCTACAGAACCACGCATCTGCAGAGCCTGAAGTAAGTGTGTTATGCTGTTGCAGCATATGTCTGACACTCAGTCTGCCTTGCAAGAGAGAGAGAGGTGTTAGTAAAATTGCCGATCTTTTCAATATTCTAAGTTGCGGCCAGCAGCAACAAAGTGCTGCGAAGTGTGTGGACCCACGATGGACAGAAAAACACAATATGGATCAAGTGCAAGAAGTACATACTGTATGCAACATACACACAGTAAAACTCTGCCCCTCATGTGTTGTACAGGCTGGTATGTAAAGGGAATGTGTTCAACAGGGCTGATGTGTCTAGAATCTAGATTACTGTATGTGTTCAGCTTGTGTTGTGTAAACTAACCTGGAGTGCGTTTCCCGAAAGCATCGATATCCAACTATGATCGCAATTTCCATTGAACTCTATTGGTAACGACGGAACTTGCGACCATAGTTGGCTTTGGGAAATGCACCCCTGAATGGGTTAAATTTCGAATGAAGTTCAACTAAATAATAAATATATAGTTATGAAAAAACTTGCTTCATTTGTAAATTTGTTGAATTTTAAGACTCATATCTTGATCTTTTTTTTAAATTATATTTGATTAAAAAACAAACAAAAAACGAGTAGCACTTTAATTCTTAAATGTGATCTAACAAAGGTAAAGATACAATATTAACCATATATGTGGTTTATATTGCTTGTAATTGGGATGAAGTAAACATCTGTTGAGTATTTTAACTTACAATTGTTTGATTGTGTTGAATTTAAAACCCCAAAAATGCAGCGGGGCCACCAGACCCACGAACACTGGCTGAATAACAAAAATATGAACTGTAGTGTTTATTTTTTATTTTTAACAAGGGTTAAATACAGTTATTATTACAATTTCATACAGTTCATGTGTGTGTGTGTTCAATACATCAGCTTTTACTTGTTTTACATTTACAATGCTCACAACACAGGATATTTCACAAGGCAGTTGCTCTTTCTGTGATGATCAAAAATTCATTGAACACGCAAAAGAAACCACAACCATAAAACCATGTGATCAATTAAAAGAGCCGAGAGACAGTCATGCTCGCCATAAACAAATGCCAAACACAGGGAGAAGGGAAGAGAAGAGATATAAATTGTATTCTGCATGGCAGTTGCCAGTATTGATGTAGTTTGTCAAACAGGCAGGCTAGTTGAACAGTGCAGAAAAGTAATTTGCCGCAGTCAGTAGGATAATAATAAAATGCAGTCCACCAATTGACACAATTATCATACCTTCCTAGTTCAGCCCGTCACACACCTCCACAACCCTTCGCGGCGTGTGTGAAGCCTTTAAAATATTCATACAATACTGTTCAAAAGTTTAGGGTCGATGAGTTTTTCAAATATATTTCTGAATGTCTTCTATGCTCACCAAAGCAACATTTATGTGTTCAAATATAAAGTGAAAACAGCCGAATTGTGTTTTATTATTACAATTTAAAATAAATTATATAGCCTATATATATATTTTTTTTTTTTTTTTTTAATGTAATTTATTCCTGAGATTTCAACTCTTCAATGTTACATGATCCTTCAGAAATCATTCTTATATGTTGATTTAGTTCTCAAGAAACATTTCTTATTATTAACGACATGGAAAACTGACTCCAAACTGTGGTGTTCATATTTGTAATAGATATACAGTCTGAAGTTTGGATATGTCTGTCATTAGTTAAACATCTTAATGCATAGACTCCTATGCTATAAAATCCTCTGCTGACAGTATGTGAAAGACGCCCATTAGCCAGGCATTAAACATATTATTCCAGCGTATATCTGACATCGAATACACTCTAATGAAGCCGTTTACACAATCAGCTATTAAAAGCTCCCAAACTGGGGCTCCAGTCTCCCGCAGATGTTCCCACTGGGCTTAGCGACGGCTTCCTAATTCCTCACTGTAGCTTAACTAAGACTGGAGTCCAAAAAGCACATAAAGACCCCGGCTGCTACCAAGATGTTTCCATCTCTACTGTTTAATTACACATCTAACAAACAATTAATGAGATCAATCAAAGGGGTGATGTGAAAAGTGCCACTAGGGCTCAGAGTGGGGAGGCTGGAAAGAAAGAAAGAAAGAAAGAAAGAAAGAAAGAAAGAAAGAAAGAAAGAAAGAAAGAAAGAAAGAAAGAAAGAAAGAAAGAAAGAAAGAAAGAAAGAAAGAAAGAAAGAAAGAGACACTAACAGGGCTTTCTTTAGGCTAAAGACGATTTAATAGATCTCACAAGCTGCGGAATAATTAGGTCAGTTAAGGTCAGTTCTCCAGAGAACAATGTGTAGCGATTTAGCCGTGAGCCTATCTAGTTTTCACAGGTTTAAGTGGCTGATAACAGGATCCATTTGTATGCGTATGTGTGAAATTAAAGCAAAAAAAAATGTTTGTCCTTTGAGACACCTAAAACGTCCCACTCTGTTCAAACGACTTGATTTGCACAGCAGATGAAGAGCCCATCAAAACGTCCCCTCAAGCATTGTCCAGCAATACGACCACCTCCGTCACTCCTCTGTTTTCATACTACTATTTCCTCCTGCCAGATAACAATCATATTTGTTATTCATGCATTCTCTCTCTCTCTCTCTCTCTCTCTCTCTCTCTCTCTCTCTCTCTCTCTCTCTCTCTCTCTCTCTCTCTCTCTCTCTCTCTCTCTCTCTCCTATTAGAGGTTGTTGTGGTCAAGGATTTTTCTCAATCCCTTGTAGAGATCTGAAGTGAATTTGCTCCAAGGCTGATACTTTTACAAGGCAAACGAACAAATGTATGTGTGCGATATTCAATACTGATTAATGAGGATGTGAAATGAAAGTTTTTTTTGATGGTTTCTCATGGTAAAAAGGTGAGTTCATTAACACTAGTTTATTCATTGTATATGCTTTAGACATGTAAAACATCCGTGTTTCACATCATTATTGGTTTATTTAACAATAGAATTGTGTATATGCGACATCATTGTGTGGTTATGTAAATTAACTCGTGTATTTATTTGAACTGTTTTTATGATTTCGATTGCATTTGTACAAATATAATTGTTTGGGGGTCAGTAAGATCATTTTTGTTTTAAATAGTAACAAATACTATTATTCCATAAAGACACATTAAATACATTAAATTGATCAAAAGCGACAGTGTGAATGTTAAAAGGTTGTTTATTTGTTTTTACTTTCTATTCTTTAAAGAATCCAGTTTTTTTTCCCCTAAATGTTTCTGAAGGATCATGTGAATGAATAAATTAAAGTATAATAAAATAGAGAATAGCTATTTTAAATTGTAATAATATTTCACAATATTAAATGTTTTACTGTATTTTTGATTCAAAAACATAAAAAGTATCGTACTTACCCAAATCCTTTGAACGGTATAGTGCAATTATTTATGCTAAAACGAATGTGTTAAATTGACAGCACATCTAAAAAGTAATTTCTATGCACTTACACATCAATCAGAGTTATAAACTCAAACATTTTCTTGCTTAATTTTAAATCAGAGATGCTGAAACAACATTTCTGTCCTAACGCTCTCATAATCATGTCACAAGACAAAGAGGAATTGCGAAACTGGTCTAATGAGCATTTTCTAGTCTAATGGTGGAAACAGTCTAATGGCATGCTCTTTAGGAAATGTAATGGCCAAATAAAAAGCACATTAACATCAATCACAATGTTCCTTAATTTTATATTGCCAGCAAAACAGGCTCGGCTCCAGCTCTAACTCTGCCTACAAAATCCAACAAGACCCACTGTACTGTGAAAGCAGGCCTGAAGCACACTCACTGTCAATATAGTAATATATCACACAGTATTATTATAAATTTCATATTTTATATATATATATATATATATATATATATATATATATATATATATATATATATATATATATATATATATATATATATATATATATATATATATATATATAATCAGGGACGTGCGGTCAGGGTAGGCAGTGCCTCACCAAAGGAAATTACATTTATTAATTACAAGAGCTTTATTAATTCACCACATTATTAATTGCATTTAATTTATTCCAAATATTAATTTTTGTAACAAAAAAAAAATCAGGAATACTCATATAATACTCCTTTTGCCATAGTTTGCTCCTAAAAACCATTGTTTCATGCAGGAAATTCAAGGCCATGGCCATGGCCATTGAGGCAGAGGTTCGCAGTGCCTCTTTGGTCCATAGAACGTAGTTTACGGAGATTTGCACATGCGCAGTCAGTTCTCACGCTGTCTTGAATTATCAACATTGAGGCAGAGACCGAGACTGGTTCATATCACGTGATCCACTCGCTCTCACTCAGTCCGCGATTCTGACTTTGCTCTGTATGCAGGCAGCGATGTGATGATGCCTGATATTAACTTGGGTTGCTAAATTACCTGAATGAATATACAGTGGCTTAACTTTGTTTTAAAAAGTGGGTGGGACAGGTGTGTGTGTGTGTGTGTGTGTGTGTGTGTGTGTGTGTGTGTGTGTGTGTGTGTGTGTGTGTGTGTGTGATCGCGCGTATGTGTGCATAAATTAATGAATCACATGAATAAATATATAGATTCGACAACTTGATCTAAGTCCTTTAATGGTCCAGTGGTAGAACTTTTGCCGAGCATGTCAGAGGTTCTGGGTTCTAATCCGCAATCGTATAGTTTTTTTTTTTTTTTTCTCATGAACCGAATATGTTCATCAGTGGTTGTATTATATTAAGCAGGGACACATTTGTGTGCATTTTTGTTTTGTGATTTCACCGGAAAGAACAAAGAGTCTCCGAAACAGATTGAAGCTCGCGTGCATGTGAAGACTGCGTGAGCCACGAGATACACTGTAACCGCGCCACCTATCGCAGCGGCAAATTATGCCCCTGTGAATATGCCACATTGATATGTCACAGCCTACCCATGACAAGACTTCACCGCACATTACTGATATATATATATATATATATATCATATCATCCAACCCCACACACTGTCTCAACTGTGTTCATGAAACACTGTGTAATTCGACATGGCCTGAACAACCTTACTCCGAATGGGCTATATTTAAAATAATTGAATAATTTATAATTTGGGAGCATGGAACGTAGAGGTTTGTTTGACCCATAGGAATTCCAGATAACTTTAAATTCAACATGCACAGTGTGAGTGAGACACACTGTAGTGTTGTCATGGAATGATGCAGCTTCATAGTGTGTGTGTGTGTGTGTCTCTCTGTGTGTGTGTGTGTGTGTGTGTGTGTGTGTGTGTGTGTGTGTGTGTGTGTGTGTGTGTGTGTGTGTGTGTGTGCGTGCGTGTGTGTGTGTGTGTGTGTGTGCGCTACATGAAATGTGTTTCATCAGTCAATGTCACACACGGTGATGGCACTATTTGTCTGTGCCTGCTTGACTTCCTGTACAGACACACAAACAAACACACACACAAATAAAACTTTGCCATTAAACACCACTCTGGCCCTCAAGCCTGAGGGGCGTATTCTTTCAAAAGAAAGAGAAGATAAAATATGAGTCATGGCTTTTCTTTTTCTTTTTTTTTTTGCTTTGATTTTTTTTTTCCCCATACTCACAGACTATGTGTCGCTACACTTTTTTTATCCACCTCAATGTGCACGGAGCTTCTGGGAGTACAATACCACAGAGTTCACAAAGTTGTTGTTTTTTTTAGTTCTTGCATTGCTCTTTCAAAATTGAAACCGCCACTTCCACACACCTTGCAGCATCCTCACACTACCCTTCTCTTTCTCCGTCCCTCACATCACACGCTCGGCTCTCTGATGCCACCCCGCAATGTGTTGAACTTTTTTAAAACTAGGCCACTTTCAAAAATACAGCAAAGGGAGAGAGAGACATTATCTGATCCTATCAGCTATAATCTTATCTAGCCGAGCATGAAAAATGCTTATTCTCACATCCCCCCTAGTCTTACGTGCAGGGATGCTTGATTACGCCATTAATCATGTACAGAGAGAAAAGTAAGAAAATGTGTAGTAGAGAAAGTGGAGCACTTTGTGAGCCGGGCGTCATAGTTACAGTGAAATTCTTATTTATGTGTGAGATGGTCGGATGGAGACTGTATTCACTTTTAAGGACTGGTTTGTCTAAAAAGGAAAATTTGGTAATTTACACGTTACAATTTACAAAAAAAGTAGTACACGCTTATAAATACATGTTATTTATTAGCATGTATAGTCCAATGAAGAACCTCAAACATCCGTGGAACCTTTCAATTCCACAAAGAGGTTAATCATAGTGAAGAAAAGGTACTAAAGATTATTATAAAGTTATTCACACTAAGAAAAAAACAAAAAAGGTTATTTTAAGAACTGTTCCAAGAAAGGCTCTTTGGGGAACCTAAAATGATTCCTTAATGACATTGCCGAGGAGAAAAACACACACATTTTGGAACCTTTATTTTTTAGAATGCATTATAGTATAATTTATAAATTATTATTGCATTTATTATTATTTGTTCCTATTTTCAGTTTACTTTTTTGTTAAAAACCTTTTGTCATTTGTAGTATTTTTGTACATTTCTATTACGCTTTAATTTATTTGATTTAAAATATACATATATTGTTTTATTTAATTTTATTGTTATTTAATTTTATTATCCGTTTTAGTTTTAATCATTTAAGTACTAGTACTATTTTATTTCAGTTAGTTGCCAAGATAACATTTCTATAAAATTTTGTTTTAAAATGTAAGTTTTTCATTTACTATTTGTTTTCTTTTATTTCAGCTTTATTTCAATACATATGTTCCACTTTTTGTCTTTTTTTAAAATAGCAATACAGTGGACAGAAACTGGAGATTTCAAACTTCGAAAAAGAAAACCATAAAACTGGTCTACACAAACCTGAATTCATACAACAGCATTTTTTTGTTTTGTTTTGGAACATACCAAAATGTAAGTCATTTCTTGATAATCATTCCCTCCAGTGAGCTTTTAACTGCTGCGACAGAGTCAATGAGTTGAAATTGAGAATCAAGTCAGTCTGATTTAATGATCATACATATTTTATTTTGGGAACCAAATCTACCAATTTATTCAAAAGACTGCAACTCACAGGAATGATTCATTCACAATTCAGATGTTGCTTCTTCTCTGATAAATGCTCATAAACTCGCTAAGGAGAGCTAGGTTGAAACTCAAGGATTTCAGTCAATTTAACTTGTTCTTTAACTTGTTCTAAAATCTGATATATTTGCTCAAGCTGAAATGTACACAGGAAACTAACATGTTTTTAATAGCTTTTCTGAGATGAACTTAGATTACTCATTAAAACAGATGACGTTCACTTCCAGATGTCACTTACTTAATATGTATGTTGCTAGAGGGATAGAGCAAAACAAATGAAAATCCTGGGAGATATGAGTGATGGTCGTAGAAAGAATGATGGTCTGTTGCTATGACGATGGCTTTTTACAGGTCAGTGTGTGTGAGGATTCGGTTCAGAGCCGACATGTGGAAGAATACTGTAAGTGTAACTCCACACAACCCGAGATAGAAAAGAAGCATATTAACAGGTGGACAAAGCACCATAAGAGCATTCTTGATTTCCTTAATGATATTTTCAGCTTAAGATGTTTTTTTTAAATCTGTAGACAAACCAAAGATTCAATTAATGTATCAGATAGTTGCAGTGATCACGACACAATTTTCAAGTTGTTTAGTGCTGGAACATCTAAAGAAGAGAATTGTACTGACTGTGCTGTGTGACTGAAATAAGGCTTGGCTGTGTGCAGTCGCCTGATTCTAATAACCCCTTTAATTATTCTTCTCTAACTGGGGGGCAATTACTTTATCACACACAGGGACTATTAGTGTTGGATTACTGTGGTCATTAAATCAATTAAATATGCACAAGATGGACGGAATGATAGATAGACAGAGGCAGACAGACTTTGAAATTTAATTTAAGTGGATTACATAATGCAAACCTGGTCAATTCATTGCATATTTTCTGTTATTTTTAAATGACAAATGCTGTAATTGTAGCAGCCACTGCATACACTTATAATGTAGGCCACCAGCAATGAAAAATGTAGACATTACAATTAGGCGTCTAATGGAAATGGAGCAACAGGTGTGTATTACAAAACCTTGTGGTCTCTGTCCATCTCTGTATTTTAATGTTTGGGTCACTGCAACCATGTCCTATAGCTAAACAAAAAAAGGCATGGACAAAAGGTCTGCGGGAAAAAAATTCCCTGATCAGAAAAAAATCGGTGCACACTTCAGTCTTGACACTTGTTCATTCGTTTGTTTGTTCATTTGTCCGTACGTTTGTCCGTTCATTCATAAATGAATGAATGAATGAACAAACATTCATGTTAAGAATATACGTAACTAAATTTATAAAAAGCCATAGACATTTGACACTATTTTTTTTTATGAATGAATGGATGAATGGACTTCTGAAAGAGTGAGTTAGTGAGTGAGTGAGTGAGTGAACATTTATTTGAATGAATGAATGAATAAACATTCATATGAATGAATGGAATAAATAGATACATGACTGAATTAATGAATTATATATACAAATAAATAAATTAATAAATAAACATTCATATTAACTCTTTCCCGCAGCGTTTTTTTTTTTTTTACTTCAAAGTTGCCAGCCACCGCCCACATTTTTTATAATTTTCACAAAAATGTCATGGCCCCCAGAATATTTTGATGTATGAATATCTGAAAATGCAATAATATATCAAAAGAAAGAACAGACCCTCTGCTTAAAAAAAAAAGCTTATAACTAGCTTCATGCATTTATTTATTTTTATCAACACTTGAATGTGGGTAAGTTTAATAAAAAAAGCAACATTTTGAGCAAAATGCTGAGAAAATCATGTTTTTGTCAAAGACTACATCCGGATCGGATTCAGAACGATAATCAAAACATAGATAGAGTAAATCAAGTCCATCAACACCCCCAAAGCTTGCACAGTCCTATAGCTTGTCTTGGGTCAACATTTCATTCAGTGACAAAAGGATGTTGATGTTCGCGTTATTTTGATTACATATGCTATCGCTTAATTCTGCTTCTTCTTCGCCTGTGTTTTGATCCAGAGATTCAGTACTCTTTCAGAAGATGTGTCATAGCGCCCCCTACAGTATAACAGTGTGAAAAAACGGAAAGCCAGAAAACTCTGTGTTTGGCGGGGAAGCGTTTTCTCACAAATAACGGAAACTTGTGTGTTTGGTGGAGAAAGAGTTAAGGATATACTTAACCAAACAATTAAACAGATATATGACACAATTTTTTTTTTATGAATGAATGAATGTCCTTAAAAATAAACTGGTCTCTACATACGTATAATCTTATAGTACATTTCATCATAGTTGACACAGTGTCTTTATAGCATAAAACGCAATTTCCCTCAAGCAAGCCTGCTGGAGTTAATAGACAGCTAATGCGCACAAAACACAGTGAGACAAACTGCACTGTTCAAAATCAAGTCTTTAGTCACTCTTTAGTCCCATTAAGATACACAGGGACCACTCACTGAAACGGCTAATCAAGCTCTGTACAATTAAATAAGTTCACTAAAATACCACAAATCGTCCCCCTCAATGATCCCTGATGATAATTGAGTCACGATGAGCAGCTGGTACCTGCTAGGTCGCATGCGAGAACAGAGACGCGGAACACGCAGTGAACCTGAATGACTCTCCAAGTGGGAAGCGGTAAGTCGAGTTAACATTAGCAGGTGTTCTCTGTAACTGTCTAGTGGAACGATATCAAACAGGGATCGGGAAAACTTAAGTTACCACCGAGAGAACATCCAGCCAAATCTCTTTAGTCAAACATCTGTCAAAACAGATGTGCCAGGGCAAGGCCAGGGACTCGGAGAGGATGAGAATAAGATGAAGCGGTAGAGAAAGGATATTAAAAACCGCAAGGTCTAATTTCTGGCACAATCAAGAAGGATAAATGGTAGAATCTGTTGCTTTATTGAAGACTTTCTACACCAGCCAGTTTGTTTCCAGTAGGATTTCATTAGCGCTAGAGAGACTGGCCCAGGTGCCTTAGCAAAACCCACGTGGGCTTTTGAATCTCATATTGAAAGAGACTCATATTCATTAAGTCTTGCCAAAACGGAAAAGCGATTCCTTCACTGGGCTAATTACAGATTGTCCCATCTGGCAGCAGGAGATAGAATAATTCAGACATAACCAAATTAACATTGTCATTGCATTTCTGGGTCCATGGCGTCAACATTTTGGCTAATAACGGAGAAAGTCCTTTGGGTGTTAAGCTTAAGTAGAATAGTTTTCTCAAGCTATACGCTTTTAAGAACTACCCGTTTGTAGTTGGATTTTTTTCAAACAGTCTAAACCGGAAAACAAGAAGACACATTTTGGGTATTTCTTCACTATTCTACACCATTTAGTACAAGCAGTACTAGTAGCGTGTTCACACAGTGAGAATCAACGGACTAAGCGAGTGGACTATGTGCAGAGTATGTGAATAATATACTTGTTAAACCCCCAAAAAAGTGTGGAATGTCGGATACTTTATGCACTTAAAGTCACACTGCTCCAACAGACACTGACCAATCAGTAGACAGTACTTCACTTATCAGACATTCCATGACCAGCAATCCTATCTCTTTACAGAATTGGATTAAACTGCTTGATTCATAAATTAGTTTTACAATACCTTTATAAACTTGTTGGATGTTTTAAGCTGATTACTTGGACTTTCTATGGAGGGACAGAAACCTTTTTATGTTTCATTAATTGTGTTTAGAATATTAACCAACATTCGTGTGGGTTTGGAACGTCATGAAGGTGAGTAAATGATGACAGAATATATATTTCCCATCACAAAATGATTAATGCTTTCTATAGTAAAAAGAAAAAAAAAAAGAGACGATTTTACCTTTTAAAATTGTATACACTAGATGAACAAGTACATTTGAGTGCACACTAGAGAGGGAAAAAGGCAAGTGACAAAGCAAATAAGGTAAAAGAGCATAAGAGATAAGCGTAAGGAGAAGTAAAAAGTTATTCCAGGGGTCAAAGGCTCCCTAACACCCTGTAAAAGCAAGGAGAAACAGGAAAAAGGAACGCAATTATAACACACTGGGCCAGATGTACGTACATTTGCGAACGCAGCGTTAATAGCGCCATGGCCAAGACGCAGAAAGTGTTTGATGTGAAACCGCAATGTGCGTGTTATGTACCAAACCTGCAGTTCATCAGGTAATCAGCGCCTGTCCCCACCCACTATACCGTAAATTGCGCGTATTTAAACGCGCAATTGACTGGGTCTCCTCCTCTCACTGCTGATGCTATGACTGTTTGAAATGATCCTGATGCCAATAATTGTAATGTAGCGAGGAGTTTAACAACTGCTGGAATGTAATGTGAACGCTGAGTCGGAGATTCGATGTCATCTTTGATTTTTTTCCAGTAACTGTAATATTGTGTAGCTGCTAAATCTGTAACGCTTAATGATTTCGTTTTTGCCCAACTGAAACAGTGTGATTCTTGTGGCAAAAATCTTTTCAGCTCGTCTCCTTAGCCTATGTCTACCTCGCCATGGTTTTATGTGCACTTTGCGGAACAAATACGCCTGAAGTGGGCGCAAAAGCGTTAGTACCTCTGACCCCCTGTTCTAATATATTAAAGGCTATGAAATATAGAGAAGGGGAATTCAAATCAGGCTAAACTGTCCTGAAAAGCATGGTAACATGAACAAGACAACATCATGAACATTATGTACCAGCACGATAGCACAAACATGTCCACTATTACCACAATTAGACAGCAGACAGCTGCGACTCTGCAACTCCAAATCAAATCTGACAGCAAATATGTGAATTAAGATTCTACAGTTAGAAGGGTTTTTTTTTTTTGGTCCAACAGAGGTCTCAAACCTAGGTGAGAGGAAAAAAACGTCTCGGTTACGAATGTAACCCTAGTTCCCTGATAGGGAACGAGATGCTGCCTCAAACGCTGTGGGAACGCCCCTGCGTTGTGCGTCATGATTCACGTATGGAATCAGCCCAATGGAGAGACGGAACGTCATAGGCGGGTGACGTCATCGACCAGGAAACTATAAAGCACCCCAAAAACACAAGCACATCAGCTTCTGATAGGCCTGAAGGAGCGCTTAACGGGAATGCCGGGAGTATGGCGGAACGACGCAGCGTCTCGTTCCCTATCAGGGAACTAGGGTTACATACGTAACCGAGACGTTCCCTTTCAAGGGAACTTCGAGCTGCGTCAAACGCTGTGGGAACGCGAATACCCACGTCGCCATAGGAGCAAGTGACCGCCATGTGAGATCTAGCGCACAGCGGACGAGAGCACCTGCACGGTGAAGACCATCCAGTCGCATCACAAACCTCACTCAGGGAAACTCCTGACAATAGAGCTTTGGATGCAGCCATACTCCTAGTAGAGCGGGCTCGTACAGCCAAAGGTGAAGGCTGACCAGCCGACTCATAAGCAAGTGAGATAGCCTCGACCACCCACTTGCTCATTCTCTGTTTAGACGCAGGACAGCCTTTCCTGGGTGGCCCGAAACATACAAATAAATGTTCTGATTTCCTCCAGAGGGCAGCTCTGTGGACATAAGCGTCTAATGCCCTCACTGGGCAGAGCAAATTAAGTTTCTCCTGGTCTGACGACAGAAATGGAGGAGGACAGAAAGCCTGCAGAACTGTAGGTCTAACAACATTAGCAGGGACCTTAGGAACATAACCTGGCCTAGGGTTTAGAAAAGCCTTAACCATACCAGGCAAAAATTACAGGCACGAACTGCTGGCCTCAGCCTCAAAGTGCCACGAAGGAAACGAGTTATAAGCGGGTGTCTCCCAAGAGAAACTCCACTGAAAGGGACGTGGTAAGCAGCCAGTGCCGCCACATACACCTTTAGTGTGGAGGGGGATAACCCTGTGGAGAAACGCTCCTGCAGGAATTCCAGCACTGCACCCACTGGGCAGTTAACTGGGTCCTACAGGTGTTCTCCATACCAAGAAGTGAAAAGTTTTCACTTTAAAGGCATATAGCTTCCTCGTGGATGGAGCTCTGGAGTGAAGGATGGTCTCAACAACCTCGGTTGAGAGACCGGAATCTAAGAGCTGGGCCCCCTCAGAGGCCAAGCCCACAGTTTCCATAACTCTGGGCTGGGGTGAAATATCGTGCCGCCCGCCTGAAAGAGTAGATCCCTCCTGACCGGGAGCTCCAAAGGAGAGCCGTCCAGGAGAGAAACCAGGTCCGCAAACCATACTCGGGCCGGCCAGAACGGGGCTACTAATAGTAGGCTGACCCCGTCCTGGCGAACCCTCTCCAGAACTCCTGGTAGCAGAGCAATCGGAGGAAAGCGTACAGACGTGACCTCGGCCACGGCTGCACCATAGCGTCCAACCCCAGTGGGGCTGGATGACTGATGGAGAACCACAGAAGACAGTGCGATATCTCCTTGGAAGCGAATAGGTCTGCCTCGGCGCGACCGAAACTTAACCAAAGGAGCTCCACCACCTCGGTTAGCTTTACGCGACGACAAAGAGCCCCCAGCACAGGATCTTTGGATAGGAACCAAGTTTTTTTCCACAAGACCAGAGCACAAAGGCAGCGCCGCATGACTTTGATCGTGCGGAGCGGATTTCCCCTCGGGGAGAATCCCTTGGTCCTGAGCCACCACCGCAGCGGTCTCATGTACAACAGGCCAAGGTATAACGTTGGACACTTTTGCCATCAAACCCAACAGTTTCTGAAACTGCTTTACAGTGAGTAGCTGGCCTAGCTTTACTGTTTCAAGGCTGAAGAATCGAAGCGATGCGGGTGACCTAATCCCAAACAACGCCCAGAAAATGGGTCTCCAGGGAAGGAGATAAACACTTTTCTTCACGTTCAGCCTCAACCCCAACTTCCTGATATACGCGAGGACGACATCTCGATGTCGAACCGCCATCTGCTCCGTAAAGTACGGGGAGATAGCTAGACCGAACGGAAGAACCCTATATTGGAATGCCTCGCCCCCGAAGGCAAACCTCAGGAACTTCCTGTGTTGTGGAAGTATGGAAATGTGGAAGTAAGCGTCCTTTAGATCTATCGTGACAAACCAGCCCTCGGACCTGATTTGTGACACGACCTGCTTGAAAGTGAGCATCTTGAATTGAGCTTCCCTACCGAGCGATTTTATAGGCGCAAATCTAAAATTGGACGCTATCCCCCCATCCTACTTTGGAACGATGAAATATCGGCTGTAATAACCTAGCTCCAAACTGGGAGGAGGAACCCGTTCTATAGCCCCCTTTTGAAGGAGCGTTTTCACCTCTTGTTCCATTACCAGAGCCTGCTCGGGGCCCACACTATGGGCAGAACCCCTCTGAGTTTCGGTGGACGACACCTAAATTGGATCGCATAACCTCTTACTACTGTCTGCAGGACCCACTGAGATATTCTTGGAAGGCTATTCCACTCTGCCAAACAAATTCTACTAAGGGTACCAGTCTCTCAAGACTGGTCTCTGGTGTTATTTGAGCAGCAAACACAGCGCCCTGTAACGGCGCACCGGCAGGGAACAACTGGTTTGACCGCTCTGAGACCCTCCTCAGAGGGAGCGAGCGTCCCTCGGGAAAGCACTCGCTGGGACCGTCTACGCCCCGGCATGAAGGCGGGGTTGGCAGAACTGGCCCCTGAGGGCACCGAGGAAGAATGGGCACCGTAAAAAGAGGTGAACACCTTTCTCCCTCGATGGGGACCACCCTCAGTGTCAGAGGCGGCGAGCGTCCCTCGGGAAAGCGCTCGCTGGGACCGTCTGCGCCCCGGCATGAAGGCGGGGTTGGCAGAACGGGCCCCTGAGGGCACCGAGGAAGAATGGGCACCGTAAAAAGAGGTGAACACCTTTCTCCCTCGGTGGGGACCGCCCTCAGCATAGCCAATATAACTGTCCTCAAAACAATTCTATTGCTTTATATATATATATATATATATATATATATATATATATATATATATATATATATATATATATATATATATATATATATATATATTATATTATATTATATTTATTTTTCAAAAAGCTTTGGCTGAGAGTGCCGCGTCTGGTCCCACTGTCCAGCAGGGGGAGCCCGAGA
Source organism: Tiaroga cobitis (assembly GCA_030578255.1). Lineage (NCBI taxonomy): Eukaryota > Metazoa > Chordata > Actinopteri > Cypriniformes > Leuciscidae > Tiaroga > Tiaroga cobitis. The sequence goes on from CM060591.1 coordinate 45,288,194, forward strand.
TGCGATACTCTGCTTTGCTGCGCCTATGCGATGAGCTCGTGGACGGCCGGGGCTGCTCCCGCCCAGCAGCCCCGTGGACGTGAACTTTTAATGAAAGAAACCTTTTAAAAGCTGCTGCCTGCTTCTTTTCTTCCTGAAATTATCAATGACAGTATTAACTAAGTCACTGAATAACCCCGCAGGGGAGAGAGGATCATCTAAAAGAAAGCTTTCTCTTTCTGTTTCATGTTGGAAAAAATCATTTTACCACAAATCCGCAGCCTGACGCAGTTCTCGAACCACGTCAGTACTGCCTCCTCACTCACGCTCACGTCCTTTAGCAAATCAGCCTGGTATGCCTGCAATATAGACATTGTATGCAGACACGACGCAGCCTGACCTGCCGCCAAATACACTTTACAAAGCCGAAATATTTCATAATGGCTTGGGAGGTAATGCCGGTGCTTTAAATGACAATGCAGCCTTGGAAGAGAGATAGCTCGTAAGCGTCTCTTCTACCCGCGGCAAAGCGCCGTCTTTTCTTTTCAAAAACCTAGCCCCCTCTAAATATGAAAATGTGAATGATTGGGGCTAAAATTATATCAGAAGCCTGCTTCTTCCATAATCTCGACACCTCAGTATGGAGATCATGAAAAAACGGCAAGCACCGGCATGAAGGTTGCACACGGGAAGGGAGAAATCTTTCATCTAACTTAGATTTAATAACAGACTCCTGTCTAACCACTGGCCACTCAATGCTTAGTTTTGATACAGCTCGAGTGAGAACCTCCATGAGCTCTTCGCTTTCGGGAGTGTTAGGTGGCGAGTCCTCCACATCTCCCTCATCAATACTGCTATTTCTATCTCCTAGTTTTTATAACTAACGTTAGTTGCAGTACTGGTGCCTCAGCCCGGGCGGAAGAAACCGCAGAGCGTGCTTCCAAACCGGGCTGAGACACTGGATCTAACAGGTAAAGGCAGAGATAAGGCAGAGCCCGTCTCTAACCCCGCTGAAAGATCCATTTGCGATCCCCAAGATAAGCGTCGCCGCTCAGCCTCGGCAGAAGTGGGACTCGAACCGCGGGGAGCGAGCACCGAGCACTCTCCTCAAAGAGCGCCCAGCGGGAGCGGAGCGTCCATAAAGGCAGACGCTCGCAATGCTCGCAGGCAGCCCCCTCGAGAGCTGACTGGGCATGCTGCACTCCCAAAAAAACAACACAAAGAACGTGTGTATCCCCGCCCGTTAGATAGCGCGAGCAGGGAGGAACACACTTCTTAAATGCCGTTCGCTCGCCATAGTCTCTCATACAAAATTGTTTGTGTGGTGTAAATGTGATAACTCCTGCCTAGCAAATACTAAAGACAGACACAGTGTTTACACTCAGACAGATCCACATAAAGCGCGACTGAAGGCACAGAAGCTGATGCGCTTGTGTTTTTGGGGTGCTTTATAGTTTCCTGGTCGATGACGTCACCCGCCTATGACGTTCCGTCTCTCCATTGGGCTGATTCCATACGTGCTTCATGACGCACAACGCAGGGGCGTTCCCACAGCGTTTGACGCAGCTCGAAGTTCCCTTGAAAGGGAACTATATTTTGGAAGGTCTTTTTCTTTCTTTTTTGTACCAATCAGAAACTCTCTGACTGTAAATAATTTTTCACATTTGGATTTCCTGACATCCTGAGTTTGCGGTGGACGGGGTATTGTTAAGTGGCCATCTGGTTCAAGCTAACAAAATGTCGGAAGTTAGAATGAATGGAATTGTTTACAGCACCTTTAAGATGTTGTTTATGTGTGGGTTCACTTCTGTAACTCAACAATCAATAACAATTTCGATCTGACCCCTTCCATGGCCTGGCAGTACTTCCACAAGTGAGCTCAAAATGGCACAGACAGTCTATTCATTGGAAACAGGGGAGAAACAAAAGAAAAAAAAGTGACTTGCTAGAGGTGAGAACAAAAGATTTGTGTGCGGGTATTAACTCCAGAACATACCAACTTACTAATTTTTTTATTTGTTTGTTTGTTTGTTTTAATCCTAAGAGCTGAAGCTCAATCCATAAATCATTACTTTGCATGGGTCATTGTAATTTGACAAAATGCAATATATTTCTGGAAAAGGTAATTGTCTAATTAGCTACATTCAGGTGACGCATAGCTAAATGTCTCTTTATTTTTCTAAAAGACTTATCCACCCATAAGGCATGTTTTTCAGTTCCACACATTACAGTGTTAAGCCCTATTTCCAGAAGAAACATTGTCTTTATTACCAAACGTTTATGGTTTTACCACGTGAAAGGTTATTAGAGAGAGAAAGAATTTGCCTAACTCAATAAAAAGGCAATGTAGATACCAAAACATCAATGTGTTTGCTTAGAGAGAGCTCTTATGATCAAAAGATCTGCTGCTTGGATAAGCTCACATTGAATCAGCATGTAAAAGCAAATCATACACATAATTGCTGTTGCTTCCACAGCAGGTTGTCGTCCACTGCAGAGATTGACCGCAGGCCAATCCGAAAGGTCTACTACAGATAAGATGGCAAGAAGCATTCAGAAAGATTCAACAGATGTCAGCTTCCATATTGGCTTTCAAAGATACATCAGATTTAAGCTAAAGTTATAACCGCAAGAGCCGACACAGATGGCACTCAGATGGCAAACCTTCGAAATGAGTTTCCAACTCAGAAATGCAATTCACTGCAAAGATTAAAAGAGCCAATAAATGTTCTACAAATATCAGATCTTCAAACTATAATATTGCAAATCATATCAAACAAACTAGCAAATAAATTAATAAATGTGGTTTCCTACTTAAGGCGAGACACTACAGGTGAATAGGGTACATTTTTTAACTAGCAGATATCACCATGAAACTTTCCCAGTTGATTACCTACATTAAGATGAGAAAAAAATGTATTACAAGTTTTCTGTAATTTAATGTTTAAATATGCAAATTAGGCCTTATCTAATTAAATATGTGCTAATTTGCATATATTTAAAAAAATTAAATCTGAGTATTGGATAAAGCCAGGTTCAAAATTCTTTTTTCATTGTGTTCACATAATAGATGCGAAAAAAATTACAGAGGGATTTATGGATATCTACTTTTGTTATCCTGTAAATCAGAATATACTGTCAAAAGCCTTAAAAAATTATTTTTGCCATGTTTTTTGGAATAAAATGTTATATAAATCAGGCTAGGAATAATATATTTACAAATCCCTCTGTAAATGTCTTCATAATATAACTAGGTCCAAGACTGGATATTTTAGTGTATATAGGTGCTACTGAAGTGGAGATTTCGGACTTGGAGTATGAGAGAAAGGTCATTTTGAGAAAACGGGCTTTAAAGATTTAGCATCAGCCAATGAGATTGCGCATTTGGTTCGCATTCACGATTGGTTGCTGATAAAAAGGAAATGAGCATATTTGGATCCGACAACATAGTACAGGAGAGAGAGAGAGAGCTTTCTAGCAGTGTGTGTGATGACAGGGTGCAGACAGCGATCGCGGAGCAGCGGGAGGATTTACAACGCCAACTTTGACGAATTTATGAGAAATCTACAGACGCAAACAGACAAAGTGTCGTAAAATAAAGACCTAAATGTGTATTTCGGACTTTTTTTCAAGTCTGAAAGAAGCATGTTATTGAAGACAAATATCCCAAAATCTCAAAATTGACCAGTGAAAAAAAACCTATGTTTTTGCCTGCCGTGTCTCGCCTTAAAAAAAAAAAAAAAAGGTTTTTATAATTTTTCTTAAAAAAAATGCAAAATGGTGGAAAGATTTTAATTTTGTTTCTAGCCGTTAAGGTTCAAAAGTTTTTAGCATAAACACAAGTGCAACTTTGGACAGTTGGTGGCGCTAGAGGGATTGAGTTAGAGACTCCAAATTTGCTGTGGTGACTGTTACGACTGTCCTCTATCAGTGTGCCAAATTTCATAACTTTCCCGCAAGCGGTTCTATGGGAAGAAGAATAAGAAGAAACATCTCAGTTACTAATCTAACCCTCGTTCCCTGAAGGAGGGAACGGAAGACGTAACGTCGACATGACGTAGTATTTGGGATCACTTCAGGGAGCCCTATCATCTTCGAGTGTCTACAGAACGAGCCAATGAATGTTGGCATGCGTGAATCGTGTCACGCGCCCCGCCCCGCAGCGAGTGTATAAACAGGAAGCGGCACACGCACACAGGACAGTGATGGCAGAGCGGACTCTGCCAAGGGAAAGACAGGCTCACCGCAGGGAGGGAGTTGGTCGTGAAAGAATACACATATGGGATCGCCGCAGGGATCACCACATATGGAACCCAGCCTAGCACAAGTTGAAGTACAATGAAGTACGGGCTGTAGAAGCCGGATTTCATATCGGCTGGAGGGACAGGCTTGATCGCGTCCTTCGCCAGTAGGACTGCGATCTCTGCCTTGAGCACAGGGGCATTGAAGACTGTTGGGGTTGGCGCCGGGTGAATTGAATCGCATTGCGGGAGCAGAGGACGCCGCAGGAGGTCGACCTCCGTGATGAGCGGACGGAGGGTCTGCGGCCGGCGGACGGGTGGGAGCAGCAGCGGTCCGTAGGGGCAGGATGTGTCGGATCGCCTCCATCTGCTTCTGGGCGCCCAAGAACTGCTGGGCAAAGCTCTTGAACGCGTCGCCGAACAACCCAACCTGGGAAAGAGGGGCATCCAGGAACCGATACTTATCGGTGTCCCTCATATTGGCCAGGTTGAGCCAAAGGTGGCACTCCTGGACCACCAAGGTGGACATTGCCTGACCAACGGAACGTACAGTTTCCTTCGTCGCCCGGAGAACGAGTTCAGTTGCCACACAGAGCTCCCGGGTCAGAACCACCCTCGTTCATGTCCATGAGCGCCTGAGCCTGGTGGACCTGCAAGAGCACCATGGCATGGAGGGCGGAAGCAGCCTGTCCACAGGCTTTATAAACCTTCGCCGAAAGACTGGATGAAAAAAGCCTTGGACGGGAGGCGTGGAATACCCCGCCAAGAGGAAGCGGACGCTGGACACAGATGCATCGCAACGGCACGCTCCACCCCCGGGATATCCACATACCCCTTAGCTGTCCCGCAATCAAGGGTGGTGAGTCGTTGGAGGAACCAATTATGTCGTCACGTCGACGTTACGTCGAAAGTGAGCGACTGAAAGGGAATGGAAGAATAATACTAATAAGAACGCCAACGATTTTAAGCACGTTCAGTGCTTGGCCCCTAATGAAGTGGATGAAAGCAAAGCTCTCAGCTTATGTGTGCATTAGGCAACTAGGTAAAAGAAACAAACACATTTTTTGAGCCTATAGTAGACTCTGCGATTTAGACAATTATACATAACCCTGAGCTGTACGTAAAATGTGCAATTCGTGAAAATCAGCGAGGGGGGAGGAAAGAGGTGAACAGTTGCACAGCAGGGATAGAGACAGAGGGAAAACAGCTAGTATTGTAAGTAATATTGCGTAGGCAGGGGGTCTGGTGGTTTTGAAGAGTGTTTAGGATTGTCAGAGCAGAACAAGGACTTTCCTAAAATGGCTTGACCCTTGAATCATCTTTAAATCAGCTGTCTCAAATAGGGCTGAAACGATTAGTCGACATTGTCGAAAAAATTGTCAACAAATATCGTTGTTGTCGAGTAGTCGTTTGATCTAACGTGACCTAATGTAAGGGCGTGCAATATCACGATTTGACCGCTACGGCGCTGTGGCGCTAGAGTGTAATGCAGCCCTTTACAAATGCTACTGCGGTAAAAGAAAAAACAGCGCGAATTATGACGGAGTGCAAACGAATCAGAACTAGCAAGGTTTGGGAAAGTTTCACAAAACTTCAAACCAACAATGCTGTCGTGTGCAATACATGCAAGGCGGAACTTGCTTTTCACGGGAGCACAACATGCATGTCGGAGCACTAAAAGAGGAAACATCCCGGCAGAAGAGGAGCCGGTGAGAATTGAGTGTTCTCCAGCAGGAGCTAACTAACTAGCGGTAAATCACTTTATTAGATAATAAAATACTACTAATAGTAGTAAGAATATAATCAATAATAATATAATTACAGTAATGTGATGATTTATTTTGCATAGAATAAAGCTTGATCGATCTTAGGAGTCAGAGCTGTTTTTATTGTAACACTATTAGGTATTATAGTCTTATCACTTGCCTGTATTTTGTTCCATAATCATGAAGACTTACAAAAGGAGATGTTAGGAAGAATATCATGGCAGTTACTTTTTCTTTTTCATACTGTAAATTAAAAGGTGAATGAGAACGTGTCTGTCAGCTCAATTGTCATGTAAAAAAAAAGATTGTAATTTTATATTTATAATAATGGTTTGCAGATTAATATTTTACCATTCTTTGTGTCCTGAAGTAAATGACCCTTTTTCTGTTTCAGTTCTAAGAAAAGCAGTGGGCCTATTAAACAATGCTTTTGTGTGTGATTTGATTTGGACCGAAATCTGAAAACTTAAAGAGAATGACATGTTTAGTTGGCTCAAAGTTCATTAAAACAACCTGTTTAGTTGCCTCAAAGTTCATTAAAACAACTACTTCAAAAGCTGAACTGATTTTCTTTTTTTATATTATAGTAAGAATATGTATAACTCAATGTTTTAACTAATTGAAAAGCTGAATAATCGTTCCAAACTTACTGATTAGCCGGCAAAATAGTCGATTAATCGTTCTAATAATCGTTAGATTAATCGATTATCAAAATAATCATTTGTTGCAGCCCTAGTCTCAAACTAGTGGCATTTGGTAGTTACACACGACCCCTCAAAGTTTTACATGGATTATGTTGTTTGTTTGTCAAATATAAAATGATTTTATGAATAAAAAAAAATATATATCTGTATTAATTGACTGCTTTGTGCTTTAGTCCTTCTATACTTAAATTACTTATTATTACCATACCATCAAAATCGCTCTATTAATGGGACTGTTGACTGCCTGTCATGTTAGGATAAAATGCAGTCCTCAAGGAAAACAATCTCAGGCATCATTAGTCCAAAAAACTGAGCAGAATTATAGGTAAGATGAGTCCCTGAACAGTCTGTCCATGCACCAATATCAATTTGTAATCCTTTTCTTTATTTTACTTTTTTACAATTTGATGGCCGATCACTATATATCATAGAAATCTATGACATTTGATATTTTATTTCATATATTAAATCAAATAAATTTATATGAAATCTTGTATATCAGTGAACACTCTGACAGCGCAAGGAGAATTATTGTTTTTGAAAAACAATAATAATAATACATACAGTACAGCTGAAAAAAAAAATCTAAAAACAATTTGGCTAGCAGCCCCAAGGTTATCTGAGTTTGAAACTCCTTTTTTAAACCAGTCTCTCTGAATGAGTCAATAATTATTATTTCCCTGCTCCACTATCTGTTGTTGACTCTCTTTATTTATCTCTTAGCATTATAAGTCAACTCCAGCTCTATTCTTCTACCTGTTCTTCCAGCTCCCCTGGTGTACGACTGTAGCGAAACCAAACGATTGGCGGTGGATTAATGAGCATTTTGTAAAGCAAGTTGTGAGGCTTGCAGCAGAAGAGTTGTGGGGATACCTGTCCCTGTCGTCTCCTCCCGGCAGCAGACGTCGCCTCACTAATGTACATTAGCCTCTGCGGGGTGAATAATTTGTTCTCTGTGTCAGAGACAGCCATCTGCACGGCAAGCGCCTCCTCCCCTGCTTATTTGCTTGACTCATTTCTGGAACATTCTGGGATAAATGTGGTGCCCGATAGGCACCTGGTGAACTCTTCTCTAACAGCCCAATCTGGAGACAAAGCCATTGAGCAGCTCTTACAGGAAATAGAGGAGCTTTAATATGATAAGGCCAAGGTCAGAGAGCGAGAGAAAGGTAGACAAAGAGACACAAATTGAAAGAAAGACAGCGAGACGGAGAGATACACCAATTTTCTTGAGATTTGAAAGGGAAGAGGGTGTTCTGATAGGCCGACGGTCTCCAAGGTCGTGCCATTTAGCTATTGATGTCAACATTACAAATGAGATAGCCATTGTGTTATGTTCACTACTTGTACCTAAAGGTGTGGTGATATTTACTATTGCTCAGTGGAATTTTGCAAACGAAATTCGGTGATTCCAATGGGAATCTTCGTAATCAGGAGTTTTGCGTGAGGGTGAAAAAGTTCACTCATGATCAAGTTAGTCGTGATTTTCCACGCTGAACAACAGAAAGCTGCTTGGTTTTAAAGTAACATCTGTGTGAGCTGTGCTTCATACAGCTCTACGCTATTGACAATGGATAATGGACCTTTCACACAAATAATTTAGTTGAAATCTCTCTAATGTGAATTAATTTATATGTCCCAAAAAGCCTGGTAATTTTGGTTATACTGGGATAGTTTTGTTAGGCAGATCAGCCTAACCAGTGAATAACTAGCTTTGTCAGGCAAGGAGATCAGCTAGACCATCTTAACCCAGGTAAATACCAGACAATATCAAGCTTGCCCTGATTGGGAGACAAGTGTAATACCCAGGGGTTTGATAGTCTTAGCTATATTTTTCCCTCCAGGAAAATGGAAAAAAAGAAAGAGGGAGGGAAGAGTGTGAGTATATGTGAGACACAAACTACCCCCCTCCCCCCCTCCCCTGTAATATTACACTTATTACACCTGGGTATTAAGCTTGCCCTGATTGGGAGACAAGTGTAATACCCAGGGGTTTGATAGTCTTAGCTATATTTTTCCCTCCAGGAAAATGGAAAAAAAGAAAGAGGGAGGGAAGAGTGTGAGTATATGTGAGACACAAACTACCCCTCCCCCCCCCCCCCCCCCCCCCATTCCTTTAATTGTGCATTAACAGACAACAAACACTTAATCAGATTAGCCCTGATTCCAATGACATTTCTTAAAGCCAGCGGCTGAAATCAGCAGTGTGCAAATGTTTTGGCTAATGTGCAACGCTCTTCCCCGTTTGAATTAATTGTCTTAATTATGGCTGTGCCATCCTGCTGTGCACACACAAAAAGGCCCTCTGCTGATGCTAAAGCAACACACACACATACTCTTACACACACACTCCCTGGTCCCCTTAGAAGACAGTGATGTCAGTCTGCTAATAATAATAATAATAAAGATAGAAGCTCAGTGGAAATGTAACAGGCTCCCTACCTAGACAGGATTTCAAGGCACACTTCCGAAGCACTTCTGGACATACTTAAGTCCTTTTAATGTTCACATTCTTAGATACCTTCTTTTTGGCCAAAATCATTGCATTGCATGTATCATTCAGAGATAAGGATATTCCAGAATGCACAGCAACCAGCTCAAATCTAGAATATGTCCATTCACCAGGTATGGACATCTCATTGAAGGACACATCTGGGGCAAATGATAATGAGAGAAAAATATATAAATAATTTATCATTTGTACAGACAAAAGCGAGTGGCTAAGGTGTGCCATAACTTTCCAAATACCTACAGAGAGATCCATTTCATTGAGCAGTTAAATATTTAAACAATTTAATTTCAATAAAATAAAAGCACAGGACATGAAGAGCAGGGCAAATTCTGTATATTTGTTCTACCAAAAATACAGTTATCTAATAATAATTTTAAACAAATATACGGGAAAGTTTGTGGAGGAAGTATATAATCAATTGTTGTGACTCAAATGTTTACTTAAAAAGTCTGATATGTCAAATGTCAAGAGTAAAAGCATACCAACACACTTTCACTCAAGCAAACACAACAGCAGTCTTCACGTAACAGCCCAGCTCATTTAGACACTCGAAAGCCACCATTCTGAGCACCGTATTCAAATGCTTTCAGGTAATTACAGGAGTGGAGGTGGATAGAAGTGGGAAGATGAGATGACACTGCTTCTTTAGTGAAAACCACAGCGACACAGAGAAAGCAAGGCTACTGAACCCTGCTGAAATGATGCATGGCACTCCAGATTGTGCTGTGCACTAAAACAGGAACCTAAAGTAAAAGGATTTTTTTTTTTTTTTTTTCATAAACGGCACACTAGTTGGTTTTGGAATACTGTCTCAATATGCTCCCTTGTTTAATACTAAGTACACTATGCAGGGAACCGGGTTGAGAATCATGCAGAAATAAGAAATGTGGTTCCAATTCTTCTTTACAATTCCACTAACAATTACTTTTAGTGGGCAGTGCACCTAAGGAGTGCAATGAGACACAGCTAGAAGTTCACATTTCCTATGAAAGAGTGTAAAGGTGATCGAATGTTGTCCAAAACGGTTCCTCTAATAAATGGGTGTCTTGGAGACAGACCCTAGAACTACAGTTTGGAATCCCAGCAGCAAAACAGAAAAACGGCCTTCTTCTCATACACACACACACACACTTTCTCACCTATGCCCACTCAAGCTATTCTCATTAATAAACTCTCCCAGGGCTTGGCAGGGTGCAGTGCAGCCGCGGGTTCGCCGTGCCAACAGTGGGCAATGCTGGGCCAGACATTATTGATGACCCGCTGTGCCAGCCCGGGAGCGGCTGACAGACCGTGAAGAATTAAGGTCAAAGCCTCACCTATCTGATGGCGTAGAAGGAGAGAAGAAGCGGAGGAGAAGGAGAGAAGACGATTTCTTGGGCTGCAAAGTGCGCTTCTGCTATTAGTCAAAAAAACTAATAAATATGGCAGTCAAAAAAAAAAAAGGTATATATATAATATATTTTAATAATATATATATATATATATGCCAAATTTAAGATTGTGTATTTGAATTGCATTTAAAATTTTCGTCCAAGTAGCCTACACAATTCATTTGTCAGTCATACATACAATAGGTACAATAGGTTTGTCATACAAACAAAAAATCATCATACACAAATATTAGGCTGTCAGGAAACACACACTGGACTGACCGTTAAGTTTTATTTTCACAAATGAGGAAACAGGAAACTGAGTGAAGCAGCACAGCAGTGAAAATGATGATGATGAATGACGAATGGTGAGTAGCCACACAACACACACACACACACACACTTTGAACAGTCACAGAGAGAGAGAGAACTTTCCTTTTCTCTTGTAGGATGCTCACGAGGAGACTGGAGACTGGAAACAGGGACAAGGTGAAGTAAGTACACTTCAGGTAAGTAACAATCCAAACGAATATAGTATGAGCCATAGACGAGACCAGACAACCCCATTATTGTTTGTTCCAAAGCTATCCATAGTTGATCCATATTTATACTTTTGTTTAACTGAATAAATGAAATTGTTTTCACCAGAAACATATTTATGCTGATTCTATGCAATTTAAATAAATGCATTTTTGCAACTATAAATATTTAAATTAAATCAAATAGTAAATAATAAACGATTAATTAATTAATTCATTCATTCATTTGAGTGCAGAAATCGTACCTGTTTCGTACTGGTTTATTTATGCATGGCAAATATACATCACATTAGTTGTTTTTTTTTGGTTTATGTTAAAAATGTGAACTGTGTGTGTTTGTGTGTGTGTGTGTGTGTGTGCGTGCATGCGTGTGTGGTTCGATTATTTGGTCCAAATCACAGTTTCACAACAACCAAGCAAGCCAAACTCTTGATGACAAATGGACTTGGCTTCCACAATAAAACCTCTAGTGACCTCCTCTGCCTATATTATTGTTTTAATAGTAACAATCAGCAAAGAGGTTTCACAATTGTCCAGGTTAAAATGCATCCAACTATATACCACCTCACAGGAGTTCTGCTCTTCTAATCACAAGATCAGAACCATTTTTCTGTCTGGCTTCTGTAAATAGCCTGTCAAGCTTCTATAAATTGGACTCAGCGACCCCAGTTACCCCCGTGTTTACAGGATAGGAACATAAAGTCCAGTCAGGCTAATAGCAACAACTCGTATCAGATAAATTGATGAGTGGTCACTCTGGTCTACGGGTTGAGGAGGAGAGGAGAGTCTTATGGATCCGATAAGGACAATTAATGCCATGTGTGGCACCATTGCAGGTTAGAAACAACACTGATCAGATTTACAACCACCCTGACCATAATCTGGCCACACATCTATGTCTTCTGTCGGCTTGATTTCTCCAGTAAGTGCAGAGGTGACTGATCTGATCTGGTCTGGTCTTGCTGATGTTTAGTTAAGAGCATCCTAAAATATAAATTCACACAATGTGAATATTTGAAGAATGTCTGGTGAATTTTTACTAAGGGTGAATCTCCATCCATCCATCCATCCATCCATCCATTCATCCATCCATCCACAAAATGTGAATATTTGAAGAATGTCTGGTGAATTTTTACTAAGAGTGAATCTCCGTACCATCCATCCATCCACAAAATGTGAATATTTAAAGAATGTCCTGGTAAATTTTTACTAAGGGTGAATCTTCATTCATCCATCCACCCATCCGATAATTTCAACAACAAATAAATAAATAAAGGTCTATGAATTTAGAAGGTGATGTTTTTTTGTTTGTTTTTGCAATTTTGTCATTTCTGAAATTACACATTTATTCTTCAAATGCTTGCAAGGTATTTGAATTATACTGATTTAATTGCATAACTGAAGAATGGACTTTTGTTGAAATTGTGTGTTTAATGGAGGTCATGTTAACATAATTCCAGACAGACAAGAATAAAATCTTGTTTTATGTAACTCTTACAGCAAAGTGGGCTTACAGACAGGAAGTATTACGTAATTTACTTTTAATGTGATGCTTATAAAATGTTTTTTGTGTAAATAATAATTAGAGAAAAAGAAAAAAACTTTTTTTTACAAAATGGCAAAAAATTTGCACTGCTTACCTAAGAAGACAATGTCTAAGGTCATAGAAACTCATGCAGGATTCTTGCTGTTTTGTAATTGTGAATGTCATGTAGCAAATCAAATCCGTTGTTTGAATCACACAGTATGCGACTGTGTTAAACATACTGCTTCGGTCACAGAGACACCAACACACAGTCCGTTATGATAATCCGTAAACAAATAAAAAAAAACAGTTGAGACTGACAGTTGAGTCACTCCACCCTCACATCTGTATGTACTGTGTGAAATATAAAGTGCAAAAAAGTGGAATCAGGGTGGATAAGCTCATGCATCATACATGACCCTAATGCCTTTATCTTCACACCTGCATTTATATTTCATGTTTTCATGTAGTGAACAAGGAGGCACAATAAACTGGGGTGAGACAGACATTCGTTTTCACTCATAGAAAGGGTGTGCAAGCAACCAGGCTGAAACATTGGGGCGGTATGACTTATTTATAAATGTTTGCATGTTGACAGAACATATTTATGGAGCTCTGAGCTCCAAGCAGAAAAGCGATTAAAACTTCACATTTGGCGGTGCTCATGAGATAAAGACTTGCAGAGAAATGCTAACAAAGACTGGTGAAAGATTCTCATGTGTCATGCGTGGGGGAATGAGAAAGGACCCAACAATGGCAGAGCATGTTCACATATGAAAACTGAAAAACAGTGCTGTTTGTTCTCTCACTGCCTGAGAAATCGCATCAGATGGTTCATTGGGAGAGCGGTCCAAATGAATGCGAATCGATTAAGACCGTTTTTGCAAACGTGTTTGGCCAATTCGCCGAAAAGAAAGAATCGACTCAAAAGAATGATTAACTCAAGAATGATTGGAATCACTGGTTCACACACACACACACACACGCAAAAAAAAAATCAATACTGTCAAAAAATAACAGACTCGCCAAATAGCTTTCATTCAAAATGAAGCTGTTTGAGAAATATAGAAGCTTTTATTTTTATTAAGTTAATTTAGTTTGAAAATGGTTTGATTGGCTGAAAGATTTGAAGGGATAAAAATAGGAGTATTATCCACACAAACTGTAAGACATTTTAATTAAATATTGAAAAAAAAAACATATGATGAAATAGTACCTAATAAGAAATAAAATATTGATATATTTTAATTAGAAATGTCTGAATGTCTATATGTCACCCCAGTGGAACACAAACCCCAGATTGGCAATTACTGATGTAGACAACTGATCTTAGTTAGACAATACAAAAGCACACATGTGGGTGAGTAAAAGCATATAAGTGACTGTAATTAAGTCAAATGACATGTCAACTCAGAATATGAGTGTATTATCATTACTAACCTATTAAGGGGTAAAAAAAACAACAACAAACCAACAACAAGGAGAACAATAACATCGGCAATAAAACCAAACAATTTGATTCTTGTTTAAAGGCAAAGAGCAGGCCCATAATCCAGCGTTCTTCTAAGCATTTCCTTTATCCTCCAGCATTCACTCACCACATATCTCTCTCGTTCTTTGCCTCCGATTTCTGATTGAACGGTTCCACATGGTTTACCCCTACAGCCCAGCATGCATTTCTCCACCCGCCCCCTTCCGCTCGGGCTGCGGGATGAACTGCATGCTCCATCACCCAACCAAGTTCACCCCCTGCATTCATAACGCTAACATATGTAGCGCGCTAACACAGTTAGAGCCCTGCTCCTCAGATCCATGTCTGCCAGATTAACGCAATTACACTCGATTCCACAGCTCCATCCACCTATCAATGTCAATCGCGTTAGCCGCTCTCAAGTGTTGGGGGGAGGGGGTGTGGTCAAGTTGAAACTCAATAGGGGGGAGTGGAGAAGTGGGCATGTAGCTCTTAGAGATTTTATTACATTAGTTTGTCTCTAGTTAATTCCATCTCATCCCCTTAGTATGAGATAGCCTAAAAACGCAATTAAATCTCGGTTGCCTGCATCACCTCGGCGGAGAATGGCGTGGCCTTGCGGCACGGACGCCCATTCGCATGCATTGGCGTCAGCATCTCGGGCCTCGATTGCACGGCGGGTGTTCTTATTCACGGCACGATGCCTCCGAAACGTCCTTAATTGAAAGCGAGCATGACTGTTGGCAGACAGCAGTTTCCTGACTTTATTTAAGAAAGCATGCAATGAGGATGCAGAGGGAATGTTGACGTCAAGCCAGAGCAGAAAGCTGATTCACCGGATGGACCCGGAGACTTTTCTGGAGAGGCTGATGTTTTTCACCCAAGTGATTATTTGGAAGAGCAACATGTGCATGACTTAGAGTTAACCAGACACGCTGGCCTGTCATGCATCATCTGCGGAACTACCTGTTAAAATGCCAGAGGCATAACGACCGATCTGACAAACAGTCAAATTCTGAAAAGTAAACGTATATCAAAAAAAAAAAAAAAAACTTTTTGAAAGTTCTGAAGGATTTAGACTTTATATAATATATCACTCAGCATATGTATATAAAAACTACTTAAAGAAACAGTTTTGTAATATTGCATTTTTTTTTTATTTTTTTTTTTTTAAACATTGCATCCATTCTCTAAACGTATTCCCTATTACATCTGTCACATTATGTTTGGCTACACAATATACAGTAGTCAAAATTTGAAATGTGGATCAAAGTCATATTTTGAACGATACCCGTTCTTGTCGTACGACGACTTTGATGAACTTTTCTGATCCACTTCAATTGTTGACTGCCGTATAAAGGAACACTTCACATTCTTAACAGCATACATTATAAATTAAATATAGATGAATCAAAGCTGCAAATATTATTCAGTCAAGAGCAGTGAGTGATTTTATCTTTTTCTTTTGTTCTTTAATTATCCTTAATGACAGACAGTATAACAGGGTTTATTAGGCTTCTGTCACTTTAAGACCTGTCGCACATGAACTAACACATTTTCTCACAACTCTTTATGTTAATTCAAGACTTAATTCAACAAATTTAACTGTGCTTGCGAGAATACTCTACAAAACAGGCATTTTTTCATTTTCATTTTGTCCATTCAAGCACTGTCTGAAGCGGCTTTCTGTGCTCACGAGTCATGTTTGTGTCACATAGACAGGAGATTCATAGATGCGTGCCAATAGCGCACTGCGTTCTCTTTTGTGTCTTATTGCGCTTAAATGGTTTAAAAGCATTTGAATTAATACGATCGTGGTCATATAATGTAGCGCTAGCCAAAGGATGACAGGAAAAAAAACGGATGCTGCGTTTATTGCATTAAGTTTAACAAAAAGTAATATTGACAACACTAATATATATATATTAGGGGTGTAACTGTACACAGAAGTCACGGTTCGGTTCATACCTCGGTTCAGACATCACGGTTCGGTACGAGTTCGGTACAATGGAGGCAAAAGCAAAACAAAAATGCAGAAGACAATTTTCTTTTTTTTTTATTACACTCAAAAAAATGATGTGTTGGCTTTACTTAACTTTTTTTTGTAAACAGGTTCCACCGGTTCCACATAACTTGGTTTCGTTAAACAAACATAATTTGTTCATGTAACTTCAACATCATGGAAGTCATTTTAAGCCATCCAATCAAACTCTGAGCTGAGTGTTAAATGAACACTGAAGCAGTGTTAAAGTTAATGAGTAAATTAAGTGAATAATTGAGTGATGATTGAGCATTATTGAAGACACCTGATGTTAACAAGCAGAATCACTGAAGGAGAAAACCAGAATTTAAAGTCACCATTATGGAGATGAGTGTTTGTTTTAGTTGGGCTCTTGACCCTTACATTATTAACTTAATTTTATGTTTGGTTATACATGAGTTATAACAGTCAGATAATCACATAGAAAAGGTGATCTGATGCTGTTGGTTGTGTCTTAACATAAATAGTATATGTTGAAACACAACACCTCGACACTTGGTCAGGTGGAACTGGGGATTGAACCATCAACCTTACGGTTTGTAGACAACCTACATGAGCCACTGGTAAGTTTACCTTATGGATTACAACAGCACTGCTGTTGTAGATACCATTTTTAAGCCTTTTCAATAGAATTCAAATGATCAAACCAATAAAAAAATAAACTTCTAAAAAGCAAATTAGTTAATATAGGCACACACGGACATCAAGAATCAGCCTGTGAATCTCAACAGTGGTGACTATTATAAAGCATGTTGCAGTGCATTCTGGGTGCCACCAATCAAAATTAATTCATGGCTCCCAGAATAAATAATGAGCTTATGTTCAGAGGTGATCTGTTTGTCACCATTGCTGAGATTCATACGCTAAATATTGATGTCTGTGTGTCCATGCATACAAGTTGTTTTTTTTTTTTTAGTTGATCATTTGGATTTCTTTGAAAAGGCTAAAAAAACGGTATGCTCTACAATGGCAGTGCTGCTATAATCCATATAATAAACTTAACGCAGAAATTTGCTTCTGTATGAGTTCATCTGTACATCTACAGATCACATTTTTTAGTTGATTATCTGGCTGTTATAGCTCAGACAAAGCAGCCAGACAAAATATAAAGTTAATAATGTGAGGGTCAAGAGCCCAACTAAAACAAACACTCATCTCCATAACGGTGACTTTAAATTCAGGTTTTCTCCTTCAGTGATTCTGCTTGTTATCATCAGGTGTCTTCAATAATGCTCAATCATCACTCAATTATTCACTAAATTATCTCATTAACTTTAACACTCAGCTCAGAGTTTGATTGGATGGCTTAAAATGACTTCCATGATGTTGAAGTTACATGAACAAATTATGTTTGTTTAACAAAACCAAGTTATGTGGAACCGGTGGAACCTGTTTACAAAAAAAAAAAAGTTAAGTAAAGCCAACACATCATTTTTTTGAGTGTATGCATGTCTCAGGCTGTACCACCTAGTGTATTACTACATTTGAGTAATTCATGTAATTAACGTATTACTATTGGAGCATTTTCTCTATCTCTCTGTGTGTGGGTGTGGGGGGGCTGGATTAAAGAAAAATAAATGTCCTAAACCTTGTATTTTTTAAATAAGTTGTATTAATAAAGTAAAGGCATAGAACCAGTTTATTTTATTGACAATATTTTTATATAATTAGTTTATTAATTAAATGAATAAAAATACAATAACACCTTGAGATATTTTTTGGTAATTGTACCTGAATTAATTTAAAATTAATTTGCTATATTTCAGATCAACATTTTTTTTTTTTTAATTTAATTAACATTAACTTTATTCTCATCTGAATTATAAATAATTTATTTCTGTATACAATAATACTACCATTAAAAACACATTTTAACTTTATTTTTTAATCAATGTAGAATGTGTAATTTAAAAATAAACAGATTAGTGCTCTGTTTGAGGACACAAAATGAAAACCAATGCAATATGATGAATGTCCACAAGATGGCACCCACAGACTGTTTTTAATGGGTTGGATAAATAGATAACAGCTGTTATTATGACTCATGAATTTTTTGCTGGTCAAAAGGAAAATATATATAGTTCAGATTTTTTGGTTATACTGGGATAGTTTTGTTAGGCCTAACCAGCCTAACCAGTGAACAACTAGCTTTGTCAGGCAAGGAGACCAGCTAGACCATCTTAACCCAGGTAAATACTAGACAATCTCAAGCTTGGCCTGATTGGGAGACAAGTGTAATACTTGGGAGACAAGTGAAAGAGAGAGAGAGAGTGCGCGCACGCGCAACTGACTGGGAAACCAAAGTTTTCCCAAACTTGCCATCTTAAAGAGGCCGGCGGGTCCTCTAACTCTTTTGGGTCGCCACCACTCGCCATACTCATCCTTAACACTGCTATCTCTGACTCACTCACTGGACCGTCGTGGACCTGTCTATGCGTCGACCTGACAAAAAAAATGCACATAGGCGGAGCTCGCCTAGGCGGGGGCGGGGCTACAGATTATGTGTCCTTAAAGAACCCGCATATCTAAGAGTAGTTCCGCATTACATTAATTAATTTGCACGCAAGTTTTATTTATTTTTATACCGTGTATTCTCCTGTAAATTCATGCACCGAACCGTGATACCCATACCGTTTCGGTTCAATCCAAATACATGTACCGTTACACCCCTAATATATATATATACAAGATATATTAGTGCTGTCAAATTTAACGCATAAATGCATGCAATACATTTTTTAAATTTAACGCGTTGAAAAAAAAATATTTTAGGTATGGCTGGTGGTGCTCAGTAGTAATTTTACATTCTTTGGTTATCAAGAATAGCATGAAAATAATTATCAGCTTATCGGAATTTTAATAATGTATTCATACTTGTATTAAAGTGTATGATATATGGACAACTTTTATTAGACTTCATTAGTCACTCTGAGTTGTACTTAAATAGAAAATAGTCAATATTTGTGTTTGTGTTTTGGAGCTCTGTCGAATTAATTCATAATCCTTGATTTTCTTCTTTTACACTCATTTGTAAACAAGCATTTTCTATTTGTGAAGCATGTGAACATATCTTCGATACTATTCCTTATAAAAAATAATCGGATTGCTTTAACATCGCTACTTATATCCAACTTTCCGAATTTCCGCTACTAGCCTTAAGCCCAGAGGGGGGACCATGCACACGGAAGAAAGGTATTGGGGTTGGACGCCGACAGGGATCGGCGGCCGCACCCAAAAACCAATCGTCCAGCCGCGAGCACTCGGGACAGGGTGGAGGGTTCCACTCTAAACCAATGCTCGCGGCTGCCCGGGAAAGCATGGCCGTCATCTCAGGATCCGGCTCGGCAAACTTCCTGAAGAATCCTGCCCACCTTGTGATGCTGTGATAGACATCTGATCTTCCTCTGTAGCGCCAAAGGAAACTCGCGGGGCATCCAAAGATGGACCCGCGGGAATCCCCTGAGCACTAACGGGTAGCGTCACAGGAGGGGAGGGTGCGGGGCACGGTCGAATAGTCGGCGCCTTGTTCCACACCGTCACCCTCTAGTCACCCTGGCCACCAGCCGAAATACTAGCTCTCGAGAAGGAAGTAGATCGGGGTGAGGATGAGGGGACTCTCACTCTTGCGAGATCATTGAGTATCGACCGTAATGACGCGATGGTCATGTTCCCACAGAGAGAACATGAGTCATCCAAGAGCGCTGCCCTAGCGTGATCAATGCCCAAACACGCAGAACAGCGATCGTGCCCATCAGAGTCAGAAACGAGTCTACCGCAACCAGAAGTGCACGGGCGAGGCATCTTTAAAAAGACGTGCCGCGTGCAAAGCTCTTTTGTGAGAGGAAAACTCCGCGGATGTTGAAGCGCCCAGAGAGAAACACACTCACTGGCAGACCACTGCACAGATCAGCAGGTAGTATGCACTCGCTGGAGAACGCCGTCACACCAACACCGGAGAGTCGCTCGTCTCGTTGCTGACAGTCGATCAGAAATGGCTTGTAGAGTGAAGAAAAACTCTTGGCTCCGAAGCGAAAACATAGGCTACCTGCATATTGCCGGTGTCCTCCTTTTATACCCACGAGGTGGGGCAGAGTTGCGCCATGCAAATTCTGCAGACCCATGGCATTTCTTTGCCATTGGCTCGTTTTGTATACTCGAAGTCGAAAGGCTTTCTAAGCGAAACCCCATTCGTCGTCACGACGGAACTCGGAGTGACAACGAAAGGGAACACAACATACAGGTTTGAACAATTTGAAAGTGAGTAATTACTGACATTTTGGGTAAACTATCCCTTTAAAAACAAAACTGACCACACAAAATAAACTTTCCACACCACAGGAACAAACTTCAAACAAAGTCAGAAAGTGACTTTGTGTTTTTAGTTCTGAGGGAATTCAATAGCTGTTTCTTATACTATAGCTATATTTTCAACATGGTTTTACAGGAAATTATAATCTTCAGTTCTTGACATGCAGGAATTCAAGGCATACAGACATCACATTCTCAGCATATTGATACTGGCACCAACAATACAGCTGAATGACCAGCAAGTCATTCAGAGGAAGAAAAGAGCCAAAGAAAATCACCACAGCAAGATTGATTTCTGCCTGTTTGGATCACATTCAGCCCTTTAAACCCAGCTAACCCCAAGACTGATTTACAACCAGACACAAACCCCCCGAAATGAAATGAGTGAGGTGCTCGCTAGCCTGGAGCAAACAAATATAACAGACAAAAAGATGCAACAATAGAGACATAATGTGAAGCCCTTCACATACTCACCCACACACACACAAAAAAAAAACATTTTCAATGCACATAGAGAGTTTAACTCACACATTTTAATTAGGCATTAGTGCATATTTGACCAAAACACACAGACATAAAAAAATAAAAAAACATAGAAAATGCCAGCTGGTAAGAGGTTAGAAAATGACACATATCCCCCCCACACACACACACATTCCACCCTTCCCTGACTCACAAAGCAATGCACAAACTACTTTCACTCTCATCAGCGTTCAGTAATGAAGCAGCACCGCAGAAAACACAGCGACCGAGTGATTTATCATCATTCTGAGTCCTATTTCATTCCCTGATTACTGCAGGCAGAAAACATGAGGAGCAAATTAATGAAAATGTTGGGGAATTATAAACTCCACTTTGCTCCTACCTTGCCTGAATTAACTCACATAGCGCTGCCAAATTAAGCCCTTTAAATATATATGGGGACTAATTTTGTTTTAAAACCTGAAAATCTTTTTTTTTGAGGGTGGGACAGGAGTCACAGTGCAAGTCCAGATTAACACCAATAGAGCCAGAGCTTAGGGGGAGGGGGGAACATGAGGGAGAAGATAGTTTAAAAGAAATGCTTCTCTCCTTGTGTTACCAGAGCAAGGCCAAGGGCCAGCAAGCAGGCAGGAGTCCTTGTAAAGGAAATTGGAAGATAAAAGTTCCCTCCTTGAGAGTTTGCAACTATGCGTCCTCCTACTTTTTCTCATTACAGTTTCAGATGCCTTTGTGAAGGTGCAGAGGATCTACAAAAGTCAAAAGTTCCTTTTGTCCCCAGTCACAGCACTTTTGAGTAAGAAAGTACAGATATTACATTTCTGCCTGTTACCAATAGCTTATCATTTATTTATTTATTTATTTATATATATATATATATATATATATATATATATATATATATATATATATATATATATATATATATATATATATATATATATACATATACAACACTAAAAACTAAATGTATAATAAATAAATATAGAGTAAAAAAAAAAAAGATCGCTACAAGTGAATTTAGGCATGACAATATTATAAAGTGCAGTATAAAAGAGTGGATATTAATTTTGGGATTTGGGAAATGTTTTTATTTGCAATGTGTTTTTGCTGCGTTGAGCTTTGTGGTCAATCATAGACATATCTGTTGAGCGTGTGAATGCAATGACCAATCAGATGTGTTTAAGTCAGTCAGAATCCGCTCAACATCAAAATCGCCAAATGCAGATCTGCAAAGCTTGTCGCATCATACCCAAAAAGACTTATGGCTGTACAGGTGCTTTAACTAAGCACCGAGTTAAGGGTTTGAATACTTATGCAAAAATACTTTTGTTGTTGTTGCTTTATCATTATGGTGTATGGAGTGTAGATTGATATGAAAAAAGTAATTTAAAGTAGTTTAACATAAGGCTGCAACATAACAAAATGTGAAACAAATTAAGGGGTTTGAATACTTTTTAATACTTTTTCAAAAATTAGGTAACATTTTATTTTGAACATCCACTTTAGACATTCTACTAACTCTAAGTAACTTTGCAACTACATGTCAACTAATTTTCATTAGAGTATAAGTAGACAACAGTCTGCTTAATATCTGCCAACACTTTATTTTGATGATCCCTCAACTTTTTCTACTAACCCGAACCTACAGTATAACACCTAACCCTAACAATAATCATACTGTCTAATCAGCATCTTGATATGCCACACCTGTGAGGTGGATGGATTATCTTGGCAAAGGAGAAGTGCTCACTAACACAGATTTAGACAGATTTGTGAACAATATTTGAGAGAAATAGGCCTTTTGTGTACATAGAAAAAGTCTTAGATCTTTGAGTACAGCTCAGTTGTAGCCAACAGCTATAAAAGAGTCCTCAATCTTCAGCCAGGCTACATGTGAACTAAGAGGAATCAACATCCTTGTAGCCAGGTTAATAGAATAGAGAAATTCGTGCTAGCAGAAGATAAAAGTAGAGAGAGAGAGAGAGAGAGAGAGAGAGAGAGAGAGAGAGAGAGAGAGAGAGAGAGAGAGAGAGAGAGAGAGAGAGCAAATCACAGGAGATGTTTGCAGGAGGCTTTGCTTAAAAGCTTGAAGGGGAATGTGTGATATGCATGTGTATTTTTGTTTGTGTCTTTGGGGGCAGGTTTTGGACCAATGCAGACGGAGTGAGATGGATGGTGAGAGCGAAAGAAAGGCCTTTTTTCTTGTGCATGCTGTGGGTTATTTTCTCTGAAATGACTGGTCTTGTCCAGTGAGACTGTGTCTAGCACTTGCCAAATCGAGGCATCAAAGCGCTTGTGCGGCTGGGAGGACACTGTGCAGAGGTACCAGCAGTCACATGACATTACTGTGTCATGTCACGACAGCTTGTTATTAGCTATCCTAGGGAGAAGGGCAGAAAGTCACAACATTCTGTAACTTTTTCTAGAACTCAGACCTTTTATTAAAAGGAAAAAAAAAAACTCCAAGTTGTGGAACATTCTGAACTATGCATTCAATAGACCTACAATGAGCTAAAATATCAACTTTCTATTTTTAAGAGCCCAAAACAAATCAGATTGATGTTATGTAATGTAATGTAATGTAATAAAATAATAGCCTACGTCAGACTTCGTACTTCCGCTCAATTTCAGTTCGCTTCTGTACTCAGTCTGAGATAGCGACCTATCTCTCAGTTGTCCTCCGGCCTGAAAACAGCCGGCCAATCAACGAACAGAGGGCGGGCTGAGAGCCGTGACGTAGACGCTAAGCGGCGAGTTTAAGATTGTATTTTAGGATAGGGAAATCGAAAACGACCGCGGACCGTTTAAGTTGGAGAGAGAGGTGATTGCGTTATGTGATTGGCTTACAGGTAACCAATGATTTTATACTTTAGAAGGAAAATATTTAAGGAAAATATTTTATAAATAAATACATTTTTGCTACCATAAAAATAACCTTAAATTCTCATTTAGTAGATTTCACAATGACTGATTTCTTACCTTTATCTATCTGATCCAGGGGATATGAATGGTTTTTCCTTAGGCTGATCACATAGCGCTGAAAAGACAGCAGTTTCTCCCTGAAGTCGGAGGTCAAACGGCGTGCTTTGAGGATATTGACAGGCAAGTGTGTCAGTACGTAGCCGAAATAAGAAATGGGCCTTAATGGTGGGTAAGTTAATCTTTTTGGCGAATTCCAATGCCTTCAGCTGGATGACGGCTCTGCAGTATGGAGTATGTGGTAACACCAGATCTCATGTGCTTTTAATCTATACATCCCATTGTTTCTATTTATTTCTCTATAACTCGATGATCTGCTGTTCTTCTAAAGTAATCTTCTGGGTTGCACAGGCTATGCGCTTGTGTGGCTGGTTGCAACACTGTTAGGCTGATGGAGTGTTTGAAGAACCTTCCTCTTGATCAAGCCTTTCTGTGTAGTCCCCTGGAGGCCCAAAGAACAGGCATCCATCTTCTTTAAACGCAGTGTGACCGCCAGAGTGCCACGTCCCGCTAAGTGTAAGATTAAGCTCTTCTAACCAACTCCCTAAATCCTCTTTAGTGCACTGCAGGCCAGGCTAGCGAGGTGAACCACCACACCCACAAAACCCTGGACCCTCTCAACCTCTAGCCACAAACCAAGCTCCCTTGACCCAGGTCAGCAATGCATTACTCCAACCGATCAATTGATAGATAGGCCTGTCCAGGCTGCCGTAACTAAATCAGCCAATTCTGATGATTCAGCAGTGGTCTTGGGAGCCTGGGCGGGTGTCACCAATCAACGATCACCACCGGCCAGGACAAGTATAGACATCTCTTGTCACTTGAACTTAATTTATTGCAAACCAGCACATTGATCAAGCTCATGCCGTTCCACAAGTCGTTCAGGCTTGAGCTTGAAGAACGATTAGAGCAAAAGGTGGAAAGAAGGTGGCAGAAGTTGAAGAGGTCTCCGAAACTGAAGCAATGGAGAAATCAGACACCACTTCTAGATACCTTCTGTACCCTTAATTCCCAGAAGCTAGAAGTCAACAATGCTGACTTGTAAACTTGCGGTATCCTGTACTAGCTGTAAAACAGATCATTGGTCTTTTGAGACAAAAATGTTTTGTACAGCATCAGTCTGTAAACGCAGCTAAAGAATATCCAGAGACTATTCGGGTGCAAAATACATTAATATACGTTATATATACACATTATATATATATATAAAACAAGTGCACGAGGAAAACGTATTTGTGCTAATGAAAATATTCACATGAACAAACCCATACAAAGATGCATATGCAAACCTAAGAAAAAAAGCATAACAAAATTAAACCGTTGAGAGACTAAAACTCATATAAAACAAGCGTCCTAGCAACACAAACACATTTCCTCCCAGAGCAGGAGCTTGTAATTTGAGTGCTGATGTGATATTCATCTCCACTGGCGTTGTGTTTTGACTAAAGGGGCATCGCTAATCGAATGAGAGGTTGTATTTAATATCCCTCTGTTCCCGTATGGTGCTTGAGCACACCAGCACTAGGAAACATGCATTAGATTATAGCGGGGTAGAAGCCATTGATTACTGCATAGCGTCAGAGCCAGACAGGCCCATTGATACCAGAGCGATCAATATTACAGAACACTTGCCAATGGCTCTGTGACACCTGTTTCAACGTAATTGACAGATACACACAACAAGAAAGACACATAGGCACATGCATACACACCATCGTGATAATTCTATAGGATTATATGCCTTAAAGTCTTTCATTTCAGCAAAGGACAACAAACACAGAGAGACAACATAAAAGAAGGGTTTGTGAAAGACTAAAGGTCAGAGTATTGATTTATCAACGAATATTAAGACCCTTTTAACTGGTGAACTTTCCCAAGATGAACAGTCAGTATCTATCCAATAGGGACTGATGGAAAGGGGATATATATATATATATATATATATATATATATATATATATATATATATATATATATATATATATAGGATTGCTTGAATATACACACCACTGTACCAGTAGGAGAACTATTTTAAGAAATTAATCATTTAATTTTCAAGGACATATGAAATTGAACATGTTTTCAATTGTAATCACTTAAAAATAGCCTCAAACAGCTTAAGATAGTGCACTATATGTGATGATGCTGAGGCTGTCTATGCAAAAAGCTCTTCATGTTCCATGTCAGCATTAATAATTATATAAATACTCACTAAGACATATTGTGTGTATGTATATGGTATGTGTCAATTCCCTGAAAAGTATGACTACTATAACCATGGTTGTTGAAAATGTTTTCTAGCCATACTGCCTTAGGTATGAATCACAATCAATGCAGGATGCGTGTGAATTAAGGAAAAGTACCATGCCACAATTTGCCACAAAAAGTACTTAAACATCAAGTAAGCCTTGCTGTGAGTCACTAAACCTAAGGACAATACAAAAATATGAAAAAAGAAAAGAAAAAAAATATGAAAACCTAAACCAAACCAAACTAACAAAGTGTTCAAAAAAACGTCACTTGAACAACGAATAACCAAGCTACCTACATAGTGGAAAAGGATGTTCAGGACTTACATTGTTCATGTACTCGCTCAGCAGGTCTTGCAGGGCTTGGCGCACGGCGTTGCACTCGGCTACGATGCGTTCACGGCGATCGTCGCGTGTGCAGGAGGAGTCGGCCATGAGGGCGGCGCCACTAATGATGCTCTCCAGACGTTCCTCCAGTGACGGCCTGAAGCGAGCCTCACTAAATGTTAGCGGATCCAGAATAATCTTATTCTGAAACAGAAGAAAAGATGGCCAGGGACAGGGTTATGAAAGTTTCTGTTGAAAACATTAAAATCTATAAACACCTTTTAGAGTAACTATAAGTAAGTAACTAATAGGTTGCTTTCCAGAATTGTTAGTATGAGCACTGCGAGTCATATCATCAATTGCATATGTTTTGTCTTTTTTTTTTTTGTTAATGTATTTGGTCTTGTTTTTGCAGGGCAAGTGTGGATTGCTACTGTCAATAGATACACAGACATGCTGTTGTGAGCATGTAAGATATGCTGCTGCTATACATGAATAGGCACACAGTTCTAGACAGGTGGAGCTGGGGGAGGTGTTAGGGTTTCAGACGTATGTAACGTCTCGGTTACATATGTAACCCTCATTCCCTGAAAGAGGGAACGGAGGCGTGGTCGGACGTACCATACTGACTGGGATCACGCTTAGGGAGCCTGTCATCTTTGAGTATTCAAAAAAACGAGCCAATGCACATTGGCTTGCGATATTTACATCTACTTGTTTTTCGCTAAGGGGCCGAGCGGTACCTCCGACTACGTCGAACGTGACCGAACTGAAAGGGAACTATAATAGCACGTTGAAAACCTAGCCTAGAGTGAACAGTGAACCAGGCTATTTAAATGTTGTGCAAGCAATCTCATTGGCTGCAGAATAAGAAGAGCTTAATCAGCTTGTGCCAATTAGTAATGATAGGATTGTTTACAGATTGCATGTAAAGGAGATATCAGCCTGTGCCATCTAGAGTTTCATGACTGAATTAGAGATATAAGGCCAAATTTACTAACATACTGTCGGGATTTACTAAAGAAACACAGTGATAAAATAGCACTGAAAAGGTTTGGGCACTGTTATTTTTGCGGCTGACCTTATTGCATATGCATTTGTAGGAGTTTCCTTTTGAGACGCAAAATTTTTGGGAGCAGAGTATTTATTGAATCATGCAATGTGATTTACTAAGGTTTACACTAGTCAATTTACTGGTATTTTTGCCATTATTTAACGCCCAAAAAAAGCATGTATTAAACCATTTTGCGCCTGTGTTGTTAGTAGATCAATCGCACCAGATTAACAACGGCTCTGCTTGTTTGCGACCCTACGTTAATTTCTGCTATTCTTGGTAGATTGCATTGGTCATTATGGAAATGATCTGTCTGCGTCTGTGTTCTTTATTTTGCACGTCGTCAGTAGATCAAATGCAGAACTTTCCACTCCCATCAGCCCTTTTATGGAATTGTGCCCTCACGCTAATTTGTCCTATTTAGTAAATCTGGCCCATAATCTTAAGTGCAATAGTAACACCTGGCTGTTTCACACACAAACTTCCCAATCATACTATGCTGGATAAAATATTTAAACCCTATAGCCAGTCATGAACTACTGATGTACTGTACTATATACATCCCCCAGATGGTGATATGTTTGTGATAGTTTCCATTAGCGATCCACTGAAGACATTCTGTTGGAGCCTATATCCAGAGGCTTTTATAAGGTGACCTTCAAGGCGAGATCCAGGGCCTCGGTTACAACCACATTGTGATTTAATGGGGCTTTTAAACACAGGATGCAGACTCAAGAACGCCCTCCCTTTTTATTTTTGAAAAGTTGCTACCAAATACAGGTTTTATGATCTCTAGAGCTGGGCTGGGGAAATTACCATATTGATAGTGGCGATATTATGTTTTACGGCTATATATGAATACGGCTTCGGCAGCAGTTTGCATTTTGTGGACTTTGCCATTGCAGATGAGGTGGAGGTGGCATTTAGAGGAACCAGAAGTGGCTAGTGCCCTTTACTTTTGAGACTAATATTCAGAAAGGCACTTCACCAAGCGGTTAATAATAAGTTAGATCTTTCACATGTCTTTCATCATTTATATCTCAGCATGCACTTCCTGTTATTTGGCATGTCCACAGGCAGGGAATGAGGTTTGCGTCTTTCTCATGTGCTAATCCAGTAGCAGTAATGCAAACTAACAACAGCACAATTGGAGAGAGAGAAAGCTTTCCCATTATAGCATGTTGCCATGGTGATCAACTCTTAAGTAAAAGCTGTAACAGCAGTCTTGGCCATCTCAATGACTCGATGATAAGTATTTGGACATTTATTGGTTTGTTTGAAATCTGTCTGCGTCAAGTTTCCAGGTCTATTCCGGTCCACCCGCTTTTGTCTGAATGAGGGACTAAAACAAAGACTCATGTGAAATGTCTGATTGGCAGGACATTCAGATGCTGGCAGGCTGTAGAAAAGCCATTGTGAAACAATTTGTACAGATTACTTAGATCTTGTGTGACTCATATGCTGACTACATATTCCAATTATGATTTGATTTAGTTAAAGACAACATGAAACAGCCTTTACAAAAACATTTGAATTGTGTAATGCAGCATATATTCGAATGGAACAATATTTAGCTGGAATTGGTGGAATTGGTGGAATTGGTGGAATTGGGGGGGTTGGTTGGCTGTTCATGTTTGTGACATGTGCTGTTTTATCTTTATCAAGAGACAAATCTTATATATGACATTTATACTGTATATGGTTAATATCTAGGGGGGGGGGATTTTAAATAATCAGTATTTTAGAATTATTTCTGAAGGCTCATGTGATACTTTAGGATAGAGTAATGAGGCTGAAAATTCAGCATTGCTATCACTGAAATAAATTGCATCTTATAATATATAAATAGAAAACAGTTCTTTAAAATAAAATAAAAAAAATAAAATAAAAATCACAATATTACTGATTTTCTTTATCAAATAATCATTGCAGAAAAATATTTAAAACAATTTACCAACCCCAAACATTTGAACGGTAGTATATAACTGAGAATAATACAATCATATATAAATAAATATATCACAAAGTTTCTCTGGAGATAAAGTCTAAATTCAATAAGAATATACCTAAAGAAAAGACACATAAATGCAATATGCACTAAAAAGACATATGAAGTGAAATGTAAAACACCATTCTGAAAGGGTGTCATCAATTTGTCAGCACAAACATAATTAGTCCAGATTGATTGCTGAGGAGTACACAAACTCATCTGTAAAAATGGATCATGATGGGCCAGACGCAATCAGTTATGTAGCATACTGTATCCATGAGCGTGTATGTTTTAGAAGTGGGTGGGATTGCCACTTACTCCGCTCACAGAATGTGACAGGTTGTTCGTCAAGGACGATATAATGAGAGAGCGTACAGGAGAGCGGTGCATTGAACGTAACCTACTTTTACACAGTGACTAAAGAGCTTTGGAGTGAGAGGATGGAAAAGAGGAAAACATGGGTGAGAGAAAGAGCGAAAAGGACAGAAAGTGTGTGACGAACAACAAAGTTGGCTAGCCTGGTGACTAGTCTGTGCGGGTTATTAATGACTACTGTCTATGTGGGGTGTCTCTAATTTTGGACGAAAACCAGCAAACTGTTGTCCTACATTCAATGTGTGTGTGTGTGTGTGTGTGTGTGTGTGTGGACATACTGTACAGCAAGGTTAAGAGGGCTGGTGCTCAATCTGATTGAGTCATACAAACACCACCTGCTCCATTGCAGTGCCACCAACACTTCACCCTTTGATACGCTATTAAAAAAAGTTTCTGCCATCACTGTAAAGCGACTGCCCACATCAGAAGTCTGTCTCATGTGTTTCTGTTGTGTGTTGGCGAGCCTTCTGTCCACAATGGTTTACATACACCAACTGTAATTTTGAGTTCTCACAGTATGTAGGGTAAAAGAGTTCTGAAACTAAGAAAGCCTTAGTAAACACATTTTGGTGACAGATGCAAAGGAAGAATGACAAATCATGTGTTAAAATGGTTTTATGACTTGTCAAGGAAATCTCATATATCACACAATGGCCAAAAAAAGTCAACAATCTGCCCCTTAAAGAGGTCATGTAACTTTTGTTTTTCTTGTTTGTATTTATAATATTATGTTGTTGTTGTTGTTTTTAAAATCATTTACAATTGTTACGTCATTATGTGACGTTTGGATGTGTGGTTTGGGTGTTCTTTGCTTTTTTTCTCTCCGTTCTCCGTTTTTACTTTCACTTTTGCAGGTGACGTGTTGATTGGTCCGTCCCTGCTGTCAAAGAAGCTGGAAATTTGTACTCTCAGATGATTCTCTCAAAACTACCAAAACCACCAAGAATACGTTTAAAAACCTCAAAACAATAAAATACATAAATGCATCTCCAAACACAAAAGAAAAAAATAAGCCCTTGGCTTAAATTATTATTATTAGTGCTGTGAAATCGATTAATCGTGATTAATCACATCTAACAAAAACGTTTGTAAATATATAATATATGCTTGTATACAGTTGTAATCAAAATGATTCAACCCCCCACCCCCCCCCCCCCCCCCCCCCCCCCACATTGCAAAATTATATTTACAAAATAATTAGTTAGATTAAATTTACAAACTTTTATGTTAGATGTGATTAATCGCAATTAATGGATTTGACAGCACTTATGATTATTATTATTATTATAACAAAAAAACTAAAAAAAATTGGCTGGATTCATAACATGCAGGCAAATAAAAGCCAGAAATGACAACGAATATAAGCACAGAGCTTAAACTGTTTTAGATTAATTTGGTGTTGTAGGAATAAGGAATGACCGTACAATGATCACCACTGCATCAGTGATTCAGAGACAAAAAGAGTTGTTCGTTAATCAGTTCCACTGTGGTTCATGAATCGTTGCTTTGTCCTTGTCCTAAGAAGCGATAGAAGTTTGCTGAAAAGTCAACACAACACTGAGCACTGATAAGTTAAAAAATAGTCTGATGGGAAGTTAAATATACTGCTATATATAACATAATTTATAATTTACTGATATTTATATTAAAAATTAATTACATAATATAATACATAATTTATTTCTAAAATAATCCGTACATAGAGTCAGCGGTCAGCACAGAAGGAAAAAGCTATAATTCTGCATTCATTATACATTTCATTAACTTTCACTCCAAATGGCAGGCTGATTTTAATCAACGTGTGTCATTTGAAATGGGTAGAGGATAAAACGGGGAAAAAATGCAACCTCCAATCACAGAGACAGAGACAATGAGACAGAGACTTTAAAAGCGGGTTTGGAAGGGCACAAAGAGCCATGGGAGCCTCTGGAAAACAGCTTGTTTGAATACAAGACAGAAAACACAGAGGAAAGAGTGCCTGGGGAATAGCCCCTATTGGTATTCCATTTGGTGCTTATTGCAGGCACAGGGTCTGAGTGACAATCTGAAACGACAGTGAAGAAAAGATAGAAGGACTGAGTCCAACTTGCCCGTGAAGGAGCAGATACTGATTGATGAACAAATCGTTCATTCGAGACGAATCTTTTTAATGACTCGATTGAACCGGTTTGCAAAACTGAACACTAAGTTCATGAATTGTTCATGAGTCAACAACTCACCGACTTAGTGAACCAAGAACAAGTTTGTAAGGGAGCTTTCACACTAGCACTTTTGGTGCGCACCCGGGTCTGATCGACCTTAGAGTTCGGTTCATTTAGATGATGTGAACCTCCCAACAGTATATGAGTCCACATTAAAAGGGTGGTCTAGGGTATGGTTCATGTGAACTCTGGAATGGTTGGCTACTGAACTGCTGTTTGTGTGTTTTCTCACTTTCCAGACAAGTGTGACTGACACACTGCAGGCAGAGAGAATGTATATCTCATTTCTCCTTGCCTTCAGCAGAAATGGACTCCCGCGCTCTTTAGAACATTTGTAGTGCATTCACAGCAGATACGCAAGTGTCGTTTTGTGCCGACGCTTTGAAAACAAAACCAAAGGTTCACACACCAAAATATACATTTGCATTTTGCCACCTTCTCCTGCGTCATTGAAGCAAAAGGGGTAAATGGCTGCCGCTTTGATGATGAAAATGCACTAAGGTTTGGACTCAAATAATGTAATGTGAACACAGTCCAGCAGGGGAAGGGGGAGGGGGGGAGCAATCGGACTCTGGTTCGGACCAGGCGATCAAACCAAGTGTGAAAAAACCCTAAGAAAACCAAATAAGACGATACGTGTGTCGAAGCAAAAACTAGCTTATAGACAGCGTCTGGCTATGTCACATTATCACATTGTCACAGTGCTATTCTTATTTATAGCTTATATTTTACACAATTCATAATGCAAAGTGCTGAAAACTAAAACTAAACTAAAGAGGGATAAAATACAGGATAAATAATAAAAAAATGCACATATTTCAAATAAACAAGTCTAGCAAAAAATGCAAATAAGATTTTAAGCATAATAAATAAAATCTAAATGTTTTAAGGCCCACATTAATATAAATGTAAAATGTTAAAAATGCTGTATTAATGCTGTGTATTTGTTTTTTTAAGTTCGAAAATTGTTTCGAAGATTTATGCTATTTACGCATGCATTCACTTTGTTGCAAAATAAGCTACAATATGCCAATACTGTAATAATGATACTTTAATTTAAGCCTAAATTAGAACATAATTGCTGTTCTAAATGGATTTAATGGTGATAAAAATTGACATGCATAAAATTTTTGCACTATGTTAAAATAAAAACATGTTGTGCTTCACTAAAAAAAAGAATATTTGGGGCTTAAGATTTGGAAGCCCACCCTTATTGCTCTGGGTGAAATAAATACATTTACATGTATACATTCAGCAATGGTGCTTTTATCCAAAGCGACTTAAAAATGAAGAGTAGTAGTATAGAACTAGCAAATAGTCATCTCACATTTTACTTGTGTGCTTGGGGAGGCCCAGAAGATGCATCTGAGATTTAATTTATGTATATCATGAAAAAGTAGATTTGCATAAATTTTTTAATGCATATGTGCCTAATAAATTGCACTTAAACTAGAAACTCCATCTTGGGAAACCAAGTTGATTACTCATTCTTACGTATAAGTGATGTATACGGGTTAGATGCAGTAGTGAGAAAAAAGGATGTACATTGAAACGGGATTCAAAAATAGAAAAATGTAATATGTGCTGTCAAATTCAGTATGTATAGTGTGGATTAAAAAAAAACTGCACCACTACATATTTTGCACTTAAAAAGCATGGAGCAAAAATAATACATAAAATAAAATTATTAAAAAATAAAAAAAATAATTAAAATGAATTAAAAAAAAAATATATATATATATATATATATATATATATATATATATATATATATATATATATATATATATATATATATATATATATATATATATATATATATATATATATATACATTTTGTGTCAGACAGACTAATTTTGTCTGGGTCCAGCCACTTGGGACTAGGCCACAAACAAGTGACTACTTGTTGAAAAAAGAAAAAGACCAGATTTCACATAATGTGACTATTTCTGTGAGTAGTTATATAAATGTCATGTATTATTTTCATGTTATCACTGTGTTCGAAGCATGTTATAACATATTTTCATGTTATCACTGTGAAGCTGCTTTGATACAATCTGTATTGTAAAAAGTACTATATAAATTAGGGTGACTTGACTATGCCAACCTTTGAATGGGCTTGTATCCTTGCTGCGCGCATAGTGCATAGGAAAACAACTTCAGCAGACAGTTCCGTGAGGTCGAACCATCTGGACAAAAGCACCTAAATTGAGTAATCACAGGTTTCGTAAGGACATACTGGAAAATGTCTAGGTTACGACTAGGGATGTCCCGATCCGATCACGCGATCGGAAATCGGGCCCGATCACGTGGTTTCAGACTCGATCGGAATCGGACGTTACCTCCCGATCAGGACTCGGATGTATGTGAATTAGGGGTGTAACGGTACATGTATTCGTAATTATTGAACCGTTTCGGTACGAGGCTTCCGGTTCTGTACGCATACAAACCGAACGATTCCTAGGATAATTTTTCCTGTGCAGACAAAATCCGCGCTGGCGCGATCACCACAACGTTGCGCAACATCAAATGGCAAACGTAATGAAAGCGGAACGAAACTGCGCTACTCATTATATTGTGCTTAACGGACCATTTATCAGTTCGGACCAGCAACATCTGTGCAGCGCATAGACAGTAAAAGAGATCAAGCGCGAGATCAAGCGACACTGTGCTAAGAGATCCAGTGAAGAAAACGTTTGAATTCACCACTGAAGTAATAACATTGCTGCGAGATTTAGTGAGAAGCATTCAAATTTCTCTGTTATTTACTGTAGATCTCTATTAGATCAAACAGCGCTGACGTGGAAACCAGGAGAAACATTGTTCCGTGAATGAACATGGATTTAATGTTGCACTTCAAAACTCAAATATTATATAAATATATATATTTAAATGTGATTTTTAACGTGATTACCAAAACATTATTTGTTCATCCTTCAAAGATTACCCCCATTTATAAACCTGAAAGTATCAAGATGTAGGAAAATTCAAACTTATTTAAAAATAGTTTTTCTTTTAATAAATAGGAAATTTCTCTGCCATTTTTTTCTTTTTGCTGTATTGTATCGAACCGAACCGCAAATTTTGTGAACTGTTACACCCCTAATATATATATATACTCATTATTTTTTTATACACTTTTAAAACATTTTTATTTTTTGTTTACATGCCTGCCGGGTATTTTAAGTTGAGGTGCTATTTGTTTTTATATTAGACTTTTTCTATATTTACTGTTGCACTAAAGTCCAAAAGTGAAGATTTTATGTTATTTATTACTTGATGTTCAAGCTACCTCACAGACGTGCTCTGTTTGAATGTTGAATGTTAAAATAAGGTGAATTAAATAAAAAAAATAAGGAACATCCTGGATCTGTTTTTTCTCTCTTCTTTATTCTTTTTTTATGTATTATATAAGTATCGGATCGGGACTCGGTATCAGTAGATACTCAAAATCAAATGACTCGGACTCGGACTCGAGGGCAAAAAAACCTGATCAGGACATCCCTAGTTACGACTGTAACCTCTGTTCCCTGAGAACAGGGAACGAGGCACTGCATCGATGATGCTTTAGGGAACGCCTCCTTGTGAACCAGTGTCTGAAACGCTCATCTAATCACGGCAATCCTGTTGGCCGGCGACAGCCTATGACATCTTTACTAGTGTGACCCGGAAGTATATATGGGGAGCCTGGAGAACATGTCAACAACTTGTCCTCTGAAGGGACTGTTCAGCAAGCATCCCCGAGGCATGGCGAAAATACGCAGTGTCGTAACCTAGACGTTCCCCTTCGAAGCGTTTCGATGACGCTTTGGGGAATAATATACCATGCTTGGCATGCTGAGGGGAGTGCATGCCAAATTATGGCTGTGACAAAAACATCAAAGATGGCAGTTTCACTGAAATGCCAAAACACTCCCCCTTCGGGTCACATACAGGCTGTCAGTGACAGTATTCCTTACGGCTACTGCCCAAGCTATAACCCTCAAAGAGGCCTCCGATACAATGAAGGGCTACCAAGGCTGCTCAAAGGCTTTGGAACCAACAACTTTCGTGGAAGGGGTTCCTTTAAGGGAATATGGCCAGGGGGTCCAAAGGAGTCCCGTCCAGTCACTTTCTGAGGGGGACATGAAGTCAACCCCACATGCCACCAGGGAGGCTGACCTGGTCTAATTTAATGACCTAGTCTTGCCAACAACCTGTCTGTATCCTAAACAGAGTCTCTAACATAGTTTGCCTCACTTGTGGAGGCATCCGATAGGGAGGACTGCAGATAGTGAAACTGATCGCTCACAGGCCGGATCATAGAGACGGGCATCCTGGAGAGTAGAACTCAGCATAGTGCTTTCTAACCCTTGCGAACGAGAGAAGTAACTCTACCCAATCATCGATCTACACAGTGCTTCAGAGCCATCTGGAGGCTGGGCACTCTGAAAGGGACCCTAATAGGGGAGCGCCTCCAGCTCTAGGGCTGATCTAACAGGGAGGTCTCGTGAGAGTCCTTCGACCTAGGGAGCTAAGTATTCATACAGAACGATCCTCAGATAGATTTTGGAACACTATACTCAAAACCTGATAAGTATTGACCAGGCTCTGGGCCAGGTTTTTCCTTTGCAATGCTAAGCGGGACTATTAGCAGAGCCAGTCACAGAAGTCAGGTGCTCTCACAAACATCTCTATGGGCTTGGTTATACTTATTTTACATTGCCAACAGGCAGTGTACTCAGCAAAAGTGCTATCTACCCTTTAAAGCAATGGGAGTACAATCGTACGCTACCAGATTATCAAGGAGGCCTACTGTAAGGCCTACAGCTTCGACTTTCACGGACGTCAGCCCAGGCAGTGCTTTTTAAACAGAGTCTACAGTATTACTTGCCTTACTTGAGGAGGCATTCGATAATGAGGACTGCAGGTAGTGGCAGTAATCACTCACAGACCGGATCATAGAGACGGGCATCCTGGAGAATAGATCATAGCGCTTTCTAACCCTTGCGAACAAGAGGAGTAACTCTACCCAATCTTGGATATACACAGTGCTTCAGAGCCATGTGGAGGCTAGGCACTCTGAAAGGGACCCTAATAGGCGAGCGCCTCCAGTTTTAGGGCTGATCTAACAGGGTGGCCTCGTGAGAGTTCCCAGGCAGTGCTTCGGCTATAAGGAAGCATACACAACCATCCCAAGTGGGAGGGAGTAACGAATCTGTCTCTACCTGAGACTGGGGGGTGAAGGGTGATATCATACAAGCTATAAGTAGCAAAGTACTCTAAATAAAGACCCTAACAAGGGGAGAACTAAAAAATGACCCAGAGGAATGTATAAGGGTCGAGGCCTATTATCTTGTATTTTTTACAAGACAGATTTTACATTCTCTACTAAACCCAAGGAAATGGAGGCCACAATAAGTGGCCAACGACATTCAACCTTATGACTTGAATTGTTTTATTCAAGGACCTCAGCAGGAAAAAAATCATTTTTAAATTGTAAGGCCTAGCTGGAAAAACTAGCTACAATATTCTAAAGGGTGGAGGCCTGAGCATACTGCTTCTTACTTTCTAGAGAGAAAAGGCCTGACAACGCCCATGAGATATCTGCATGGGAAGCTTTTTGAAGATAACATACTACCTATGCTGCTATCTATCCTGTAACACCCCTAGCATTTTTACACCTAGTGCAAAAGAAGGGCCTTGGCTAGACGACTCTTGTAGTAAAAGGAGGCCAGTACTAGGAACAACTAGATTAACAGGAATAAATTATTCTGATGGGCTCCAGCTCTGAGGAGCCTACACTCAGAAACTGATAGGCTCGAGTCGAGAATGCTTAGCAAACCGCCACCAATTTCCTAGTTACTAAGCCTAAGCCGGAAATAAAGGCGGCCCTCGCGAATATAAGTGACTGAAGTTCAGAGCTATAATCTCAACGACTCTCTAAAGTGAGAGGAGAACTTTTGCTCTAGTAAAAGGTGGCTATCAAGGTGGCCCGAAGAGGGCCAGTGCTTGACTTTGTAGTTCTATCTGGAGCTTGACAGAGTGGTGGCCTCAGTAGAATAACTCCTGATAGTGAGGAAGCCATCTCACATAAAACATGTCTATTAGATGCTCGGATGAACGGTGGCCTCACTAGAGAATTTTCCACACAGCCAACCTGTTCACTACTACAGATTGGCACTAACCATTATATAAACCTGACAACTCTAACATAAGAGGAGGCCTATGGGAAGGGTATGCATAGCCTACCTATATATAAGAACTTCAGGGCCCTAATTTCACCATCCTATTAAAACCCTATTTAACACCCCCTTAATATTTTCTAACAGGGAACCGTGGTCTAGTACTCAACCTTACTAAAAAAAAAAACTCTCGTAAAGGTAGAAGACCTACAGAGCTCAACCTGCTGCTCATAGAGTGATGTCCTAAACAACATTCATAAAATGGAGGCCTGTCACCATAAGAGCGTGAAAGAGCGCACTTATTTCCAAACCCGATGCCAGACCTACAGAAGGGTACCATATTGAAGGAATAACTCATAATAGGTCCAGCCTCAGGGCTGATGCAAGATGCGCTTGGGGTGAGAGATTTAAATGCTTCAAATCTGTCAGCAGATCAGTCTGGTATGTTTCCAAATCTGCATTGTGTGAAAGGCATCACCAGCCAGACCCGCCGCCGCATAACCCCTGCCATTTAAGCGTTCTGTCATATTTTAGTGGCTTAAAAGGCAGGGCTGGAGCACTTAGTGTCGATGCCTCTCCAGC
Source organism: Tiaroga cobitis (assembly GCA_030578255.1). Taxonomy (NCBI): domain Eukaryota; kingdom Metazoa; phylum Chordata; class Actinopteri; order Cypriniformes; family Leuciscidae; genus Tiaroga; species Tiaroga cobitis. Next base: position 45,327,055 of record CM060591.1, read on the forward strand.
CGTGAGATAGTTTGCGAACATCTCGTCAATTGACCCTTCGCAGGGAGTTTGATTGACAGGCAATCTGACCAATCTTAATCCGTAATCCGCCATTTTTGTCCAACAAAGCCGTCAGGAGAGTTAGTAGACTAACTTTTGAGGATTTGAACTTGAAAAACAGAGTGTACTGATGTCTTTCCGCGGTTAAAACATTCCTTCTTATGTTCTTTCATGTTTATTTGATGCTATAAATTAACTAGAAAGAAGAGATGATCAATTCACGAGCAGCGGTTCAGAGGTATTTTACTCATAAGAGTTTCTAGAAGTGCTTGTACTACTTTTATGTTTATTTGCATGTTTCTTTGTTTTGTTTTGTTAGATGTTAAAAGCTATTGTCACTATGATTGTCATGCACTGAAACAAATGGGAATTTGAAGATGCTTCAATATGTATATTTTTGTTCTACAAATTAAAGTCATACAAATTTAGAATTATGAGTAAATAATGATATTGCTGGTTTGAACTATCCCTTTAAATTCAAAAGGTGGTTCTGGCACTCGACTCAACTCAACTTCTCATTTTCAATTTTGTGTCTGTGCTCCTCTGTGATAGACTGAATGAAACACAGTCTTCCATCTGACTGCTTCCTCGATCAATTCTGCACTGTTAGCCACACCTGTAATCCTCCTGCCAGCAAAAAACCAAACTATATACTGACCAATCTCTCTCCCTCTCTCTTTGTAGCGGTAACCGAAGCAAACACCTTGCCAGCTTCAAACTGTCACATCTCCCTCATCATCTTCGGGGATGCTTTTGTTAAAAAAGGCCACATTCCAAAACCAGTATGAAGTCTTCATAATATTGATTTATTCAGTTATGTGAATTAAAGACCATGGACCATTAAACCATTTTTGAAGGTAATTTACCTCGTGCAGCTGCAAATAAGTGTCCAAATATTTTTTAGGCCACTTGTACATACTCAAAAATAGCCAAATCCAGTTAAATATGACCCTGCTAAGGTAGAAGAGACACATGTTGTTTCCCAAACTCGCAGAGCAGCAGCTGGTTTCTGGTAATGTTCCTAACCTCCACAGGCAAAATTGAGATTGTGAATACCCTTCAGCAGCACAGATATCTAAGTCACATGTGCTCACACACTAAGTGCCCCATTCATCACTCCAACGGCCCAAGAGAACGGCTAGATCCGGGCAACGCAAGACTGTAAAACCTGGATTCTACATCTCTCATATCCCTCCATTTGAGTATCTGGGTTTTACATTGTCCAAAAGACTATAGAATTCCAACGACTGTTATATCCAATCGCTGATTTAAATAGGCGGCATACTGTTTACAAACAAATGGTCACAGTTACAGAAAGGTAGTGTGAGTTAATACTGTGGTCACTGCCATGTATGTTCTCTGTGTGAAGGATACAAATAGAGATGAAGAAGTGTTAAGAGGAGGCCACTTGATCTAACCCTGCACTGATGTCACTGCCAAGAAGGGTTGTGCACCATTCCAAATTTAATTGAGAATTCAAGTGTCTACATTTGAATTACATTTGAGGTAGCAAAAACAGGGCAAAACTTTGAATTTAAAGAAGAAAAAATTAAATAAAAAGATTTTCAGTCAGTATAGTTTTAACTTGCCAGGGAGAGTGAGTAATGATGTTAACTCTGCCATGTATTTGACCAGTGTAAAGGATGATGATAGAGATAAAGAAGTGTTTTTATTTTATTTTATTTTAATTACTATATAATTATTATACATACACAAGGGACAGTCAAACTGTATCATGGACGATAGTAACATAGTATAAATAACATAGTATAAACAAACAGTCATAGTTACAAAACTTACATTTTGCATTCTTAAAGTGGACATCACAACACAAATGCCATGCAGGCCATAATTTCCTCTAAAACACCTC